>CM047509.1:33673447-33708447 GCA_026122265.1 Ammodytes dubius
TCACTATGAACTCTGAAACAATTACAGTAAAAAAAAAAAGTGTTGTAAGGAATGGGGCGAGTGGATTATGAATCCTTTGGATACCGCCTCCCGTTTGTGTCTGGCTACATCGCCTCATCGACATCACATGCAATGTCATCCTTTGAGAAGCAACAGTGTAAATATTCCTGATATCCAGTCTAAATGTCCTAATTATGGAGCTATTGTGTTGTTGGACTGGAATCTCAGACCAGCCTCCTATATTGTTAGGCAATGATCTATAACATGGTCCACTATAGTGACCCTGTCTCCGTCTGTTGTCTCCTTTGTCCTCGTCCTCCTGCCGCTCTCTCTTGTCCTCTTCCCCTGACTCTCTCTCTCTCTCTCTCCTCCTCTCTCTCTCTCTCTCTCTCTCTCTCTCTCTTGTCCTCTTCCCCTGACTCTTACTGTCACACAAAGGAGCTGAGCTCACCTGAGGTCTATTTGTAATGCTAAGGCTCACACTGATTGGTAATATATTAGCTTTATTTTTTATTTTTCATGTGTGTGAATCTGTGTGCTTTTCCAATTTTAGTTGTGTTTTGTATTTTAAATAGATGTGTTTTCCAAAGGATTGCAGGTGATTTCCTTTTTGAACAATGTGTCTTATGTAAAACACTGTGTGTAGTGTTTTGCAAAAAGTGTGTTGGAGAATTTCAAACACAGTGCAAAGCACTTATTGTGTTTGTATGGTTGGTGCTTGTGTTTAGGGCATGGTCACCAAAGTTAGAGGTTGTGATGCTTTGGGCCTAGCAACCACTATCAGTGTTTAATCATTGGGCAAAAACTGTATGAGACATTTTCTTCTTCAAAACATGTGAGACCTGTACATAGTATTTTCTAATATGTTCAGTGAAAACTTTGAACACCAATATGTTGTAAAATGAGTTAGAAATGGCCAATATAGTCTCGATATTATCTCGGCTATAAGTTAAACATGTTGCCCTTTCGGCTGCAGTGTCAGTGTCTCAGTTCCTAGAAGGGAGAGTACCTGGAAGACAGACAGACAGACTGTGTGTGTGTGTGTGTGTGTGTGTGTGTGTGTGTGTGTGTGTGTGTGTGTGTGTGTGTGTGTGTGTGTGTGAGTGAGTGTGTGGTGTGTGTGTGTGTGTGTGTGTGTGTGTGTGTGTGTGTGTGTGTGTGTGTGTGTGTGTGTGTGTGTGTGTGTGTGTGTGTGTGAGTGCATGCGTGAGTGTGTGCGTGAGTGAGTGATTGAGAGCGTGCATGCGTGTGTGTGTGTGTGTGTGTGGAAAGGGTAAAGTTAGAAGTGAGAGTACCTGGAAGACAGACAGACAGACAGACAGACAGACAGACAGACAGACAGACAGACAGACAGACAGACAGGTGGACAGACAGACAGGCGATCAGTCAGTCAGGTTATTTCTGTCTCTCCGGCGGGACACTGTACATAAACACACGTAGTTACATTCAAACACATTCACACACGTTCACACACGTTCACACACGTTCAGAAAACACAGAGAGTAGATCTATTTATAGACCGCAGTGTGTGGAGCTCAGCTGTCGCCCCCTGCAGGCGAAAGAGTGTATTACAACCACAATATGAACACACACTATAATGATTTATCTCTTCTCAAAGGCCTTGTCCACATGTATAGTCGGGACACCCCCACTATCAATTCAATCTGCTAAAACAGAGCTTTTTAGAACCTCATCTGCCAAAAATTGAGATTTTGGAAAACTCTTTAGGCTATATAAATCCAGTGTTAATACACAGCCTAGGCTCTGTAAACTGGCATGTTGCAAGCTACAGTGGACCCCCTTTGTTTACATACCAGTTTACAGAGTCCAGGCTGTGTATTAACACCTGATTTATTTTCAGTGCACACACAGTACAGACAGCTAGTGGATAATTCTCCGCTCAGGTCAATAATTCAGATTATTGGCAGAGGTGATTTTACACCAATGAGGACATATTTATGAATGAGGATATTGATTTTAGCTAATAAATTACTTAAAATGTTGCACAGTGCCCCATTAAATTTAGCCTAAATGTTATTAAATGTCTAGAGATAATTAAATAAAGTATTCCACCTTAAAAAATTAAATTCAATGTTTAAAAAAAAGTTCATGTGACGTGATAGCGCGATGATAGACGTAACCAGCCAATCACGAGCCAGCTTTGTGATTTGAAAAAAAAAAAAAAAACTCCGCGACCGTTGGCAGCAGTCACGGACGTCTCAGTCTTTCTTTCTATGTCACAGTCACGAGAGCATTTATCCTCTTCATTTCGCGGTGGATTTTACTGGATAACTGAGTATTTTGACTCTTTTCCCGCTCGGATATAAGTTTCCTCTCTGAGATACTCGGCGCTTGGTGTGGACCGACCAGGAAATGGCCGTTGTTGTGAACCGTGATTTTTCGAAGGAGACGTGAGTTAGCATACTTTCTTCTTCTCTCTTTACCGCTAGCAATGAGCTGCTTACATTCCGATAAATTCACTCGGAAAATGATAGTTATGTGAAGCTAGATGCTAAATGAATGCTAATTTTATCCCCATGTCACCTGGTAAAAGGTTAATTAAGGCCTAACAACATTTACTCAAATACAGTAGGCATCTAAAGTAGGCTAGGCTAAACGTCTGAGGCACTTTAACTGTACATGAATCTTTTCTCTTCATGCTGCTGTTACACCGAGCCCAGGGGAGACTTTTCCCCAGGACCGATGTCTCCTGGGGGGGAACACTCTTCACTTTACCGGCAGTAAGCTGGTTGTCTTTGTTTTTTTTAACTTGACACTCACTTGATATTACATTAGCTAACTCTTCAATGATAAAACAGCATCAACAGTGTAGGCCTATTTGGGGGTGATTCAGTACTGGGAGCATCGTTTGATAGAGGTACTTGGTCTACAGATTAAATACGCTACCAAACACGTAAAGTAGCATTTTCTAATAGGATAGCATGATTTGATAGACAGAAATAGGCTAACCAGACTGAATCGCTGCTTAACTTGACTGACACATGCGCTCGCTCTCCTCGCTCGACCACACTCACTGACGTCACTCACACGACACACACACACACACACACACACACACACACACACACACACACACACACACACACACACACACACACACACACACACACACACACACACACACACACACACACACACACTGCCTTTCTCGCTCTCTCTTAACACTACTTTATACTTTTACAATTCAGTGGGAAATATTTTACTTTTTACTCCACTACATTTATCTGATAACTGAAGTTACTAGTTACTTTACCAATTCAGTTTTTTCATCTATGTCTTTTCAAATCTGTCTTATAAAAGCAAAAATAGCCCAAAAAATATTAAAAGTTTATAAAATATTGTATTCTACACATGGTATGTAAGCTTTCAAGCACAGATGAAACAAAGTCAATTAACTTGACTGACTATTTCTTTTTTCATTGACTATTTTGATAATAGTCATTTTTAATGTAAATATGCCAAATCATTTAATGGCTCCAGCAGCTTCTCAAATTTGAAAAACTGCTGCTTTTCCTTCTTTACTCATTTAAATTTTGACTATGAAAATCTATGAAAAAAAAATCCCGTCATCCAGCTACAAATTTTTCTTTATATAAATGCATGAGTAAAAATCATCTAATACAGCTATAATTAGATGGTTGCATTCGGTGTCAGCACGTTCTCTGTTATACCGCGTATATAAAGGTGCCATGAAACTATTCAGACGAAATGAGGAAAAACGTTTAACTTACTGAAAGCAACTCAAAGACCGACATCCAGATTGATTTAATTAATTCAAGGTGAGTGAGTTTCTGTTCATGTTAACGTTACATTAACAACATGTGTATCAGTGTTATCCTCAGTTAATACTCGTCACCATTATTCTGGTTTGAGACAGCTGCCTCTGCTGTGTAGCCAACGCGGTATGTCCTATATGACGTTTGCAATGTATAAATGCTATCGTGTTAAGCTAACGTAATGTAACCATGGGTCCTAGTATTAGGCTGCTGTCCTCAACATGCAGTGTATGTCATCTATTATTTAAAATATTATAAATGCATTTTTTTTAATTTATTTTTTTAAAGATAGTTTTTGGGCATTTTTATGCTTTATTGATAGTGCACAGAGACGGAGGTGAAATGGGGCAGAGAGGGGAGTGACATGCAGAGAACGACCGCGGGCGGGAATCGAACCCGGGTCTGCTGCTGGGCCCGGCCCGGAAGGGGGACGCCTTACCAACTGAGCTAAAGGCGCCCCCATAAAATATAAATGCATTTTTAAATAAATAGTTCCAGAGTAATGTTCCAAATTAACACTACTGCTTGCTCTTTGAGGAGGTGTGTGTGTGTTTTAAAACATTGTGTGTGATGCCTCTGCTGTTTTTGTCACGGTCATTGAGGTTAACCTGATCAGTGAAATCTCCTAATTGTCCGTTCTCAGCTCAGAGCTTTTTAACTTAGTGATCATCATCCCTGACTAACTTTATTATGCTGACTTTATCGTGCATTGTGCTTTCTGCTGGAGACTTGTCTGAACGGAATATGGAATCTGTCTCTACACACCTTGATGCAGGATTGTGATTGGCTCCAACAGCTCAATGTATCATGTCAACAGAGTGAGTGAAAGTTAAGGAGTGAAACACAAGAAAGACGGATAGTTCGACGGAGAGATTTTTCTAATATCCAGATCAACATGTTTGTCGTCCAGCTGATGTTTTTCGTTCTTCTCTTCAAGGTGACGAGTTCAGGTAACAAAATCTATCTACCTGTTCAATAGAAGTACCAGTTTAAGATGTCAGTTCATTTGTTAATACAGGTGTCAACCTTCTCAAAATCTGCGATCAGATAGATTTAAAATTGTAAGGTAACAATATATAATTTGATTTATAAAAAAAAAAAAAAAAAAAAAAAAAAAAATCTTTGAGCACGGATGGTTAGCCTTTAAATTTTGAAAGTAATTTTTTTGTCATTGCTTCAGGAACGAGACAGTTTGTTTACCCCTGACCTCTGTACACACCGTGATCCTTGATTCTGAAGATTATAACTGAACTAACTGAAGTATACCAGCTTGAGTTGTCAGTTCATTGGTTTATAGTGGTGATTTGATTTGATTCTCCATCTTATTCTATGAGCACAGATGGTTGGCCCCTCCCTGACCCAGCAGTTCGGTGGAGCTCAGGACACCTGCATGGCCACAGACAACCTGACGCTGCTGAGAGACAGAGAGACAGACAGACACGGAGAGAGAAAGACAGAGATACAGACAGACAGACAGGCAGAGAGAGAGAGACAGAGATACAGACGGCCGGCCAGCCGGCCGGCGGACCAGGAAGAGCGGACCGTATGCTTCATCCTCCAGGCCAACTTTAGCACTACCAGGTACAGTGGCTGAAAAAGTCCTCAACCTCAGTACTTAAAGCAGGGCTCCAGACAGCAACCAAATTCTCCCATTTTGCTCCCACTTTTTTTAGGCAGAATTTTTTTCTCTATTATTATTATTAGTTCTGTGTGTGTGTGTGTGTGTGTGTGTGTGTGTGTGAGAGAGAGAGAGAGACCTGTAGTGGTTAGTGACATGATCAATTGCGCGGATAACCTCGCCTACTTTCATCGCAGTGTCTCGCTGTCGTTACGCAGGCAAAAATCAAGCCGGTGGTCGACTCACACATGATCCTCTCCACCTGCCTGATGATAGCTGCCGTCCTGCTTATTGTTATTGTGCTGCTTCTTGGGCTGCTCTGCTTCAAGCTGCCACGCAGGAAGAGGTCAGAGGGCGTTAGTACGGGATCAACGGAGAGCATTCAGAAGTTTCTGATATTCAATGAAGGAACTGAAAAAAAAGAAAGAGAAATATAGGGTTAAAAAAACTTACTTTGTAAATATTACTGTGATGTCACAGTAAAAGACATCACAGTAATATTTACAAAGTAAGTTTTTTTTTTTAACCCTATATTTCTCTTTCTGTGATGCCACGAGAAAGAGAAATATAGGGTTAAAAAAAAACACTCTTTCTGCCTTTTCTCAGGCTAGGATGAACCGATATAAATTTTTTTCGCACATTTATACTACATAGGATCTCAGAATTCAATACACCTTCATATTCAAACCGGTGAAGTAGGCCTTTAAGAATGTAATTTAAGTCTGACACTGTCCCCAAATGAATAGCCTATGGAAAATCATTTAGTTTTGGGCCACATCATAATGAATACAATTTTGATTTAGACTATTAGCCTTTTATTTGAATCTTACAAATACCAATAGGCCTACATTAAAATACCTGTAGTCTGGATTTTTTGGACAAATATGAATCTACTGTGAGAAGCTTAACCTGCGAGTCTGCAACGATGTCCGAACTGTGACAGCTGTCACCTGTCACGTCCCAACTGTAATCGCTACTGATGAAAAGAAAGAAGCCTACAGTGAAATAATGTTGCAACCTGTGATTTTATAGAACGCTTTATTAAGAGCCAGTGTGTGTAGATCGCCAGGTAAAATCATTTGAGAGGAGAGCATAGAGTGGCGCTGCATACGATACAGTATAGGTGTGGGCTATTTTACATTTTCAATAACTGTATGCATAGGGCCCTATGAAATCCGTTTTATTTTTTTCCAAATTCCGTTTTATTTTTTCACAAATTCCGTTTTTTCCGTTTTAATCTCATGATTTCCGTTTTTTTACAATTTCACCAAAATAATGGCGAATTCCGTGACATTCCGTGTTAACAAGCAGATTCCATTTTTATTGCCCGATTCCGTGATTCCGTCCGCGTTTTCGTTATCGCGGAAATCATAGGGCCCTATATGCATGTGGCAAAAAGCCGCAGCGCGATGTTACAGTTCACTCTGTAAGCCTAATGTCACGGCTTCGTTTCGTTCATTAACTTACTGATCAATAAGTTTAGATGTAACAGTTTCCTCAGTGAGAATGTAGCGCTCAGACAATATTGTCAGGTCCGCGGGATTTCTAAATGTGTAGTTTCCTTGAAGGGCAGCGCTCTAAGAGCCGAATTTAAGCTCAAACTCTGAAACAAAAACTGGTCTGAGCAGGTTAGCCGTGCAGCCTCTGTTACCACGGTGATCTAGCCAGGTAGAAAGAGAGCCACCTTTCGTGATACTGAAAATGCTGGCTTTAGACTCAACAGACCTCGCTCAGCCCTTAATCTCACTTCGTAGTATACCCCTCAGGTGTGACCAGAGACAGACAGGGAGAGTGGCAGACACGGGAGGAGAAACACACAGCACATCTGTGGCCATAACAAAACGTTTTCCAATCTTCCATTTGTCCACTGCACATGCTCAGTAGCCTCACTCATAGTCCCTTTGAGTTGTCACACACTTTTGGAAAAATAAAACTTTAATTTCCAGTTATTACTGAGGCTTTCAGTTTTACAGGTCTGCGTCTCTTTAATAAAGTAGGTCAATAGGGGAAATTGTTTTGGGGAAGTTACAGTAACATGAATAACCACTACAGTACTTGAGTAAATCTACATTTACTCCAGTACTTCTTCTTCCTCTCTCATCTTCATTTTCTTCTGTAAGAGATTCAACACAACAGCCAAGAAAGTAAAGTCCAGTTTCTCTGCAAAAGATAATAAAATAATATAAGATAAGATCAGCTTTATTGTCCGAGTGACAGTAACTCGTCTTGGACAGGGCAGGCTTGGGTCAAATGACATAAAATACATAAGACAGTGTAAATACATTGACAACAAAAAAATGCAAAACAATACAAAAATAGTGAATGGAATGTAAAGAGTGACTATGTTGTTAATAAGTGACTCTTCAGTGTGGGGATGGCGGTGGGGATCATTTTAATGTCTTTATGTGCCAAATGGACTTTGTAACATCAATAAACTCCTGCTGTCTCTCTGTGTAAAAGCCTAAAGCCCTCTCTCTGATTGGTTAGTTTTCTCATCCACCTGGATGCAGGATTTTGATTGGCTCAAACAGCTGTAAGTTCCCTGTCAACAGATAAGGTGAAAGTAGAGGAGCGGAGGTAAACACATGGAAAAAGACGGATAGTTCGACGGAGAGATTTTTCTAATTTCCAGATTCAACATGTTTGTCGTCCAGCTGATGTTTTTCCTTCTTCTCTTCCAGTTGACGAGTTCAGGTAACAAACTCTTAATGTCTGTCACCATGTTGAACTAATATACCAGTTAAGGTGTCAGTGCATTGTGTATGACTGAACACAATCTGTACACAGTGATTGTCATTTATTATGATTATTGATTCTGACGATTATAACTGAAGAACCAGCTCAAGTTGTCAGTTCATTGGTTAATAGTGTCACCATTCTCAATATCAGCGATTCAAATAGATTTTTTATTTAAAGGTTAAGATTAGATTTGATTCTCGATCTTTTTCTTATCAGACAGATGGTCGGCCATTTTAGACTAGTCATAGTTTAAAGCACTGTTTTTATTGCTACGGGAAAGATTTAGCAAGTTTTATTCCTTCAATAGTGATTGTACTACACTAAGGCCTGATTGTCACATTTAAATAATTTATTAACAATATAAATGGAACAATACCTTGTTTCATCAGTCAATTGTAAGCAAAATGGAAACCAAATAAGATAAGTCATAGAGGGAACCTGCCATCTGGTGACGAAAGTATGATTGTCCAGTACTGCAACATTCTCTGTGTGAACGTGAACCTGGGGGCAGGATAAATCGTTGTAAAGCTTTTTGTGTCAGCATTTTTTTACCATCTAGAACCCAAGTTACCTGCAAACATTATTTCCTCTTCTCACTAGTTGACCGTGATGTTAATGTTAATAGATTGATGCAAAGAAAACTATCACAAACAACCTCTAATGTATCTCTTGTCCCCTGTCAGGCTCAGGAGGGCATTCTGTGTGGTTGTTGAACTCCTTCATCTCAGGGAAAACACAATTCCCAGAGTTCTCTGCGGTCATTATGCTGGATGACATCCAGGTGGGTTACTACGACTCAGAGATCGACCGGGTCATGAGAGTGGGAGGAGACGGCTTGAAGACGCAGGAACTGGACCTGGGTCAGGAGTTGGTGAATATATTGACCGACATCTTCCCCAGCATGAGGAGGAGGCTCTCGCTGTTCAGAAACCATTTTAACCTGACATCAGGGGGAGTCCATGTCCAGCAAGGCTGGCAGGCTGTGAAGTGTTGGAGAATGGGGAGCCATCGCTCATAATGTTCAGGGACAGTTCTAACGGGGTGGACACCAACAGTCTGATGACCAACATGACTCACCCTACCTACTTTGGCATTGACAGCTTGGTTCTCCAGTGGGAACGCCTTCAAAATTTCGGCAACCAGATGATGTACACAGAAATCTACCTTCCCTTCTGTCTCCGGGCGCTCAAGAACCTCCTGGACAGTGAGAAGCGCTTGGTGATGCGTCGGGTCCGTCCTCGAGTCCGCTTCCTAACCAAACAGGTGTTGGGAGGGGCTCAGGTCACCTGCATGGCCACAGACTTCTACCCTCGCCACATCAACCTGACGCTGCTGAGAGACGGCCGGCCGGTGGACCAGGAAGAGCTGACCGGAGGCTCGGTGCTGCCCAACGGAAACGGACTCTACCAGGTACAGTGGAGGACACAGTCCTCAGCCCCAGTGGTATTAGCTTTTAATCACATAACTGACTGCCATGGTCAGTTCAAGAAGTGTGTACTACAAAGCGAGATTAAGGGCTGAGCGAGGTCTGTTGATTCCAAAGCCAGAGTTTTCAGTAACATGAAAGGTGGCTCTCTTTTTACCTGGCTAGATCACCGTGGTAACAGAGGCTGCACGGCTAACCTGCTCAGACCAGTTTTTGTTCCAGAGTTTGAGCTTAAATCTGTCTCTTAGAGCGCTGCCCTTTGAGGAAACTAGGCTAAACATTTGGAAATCCCGCGGACCTGACAATATTGTCTGAGCGATAGATTCTCACATGCCTACAGTTATTGATGCCGAAAATGTAAAGTAGCCTAGACCTACTGTATGCAGCGCCACTCTATGCTCTCTCCTCAAATGATTTTGCCTGGCGATCTACACTGGGTGTTAATGAAGCGTTATATAAAATCACAGGTTGCAACATTATTTCATTGTAGGCTTCTTTCTTTTCATCAGTAGCGTATGACGTTTGCCATATGAAAGGAGCTATAGCCTACAATCCTTGAGTTTCTCTTTATGAATAAACTGTTTGTGTAAAGTTAGCAGCACAAGATCAGTCCATTTTGTGCTGAAGCAGAGTCAAATGACGCATCCAACGCCCCCTTTCATGGGGACGCGCACATAGCCTTAAACTGAAACCCCAGTTTAACATAGGAAATTGATAACCGCCTTCGTGATACCATTCCGCTCTGAGCGAGGGCTAGATTATGTTGAACCAGCTCTGGAAAATAGTGCCAGGCTCTGTTGAGCTTGCTTCGGAGTATACCCCTCAGGTTTTCCTTCCAGATTTTTTTTTTTTGTGTAATTAGTATTTTATTGAGTTTTTTATACACCACTGTTACATTGTAATCAAAATTGTAGTCAACATTACAATTGACATCTTACCAGAAGAGTCCCTTCTGAGCTGCAGCACTTCCAGCAGTCTGCATTATCCCGCAGCTTCAGCCTAAACAGTCGGCTTGGAGTCCAATAAAAGAAATTAAAAATCTTAAACTGGATTAATCTAATTTTAATGTCTCTTGACACCCTCTTGATGTTTTCACAAATATGATCCCACTCTTTATGTGACATCAATGTTCAAATCTGCTGACCAAGTTAACATTGTTGCAATATGGAAGCCTCATGCCCCAAAGCCATTCTTTTCGTAGTCTGAGAGAGAAGGTTTGACTGTTGAGGTTCTATTCCTTTCCCTATGACAGTAACTAACAAGTGACGCATTTGCAAGTACTTCCAGAAATAATTTCTGGGCAGATTGTATTCACGAGCCAACATTTCAAATGACTTTATATTATCCCTCTCATATAGGTTTGCTAGTGTAATAATTCCTTTTTCTACCCAATCTTTCCATAAAAGAGAATGTTTATTAATACGCAACTTTGGGTTATTCCAAATACAAGATTCAGAATTAAGATATACATTGATATTAAAAGCTTTAGAAAACTTCTTCCACACATTAAAGAGGTTGGATATGATAGGGTGAGATTTTAATTTGGAGGGTATAGTGCTAGACAGAGCATTTATAGGGGCAAGTGGGGAAAACAATCTCTGTTCAATCTCAAACCAGGGAGGGGCTCTCTCAGGTGGCAGTGTCCACTGAGCAATATGTCTGTGACAGAAGGCATAATGATACAGGGCTAGCTTGGGGAGGCCCATGCCACCCTTATTGATTGGAACCTGGAGCCTTTCTAGCTTTATCCGCACGTTTACCATTCCATAAAAACTTTTTGCAAATTTGGTCAAATCTTTTAAAGTATTTCTGGGGTATTGCAATAGGAAGACATTGAAGCAAATAATTCAAACTCGCCTTCCAGAATTTGTTTTAGTCTTTTGACTTGCACCCCTTGACTACCAGTGTTTGAGCTAAGCTAACCTGGATCAGCAACCTTTGCCCTTTTCTTCATAAAATTAAAAAAAAAAAACACACAGGTACAGGAACGGTTTCTGTCACCTTTTCTTCAACCTTTTAATATTCCTTTAAGTTCAGTACTAAAGTACATTTCCTTTGTTTGTGTCCACCACTGACCAGGTGAGGAAGACTCTGATGGTTGGTGACGAGGAGCTAAAGAACAAACACAGCTTCACCTGTACAGCTTCTCACCTGAGCCTGGACAACAGGCTGGAGGTGAGCTGGACGGCCCAGTTCTCCCGCTCACACAGGAATTGGATCATCTTTGCTCTGGCCGGCCTGGTGGTCGCTAGCTTCCTGCTAATGCTGCTAATGCTGCTACTGTGGTACAGGAAGAGACACAGGGAGAGGTCAGAGGGCGTTAGTATGGAAACAACAGAGAGCAGTCAGGAGTCAGTGGCAGAGCCAATGATTAGCTCCGACCCCGTTAACCAAAGTATGGAAACAACAGGGAGCAATCAGGAGAGGCTGACTACCAATGAAGGAGCTGAGTGATTTGTTAATTAATTGATTGATTGATTTTTTTTTTCAGGAGCCCCTGATTGAAGAGCCAGGCTAGAAATCTTGTGTTATCCTGGACTCAAATCAAAATGTAAACAGTCAAATCAAACTTTACTCAGTAAATGAGAGGTGCGACCGAGGTGAGGGCAGCACTGCGAACAAATATTGTGTATTAATGCCTGTGTGCCTGATTGTATGAATCCTAAATGCACTAATGCTAATGAAGATGTTAATGACAAGACTTAAGAGTCTATGTTTAATAATTCTCAGTGAGCTAGTTAGCCTCTGTGCTAACTTAATTTGCTGTTCTTTTGTAGTGTGCGTCGTGTTAGCTGCCTAGCGAGCTAACTGTATGACTGACCAGTGTACAGCTCTGGGAAAAATTGAGAGACCACTCCAAATGTTCAGTGTCTCTCGTTTGAGTAGAATTAACATTTTGGTTTTAAAATATAAGCTATTGACAACATTTCTACCAAATTCTAATACATTTTTGGTCATCAAGAGCATTTTCAATATTTTATGTAGAGATGAAGATTGAGGAAAAATCCAGACTGGTGTATTGTTTATATGCGACATTAAACGGAGTCATAACCAGTTGAACACGCCTCTTGCTCATCTTTCTTTACAACACACTGGAGGGGTTTGAACCAGACAGACAGTAAAGTTCAGTTGATCATGTTAACAGTTACACCAGCTATTAGGCATTTGTTTTACTCAAAGGTCAGCAATTCTGGAAAATATATGTTGACAAATCACTTTTTGTCAAAAGCAGTCAATATCTCCTCATGATCTGCTACCTTCTGTAATGTGTGTGCGCGCTGGGAAAAAAAACCAAGTGTTAACTTAAGAAACAGCCTAGGCTCTGTAAACTGGTATTTAACAAAGGGAATGTAAACAAAGTGGGTTTTTCCCAATGATATGGACAAAAAGTGATTTGTCAACAAACATTCTCAAGAATCGCCTAATAACTGAAATCTCCTAATTGTCCGTTCTCAGATCAGAGCAGGATGTGGACCAGGCAGCAGACACACAGCCGACCAGCAGAAGCTTCTCAGAGGTTCAGAGATTAAAACTAAAACTCCCATGTGAGGGGATTGGATAGGGACAGTCTATTATCCTCACATATTCAATGTTCATGTGACCTTGCTATTTTTCCACGTACTGGACAATTATTTACTAATCGACTTTATAAAAAAGCTGACCGGTTTCAACCCACACTCAGGTTTTTTCCTGGCACAGAATGGGCCTTTGGGGGGTCAGGATGCGGACCAACTTTTTTGGGGTCGCGATTATGTGCAACAGTAAAGGCAAAACGTTTGTGTATTTTAAGAGGGGTGTGGTGTTAGGAGAGGGCAGTTTCTGTCCAGATAAGGAGCATTTCAGTCAGCCTGTCAATCACTGTGTTACCATGGAGCTCACTGACGCTGATGAAATCACAATAAAGAAAAAATCCTTTTTTTTTGGCGCCGAAAATGTCTCTATGCAGGAAAAACCCTGACACTGGGTCTTCTCCCTGCTTTTTAATTTTTAACTTTTATTGTGGAGTATTTGGAGTAGTTCAACACAATAACTCGTATTGAACTTAACTTACTATTTTAAATACTGAAGAAACTCTAACTGAGTGTGAAACAATAGTCATAAAGTTGACAGTAACATGAAGCAGCAGCAAGCACAGGCGCGTTGTTAAAACAACACTGTGAACTGGCAAGCAAAGCAGAAAGACAAGACGGTCTACTCCTGTCTGTCTCTCTGTGTAAAAGCCTGAATCCTCTCTCTGATTGGTTAGTTTTCTTATCCACCTTAATGCAGGATTGTGATTGGCTCCAACAGCTCAATGTATCATGTCAACAAAGCGAGTGAAAGTAGTGGAGTGAAACACAACAAAGACGGATAGTTCGACGAAGAGATTTCTCTAATATCCAGATTCAACATGTTTGTCGTCCAGCTGATGTTTTTCGTTCTTCTCTTCCATTTGACGAGTTCAGGTAACAAACTCTTTCTGTCTGTCACAATGTTTACCACTGTCTGTAGTCTGTACTCAGTGATTATCATTTATTATGATTCTTGATCCTGAATATTAGAGCTCAGGCACCAGCTTAAAGGCATACTAGGTGATTCTGGAAAATGTTTGTTGGCAAATCACTTTGTCAAAATCAGTGAATACCTCCTCACAATCTGCTATCTCATACTGTGTGTTCTGAAAAAAGAATCTGTGCATATACACAGCCTAGTGTGCGATATGCGAATACACAGCCTAGGCTTTGTAAACTGGTATGTAAACAAAGGGAAGGTTTACAAAGCAGACTTTGTTTACATACCAGCTTGTTTAGTGAAGACATCTGAGTTTTCAGGCAAGGCAACTTTATTTGAATAGCACATTTCACTCACAGACAACTCAAAAGTTCTACAATAAAGAAAGCAAGAATTTCTCAGATCTTTGGGTTCAAGATCATTCTAGAAGCCACATTACCTGCAAACATTCTTTCTTCTTCTAACTGTTTGAGCCAGTGTGTCCGCTCGATAAAATTGGTGCACGTGGTGTTTCATTTAACCGGTCAAATGGGAAAAATTCAGGTACAATATTGATAAGCAGTCTATATACAGACTATCAATATTATTTAGGTTTATAGCTTATTTATATTGAAATGTGGACTACTTGCAACAGGCAGAGGGGGGCCTAAACAATGAAAGCAAAGCACATAGCATTTAAAGTGCGGGTCTGACATAGGCATAATCTTTTTCTATTTGCAAGGCAGAAGAAATAAAATTATAGCCTATTCAGTTTTTGCAAACAAACTATATGTGAACAGTATGTTGACTCAACACCGATTTTAGACTCGTATCGGACTCAAGTCTAGTCTCAAGATGATTTAATAATTATTATGAGCGAGTGAGCTAGCGTGAAAGAAAAACTATGTGGTTTTGACGGCTGAAATTATAACTGGAGATACTCTGCCCATAAGGGATGCTGAGGCGGATGCTTCCTCGATCTGATTGCATTTATTGAGCCCAAATCCACAAGGCCATGTCGCCAGACTGACTGCTCGACTGCAGAACATGTAAAGTGTATCAGTGGCTTCCCTCCATGAGATTCTGTCCACACTACAGCAAACAAAGTTACTATCAGTCACCCACCGCCAAATATATAAGCGTTTAAATAAAGCCTCTCTTTTTTATGATTATTATGGCTTTGATGCAAATTCTGAAGTCTGAGTATAATGGTGGCAGGGAAAATAAAGTGTAAACTGCGCTTTCCTTTAAGCACCAAAAGCTGCAAAAAAGTTGTAGTAAAATCGATTTTTCGATTCATGCCTGCAAAATAATGAGTTTCTTTCTTTCTTTCTTTCTTTCTTTCATTCTTTCTTTCTTTCTTTCTTTCTTTCTTTCTTTCTTTCTTTCTTTCTTTCTTTCTTTCTTTCTTTCTTTCTTTCTTTCTTTCTTTCTTTCTTTCTTTCTTTCTTTCTTTCTTTCTTTCTTTCTTTTCGGCTGGAGACACGGGCATGGCATCTGCCTGCCTTATCAGAGTCAGTCATATTCATTGAAAATACAAGCTTTTTTGTTTGATAGGGTGTTACCCCTGTAGTTGGCACACACTCCCTGGTCCCTTTTTGAACATGGGAACCACCACCCCGGTCTGCCACTCCTTAACCACTGTTCCATCCAAGTCTGCCCTGCATTCCTTAAAGTCTATATAGAGTAATGTTGTTAGACCAGTGCCGCCCAGGCACATTACAGGCTACAGGTTTGTTTTTGAAGGAGTGTCTAGAATTCATAACAATGAAATCTTCAATTATGATGGAAATAGCAAGGGGACAAAACACTAAGTGCTCTGAGTTACTGATTAGTAGACCCCAGGTAAATGCTTGAAGTTACTAGGTGGGGAAAGAAGGAAGCATTGAGGCTAACTTCAGGCACATTGGCACAAAGACAAGGATAGTTTAAAAACCCTTTTATTAATTAGGGCATATCAGGTTAAAAATATACCAAAAGCTGGCAAGAAAAGCAGAAAGACCGGACTGCCTACTCCTGCGAGTCTCTGTGTAAAAGCCTGAATCCTCTCTCTGATTGGTTAGTTCTCTTATCCACCTTAATGCAGGATTGTGATTGGCTCAAACAGCTCTAAGTTCCCTGTCAACTAAAAGAATGAAAGTAAAGGAGTGGAGTGAAACAAGAAAGACGGAGAGATTTTTTTTTTACCATACTTTTCTAATTTCCAGATCAACATGTTTGTCGTCCAGCTGATGTTTTTCGTTATTTTCTTCCAGTTAACGAGTTCAGGTAACAAACTCTTTCTATGTTTACCCCTGACTGACAGTCTGTAAACAACTGATTATTATTTATTATGATTCTTGACTATGAAGGTTAGAGCTGATGTACCTGCTTAAGTTCTTAGTTAATTGGTTAATATGCGTGTCACGATTTTAGGGTCACGGCTCTATTTGATTCTCGATCTTTTTTTTAAATTGTCAAAGCTCAAAGTGATTTATTTGTCATCGCTACAGGAACGCATCAGCTTAAAGCAGATTATGAATCATTAATGAACAGCACGATTAAATACATAGAAATATTAAGTTAAAAGTGCAAGTGTGCCAACAGTTCTGTTATGTCAGATGGGAGAGGGGATTTTATTTATTTATTTTTCTCCCGTTACTCCAGACCCACCAGGATAATGCAGCCTCCCTACGCCTCCGGGTTGTGGGGGGGAAGACTCTGACTGTTGTCTGTAACTATGCACTGAACAGCAGTTCGGAGTATTGGGGCCTTCTTGCAGACCGTGAACGGAGTCTAGTTCTGCTGGGAGACTTTAACGCGCACATGGGCAACGATGGAGTGTCGTGATTGGGAGGAACGGCCTCCCTGATCTAAACCCGAGTGGTAGTTTGTTATTAGACTTCTGTGCTGGTCATGGATTGTCCATAACCAGCACAGTGTTCCAATATAAGGATGTTCATAAGTTTACGTGGTACCAGACAATTACTGATTTATTTAGTGATCATATCGTGATCTGAGGCCCATGTCTGAGATTCAAATCACACTTCCAGCTAAGCTTTTCTCCATGTAGAGATTGGGAGCATTGAACCCGCGTGGTCGATGTTCAAAAGCTTCCATTGCTGAAGCTGCAGCGGGGAGCTGTGGCCTCAAGAACTCAAGGTCCCGTTGTCAGGGAAGTTGCCCCTCTAAAGGAGTCCTTCCGGGATATGTTATCCCTGGGGACTCCACTCGCAAGGTACAGAAGGTGCAGCCTGGTAGAGGCAGATGGGGGATCATCAATTTTTCTGGTGGAAGTGCCTGAGCTAGTAAAACCACTCCACAGTGGCAAAGCTGCAGGGATTGATCAGGGGCCGGTTTCCCCAAGCCTTCTTAGAGCCTTCTTAACGCTACGTCATTCGTAACCCCTACGTAGAGTTCCTACTTAACGTTTCACCTGTTTCTCGAAACGTTCTTTGCTACGAATCTCTTTCGTACGTCATACGTTGGTAAGGTTGGTCTGGAGCGCCCTTAGAGCCTTCTTAGCTCTACCGTAGGGATGTTTCAGCTCTCACTTGTGTCATTTAACTAATAAATCTGACTGTATTTCATATCAAACGGACACAGCGATGACTGTATTTAATAACAAACTGTTAAAAACGATCCAACTGTATATAGTGTATATCACGTATATTTAAAATAGGCTATTTGATATTTTAGCAGAATACCATTCACTCTGATTCACAAAGTGTTCAAACTATATGAACAAGTACTTTTTAGTCATCTAACTGACTTGCATTAACTGAATGGATGCGATGTCCGTCAATATGAAAATACTTTATACGTGATACACTATAGCCTACAGTCGGATCGTTTTTATCCGTTTTGACCGATAGTCAAAACTCAGAGTGAAGAGGAATAAAGCGGATACCGTCCTGTGCGTGGAACGATGGACACGGTAACCAATGGATACTCTCACATATGGTCATGAAGGGTCATGACCCTGTTACATTCCCATGTAGTTTCTAACATGCACTTGTGTCTACTGCCTCTAGCTCATCGGCTCCACCCTCCTCCACTCCCATACCTCTGCTGCTCCCAAACGAGGCCCACCTGGAAGCCTAATCAAGGCATGCTTATAATGCCTCGTTTCCACCGAGTAGAGCGGGTCGGATCGGAGCGGTTCGGTCCGGGTAGTTTGGCTTTTCATTTGCCAAAAGTTGGGTAGGGTACGGTTTAAGCGCACCTAACCGCTCTGAGCCGCTCCCGATCTCAGTACTCCTCCGTAGGGGTACTGGCCGCCTGAAAGCGGACCGAAAATGCATGAGAAGGCGGAGCTACACACTGCCGTCATTTGATTGGTCGAAAGAATCATTTCCGCCATGTGTAGATCTCGGCAAGAGTGAAGAGAGTCTTGTGTTTTGGCGAAAATGTGAGCACAGCTCTGTTTATTGTGTGGTGTTTTTTCCTCGTCAATAAATTAATCAGTTGGTTACACTGTGTCCCATAGTCACGTAGCTGCCGCAGCCAGCACTGTTTGTTCGCTCACTGTCTCTATGAGTTGCGCCGAGCGGTCTCTGTGTGTTTACGCCATAGATAGTAGTAGGCTAAAATACACGCTCACAACAACACGGGGGGAATAAATAAAGAAGCTGCTGGTTTGAATCATGTCCGCCGTTTGTAGTCACCTCGGCTAGAGTGAAGAGAGTTTTGGCGAAAATGTGAGCGCGGCACTGTTTATTGTGTGGTGTTTTTCCTCGTCATTAAATGAATCAGTTGGCTACACTGTGTCCCACTGCTACGATGTCACGTAGCTGCTGCAGCCAGCGCTGCTCGCTCACTGTCTCTATCAGTTGCCCCGAGCCGTCTCTGTGCTCACAACACGGGGGGAATAAATAAAGAAGCAGCTGGTTTGACCAAGCAAAAACAAGACACCGCTGGCTTGACCACAGTTCCACAGCCCGATAGTTTGACCCACTTTCTGGCGGCGGCTATCGCAGTCCAGCCTAAACCCCGCCCTACCAGTAAGGGTAGGGTCGGCGGTGCAAACAACACCGAGATTCTTAAAAGTGAGCTGTCCCGCTCTGAGCCGCTCCGATCCGACCCGCTCTACTCGGTGGAAACGAGGCATAAGAGGAGCTGCATGGCACTCTCCTCTCTCTCTGCTCTCGGCTGCTACCAGTCCCATGTGCTGCTCTCTGCTGATCGCTGTCTGCTGTGGCCTGCTGTCGTCTGCCACCTGAACTACTGCTATCATCTGCTTAGCAGTCCTGTCTTGTCCTAATTCTGTGGTGAGCCAGGAAGCCGTGTAGGGGAGGCCTGCCTTTTTGTTTATCCCCCCTTTTCTCCTGTTTTGTTTGTGGCTAGGGAGGTAAGCATTTGTATTTTGATTTACTGTTAGGAAGAACCTTTTTGTTTAGAGACAGGGAACCTTTTTGTTTGTTGTTTTGGCCAGATGGGTCTCCCTGACGTTATAGGGCTTGGCAATAAACACTTTTACTTTTGAACACTTGACTCCCTTTTATTTTGTGATCTGGTCTATGTTACTCCCTTACCCCTAGACCTCTTAGGGGACGTAACAGACCCAAAGAACGAGATCGCAGACCTAAGCGGCCAAAATGTGTTTTCTCAGGAGGGTGGCTGGCGTCTCCCTTAGAGATAGGGTAGAAAGGGTTCCCCCACTCGGAGCTGGTCTATGTGGTCCTGGAAAGGGAAGTTTGGTGGTCCCCTGCTGGATCCGTTACCCCCTTGATCGGAAGTGCAGATGATGATGATGATGACAAGTGATGAGTTAATGAGTCTCTGCAAGGGAGGGGTTCAGCTGCACATTTGCTAAAACTGTTTGACCATCTGTCCAATGATAATAAAACTTGGTATGTATCTTCAGCAAGTGTGTGGCAATTTTTTCGCAAGAGCATTTTGAGCCAGGACTATAGGGGGCACCACAAATGCCGGGCTAGCGTTTAGCGATGGGCGGCAGGCACATTTGAGATCTCTGCAGGAATTTTCTGGTTCTTCTTATCATTAATCTTGAACATTAGATCTAAAGTACAAGCAGACTTCATCATGAGGAGATTGTTTTATTTTTTATTTTTTTCAATAAAATTTGAATTGTAAAACTCACACACAGTCCACAGTCAAAATAATTAAGTAAACAAACAACAAAACAGAAACCAAACAAAAAAATTGGTTTAGGAGTTATATTTTTAGCAGTTCCTCTTTTCTCTTCGCGTCTTCATCTAAGTCATTTGTTCCTGTCCATATTTCTCGTCAATGGTTTTGGTTTTAATATTGTCCATTTCTCCACCACTTCTCCCACTTCATAAAAACAGACCAGATTTTTCCAAGAGAACTCCCTCCATATCCGCAAATTGGTGGTTGTCTGATGTGTTTTCCACATGTCTTGCCAAGAGATGAATGATTGTTTTATTTTTCTATTATTTGTTAGCTGTAAAGTGAAGACTACAATTATCAGAAATGTTTCTATCTACAACCCAAATTACCTGCAAACATTGTTTCCTCTGTCATCTGTCTCCTGTTATTTGGACTGAGACTAAAATAACTTTCACAAACAACCTCTAATGTCTCCCTGCTTTGCCCCTATCAGGATCAGGAGGACACTCTCTGTTATTGTCGTCTTCCTACATATCAGGGAAAACACAATTCCCAGAGTTCACTGCGATCCTCAAGCTGGATGACTATGACTCTGAGATCGACCGGTTGATGGGAGTAGGAGAAGACGGCTTGAAGACGCAGGAGCTGGATATGGGTCAGATGTCACTCTCCTTTCTGCGTGAGCGTTTTGTCAGCATGAAGGGGTGTCTGGCGCTGTTCAGACACCATCTTAACTTGACGTCAGGGGGAGTACATGTTCAGCAAAGGCTGGCAGGCTGTGACGTGCTGGAGAATGGAGAGCCGGTGCACATCATGTACAGGGAACGTTCTAACGGGGTGGACACCAACAGTATCATGTACAACATGACACACTTCACCTACGCTAACAGAGTGGATCTCCAGTGGGAAACCCTGAAACGGTTGCCCTACCAGATGATGTACACAGAAATCTACCTTCCCTTCTGTATCAAGACGCTCAAGAACCTCCTAGACAGCGTGAAGCATTTGGTGATGCGTCGGGTCCGTCCTCGAGTCCGCTTCCTAACCAAACAGGTGTTGGGAGGGGCTCAGGTCACCTGCATGGCCACAGACTTCTACCCTCGCCACATCAACCTGACGCTGCTGAGAGACGGCCGGCCGGTGGACCAGGAAGAGCTGACCGGAGGCTCGGTGCTGCCCAACGGAAACGGACTCTACCAGAAGGATAGCACATATTACTATCACGTTTACTTCAGGATTATTTTGCTGTACATTTTTAGAATAATCCGCCAAATGGTGGCGCTGTTGTGAAGCCCGAAAGAAACAAAGTTAGAGAAGGCACGCCCCTGAATGTTCGCTTGACTTGAAATATCTCACATAGGTTCAGCTCAATGTGCTCTACAAAAAAGCCTCTTGGACCATAGAGGTCTTCTTGATCGAAAGAACAAGCAGACAGTTTAAGATGTCGGTTCATGACATCTGAAATTCTATGTCAGAAATGCTTCTATCTAGAAATTACAAATTACCTTCAAACATTGTTTCCTCTTTTCCCTGTTTGACCGCGTTGTTAATTGGACTGAGGCTAAAATAACTATTACAAACCACCTCATATTTATTATGCACTGGCCGAAGTAGCACTGCAATTTCATTGTATACCTGTTTTGCAATGACAATAAAGATTCAATTCTAATGTTTCCCTCTTTTCCCCTCTCAGGCTCAGGAGGGCACTCTATGTGGGCTTTGTCCTCCTACATCTCAGGGAAAACACAATTCCCAGAGTTCACTGCGATCGTGATGCTGGATGACATCCAGGTGGGTTACTATGACTCAGAGATCGACCGGGTCATGAGAGTGGGAGGAGACGGCTTGAAGACGGGCGATCTGGAGATAGACCTTGGTCAGGAGTTGGTGTATATGCTTCGAGACATTTTCCACAGCACGAGGGAGAGGCTGAGGATGTTCAAAAACCATTTCAACTTGACGTCAGTGGGAGTCCACGTCCAGCAGAGGCTGACGGGCTGTGAAGTGTTTAAGAACGGAGAGCCGGCACTTATAATGTTCAGGGACAGTTCTAACGGGGTGGACACCAACAGTCTGATGTACAACATGACGCACTTCACCTACGCTGGCATTGACAGCTTGGAGATCCAGTGGGGAAGCCTGAAACAGTTTCAAAATCAGATGACGTACATCAACATCTACCTTCCATTTTGTGTCCAGCTGCTCAAAAACTTCCTTGAGCGCGAGAATCGCTTGGTGATGCGTCGGGTCCGTCCTCGAGTCCGCTTCCTAACCAAACAGGTGTTGGGAGGGGCTCAGGTCACCTGCATGGCCACAGACTTCTACCCTCGCCACATCAACCTGACGCTGCTGAGAGACGGCCGGCCGGTGGACCAGGAAGAGCTGACCGGAGGCTCGGTGCTGCCCAACGGAAACGGACTCTACCAGGTACAGTGGAGGACACAGTCCTCAGCCCCAGTGCTTAAAGGGATAGGTCATTGTCTTAGAAGTGTGGTTGTATTAGACACTTGTATGCATAGTTAGTCTGGAGCTGGAGATAGCGGTCAGTGCATTTAATAAAGTTTTGCGGAGACTGAAGCAGAAGTCAACATTGTACTGTTGCAGAAAGGTCCAGCCGACAATAACTGAATCATGCATTGATGTAATAACAGATAATCCTTTTGGTTGTTCACACACCAAAGTCGCAAAAGCACTCTAGTAAATTTCCTTTGTTTCTGTCCACCACTGACCAGGTGAGGAAGACTCTGACGGTTGGTGACGAGGAGCTAAAGAACAAACACAACTTCACCTGTACAGCTTCTCACCTGAGCCTGGACAACAGGCTGGAGGTGAGCTGGACGGCCCAGTTCTCCCGCTCACACAGGATCAGCATCATCTCTGCTCCGCTCGGCCTGGTGGTCGCTAGCTTCCTGCTAATGCTGCTACTGTGGTACAGGAAGAGACACAGGGAGAGGTCAGAGGGCGTTGGTATGGAAACAACAGAGAGCAGTCAGGAGTCAGTGGCAGAGCCAATGATTAGCTCTGACCCCGTTACCCAAAGAAATGCTAAATGAAAACTTACAGACATTCAGCTTCTGGTGAATCGTGCTGCACGATTTTTTCTAAATTCTTGCTAAAATCTTTTACGTGTTCTTACGATAGACGGTATATAAAAGAGGTTCTTACTTGTTCTTGTTGTTGTTCATATATGTTAATGCACCTTATCATTGCTATTAATTTTCAAATTGGGAATTATTATTTTTACCTTTTTACCACCATTATCAACTTTTTTTATATAGGGGAGAGTGGCCTAAGTTGTGCATTTTGGAAGTTGTGCATTTTGGAAGTTGTGCCACCCCTTGTTTCTAGAAAACCGTGGAAGAAATTGGAAATGTGACCACATATTTAAGAAGAGCCATCCGTTTGACTCCTGTAAAGAAGGGAGAAACAAGGAATAAGATATAAGCACATTTAAGCTCAAAAAACTGTGTTTTGCCTTTCAAAGTAAAATTTCCATGATCAAGGTTTTTTGATTATTGTGTCTGAACAATTATAGACAAGTTTGAAAACATTTGACACATGTTTTAGTGCTTTGGTATGCTACATTTTGAGTCTATACAGTTAGCACAAATGTCAGCCCTAAACTGCTGCATCATGCTTATTATCCAAATTTCTGGGATTGGGGTGATTTGTGCCAAAGGGCCTGGGTGAGTTATAAGTAAGTAAGTAAAATGTATTTATAAAAGCACATTTATGACAGTGTGCACTGTCCAAAGTGCTGTACATAGTGCATTCAGTAGTAAACAATGAAGGTAAAATAATAATAACCAAAATAAAAGACGTAAAGCCCATACATCCACATAAACACAGATAGTAGTGCAGAGGTAAGATAGTTAATGGGGAGGAAACACCAGGGTGTACATATGGGTTTTGAGCCTTGATTGTAGGGGGAATCACATTTGTCAGGTGGCAGTTGGTTCCACAAGCACAGAGCAACTAGTGCAAAGTACATTTCTGAGAGTTGTGCCATGCATGCGTAACCTGGTCACCAAAAGAAAGTGATTGACTACAGTAGCTCAGAAGAGAGTGACATCTCAATTCCACTTAACGACACCACTGATGAGAGTTCAGATGGCCAGAAAGATGATGATGGTGACTTTGTCATTGTGAGCTTTGCAGGTAAAACCATTAGATCTGCTAGGCCTTGTTTAAGAAAATTGTCCTTCAATCTTTGTCAACTATTTACTTTATTTACTTTAAATACACCTTAACTAAGTGATTGTCTAATGGATGTGTCTTGCATTACAGTTTATGAGATATATATCAATGGCACAATTCACCCCATGGTATTCTCTCCAACCGCACAACTTACACCACACCGGGGGCAAGTTGTGCATCAAGACAACTTTTTTCCGAAAGCTATATTTCTTCAACAGTTTATTCCAGATCCAAAGTTTTTATTGCCAGGGATGCACAACACCCTCAAATATATGTACATATTTGAGTTGGAGACTTTACTGTCAAGGCCTTACATTAAAGTCACTTTGAGTGAAAAGTTGCACAACTTAGGCCACTCTCCCCTATATATTTTTTTTTAAATTTCTGACATCACTTTAAATCACTTTTCTTTTGCATGAATTTGCAAAGCACTTGGTCAACTCTGGTTGATTATACATTTTATTTATTTATTTATATAAAACATTTTTATACTTCTTTCGATTTCACTTCATATAATTTGGAGTGAGGCTTATTCTGGTCCTGAGTCCTTTCTTTGTAACAGGAAACCAAATGGACCTGTAAAGAGTTCCAGACCAAACCCTTCTGCTGCAGTTTCATATGTCACATGGCATTTATTCATTGAATATTAACTGCTGGTGTGTCATATCATAATAAACATTATATTTACAGTATTATGACTCTTGTGTTGATGTTATTGTACATCAGGATTACCTGACCCTTCAGAGAAACTCAAAATCATCTAGGCGGACAATATTGGCTTTGTAAACCCTGTGTGGAAAAATCGCTGGTCTGAAATAATTTTCCAAAAGTGACAAGTAAAAATATAAACTTGTTTCATAGTGTGATACCAAAATAGCTTCTAACATGATGGAAAAAAAACAATGGACAAAACACTAAGTGCTCTGAGTTACTGATTAGTAGACCCCAGGTAAATGCTCCGACCATGAAAGTAAATCGCTAGTCCAATGACCTGAATGCAAACTGCTCACTGAACACTCAGACCAAAATGTTTTCTAGCTTCCTGTTTGTCCACTGCACATGCTCAGTAGCCTGATTCATAGACGTACCATTGAAATGTCACACACTTCAACTGTGTGAAAGTTTGACAAAAATAAAACTTAAATCTCGAGTTATAACTGAGGCTTACAGCAGTTTTACAGGTCTGCATCACTTCAATAAAGTAGGGCAATCTGGGAAATTATTTTGGGGAAGTTACAGTAACATGAATAACCACTACAGGACTTGAGAATACATCTACATTTACTCCAGTACTTCCTCTTCCTCTCCCTCTTAATTTTCTCAGTAAGAGATTCAACACAACAGCCAGGAAAGGAAAGTCCAGTTTCTGCAAGAGATAATAAAATAATATAAAAATATGATAAACTTTTAATGTCTGTCACGATCCAGAAATTCCTCTTCGACAGGCGAGGGTCAAATGACATAAAATACACGAGACAGAGACGATGCAAAAACATTGAAAACAAAATTCAAAACAATAGGAGACATAATAGAATGTGAAGAGAAAATGTGTAGCTAATGTTTGACAGCTCAGTGTGAGAATGGCGGTGGGAAGGAAGTCGTTTTAATGTTGTTTATGTGCCAAACGGACTTTACTGCCAATAAAAGCTGAGATCACAGACTGTTTACTTCTGCCTGTCTCTCTGTGTAAAAGCCTGAATCCTCTCTCTGATTGGTCAGTTGTAGTACCACCTGTACACACCTCGATCAAACAGGCCCAAACAGCTCTAGGTTTCAACAAAGAAAGTAAAAGTTAAGGAGCGGAGTGAGAAACAGACGGACAGATTTTTCTAATTTCCAGATCAACATGTTTGTCGTCCAGCTGATGTTTTTCCTTCTTCTCTTCCAGTTGACGAGTTCAGGTAACAAACTCTTTCTGTCCGTCACAATGTTGAACTGAAGTACCAGTTAAAGATGTTCATTATGTGAGACTGAACACAGTCTGTGAACACCGTGATTATCCTTTATTATGATTGTTGACTATGTTGTAATATGTTGTAAAAATGCAATAAAGCATTTATCTCTTGCTTTATCCAACAGCTAGATTTTGGAAAATGTTTGTGCACAATTGTTAAATGCAATTGATATTCAGTTGACAACTTTTTGTCGTACAATGCCAGTAAAGTTTAGTTAATTTACTTATTAAATTTGATTTGCTTTTGATTAATATTAGATTCACATTTAAGTTAACTTTATTCAAGTACGAAGCATTGTAATGTTTTGCCAGACAAGTTTATGATGATACGTATCTACAGTTAATTTTAATACCCTCGCATTAACCGTGGTTAACCGATCTTGCTATGTCGGCCCCCTGTAGCTTCTAGCAGTAGTTGAGCAGGTTGTCACCAGGTTGTGATCCTGAAGGTGCTAGATATCATTTCTGGTGAACAACCTTTTACAACAGTCCATGCCTGTTCTCCAAGAAAAGGGTGTTTTGCCCCGCTGGGTAATTGGTTAATCACATGACTGAAGGATGATTGTAAAGTTTTCTGTGTCAGAATTTTTTTCCATCTAGAACCAAGTTACCTGCAAACATTGTTTCCTCTTCCACTAGTATGAGATAATAGATCAGAGGCAAAGAGAACTATCACATTAAACCTCTAATGTTTCCTCGTGTCCCCTCTCAGGCTCAGGGGGCATCTGTGTGGTTGTTGTCTTCCCTCATCTCAGGAAAAACACAATTCCCAGAGTTCTCTGCGGTCATTATGCTGGATGACATCCAGGTGGGTTACTATGACTCAGAGATCAACCGACTGATGAGAGTGGGAGGAACGGCTTGAAGACAAAAGCTGGATGTGGGTCAGGAATTGGAGTTTATATTGAACGAATTCTTCCCAGTATGAGAAAGAGACTGGCAATGTTCCAAAACCATTTCAACTTGACGTCGGGGGGAATCCACGTCCAGCAGAGGCTGACGGGCTGTGAAGTGTTGGAGAATGGAGAGCCGGTGCACATGATGTTCAGGGACAGTTCTAACGGTGTGGACACCAACAGTCTGATGTACAACATGACGCACCACACCTACGCTGGCTCTGACAGCTTGGAGATCCAGTGGGGAACCCTGAAACGGTTGGGCGACCAGATGATGTACACAGAAATCTACGTTCCCTTCTGTGTCCGGATTCTCAAGAACCTCCTGGACAGTGAGAAGCGCTTGGTGATGCGTCGGGTCCGTCCTCGAGTCCGCTTCCTAACCAAACAGGTGTTGGGAGGGGCTCAGGTCACCTGCATGGCCACAGACTTCTACCCTCGCCACATCAACCTGACGCTGCTGAGAGACGGCCGGCCGGTGGACCAGGAAGAGCTGACCGGAGGCTCGGTGCTGCCCAACGGAAACGGACTCTACCAGGTACATGGAGGACACAGTCCTCAGCCCCAGTGCTTCAGTCAAAGAATAGAGACTCCTGTTTTGTTGAAATGTTTTAAGTTCAGTACTAAAGTACATTTCCTTTGTTTCTGTCCACCACTGACCAGGTGAGGAAGACTCTGACGGTTGGTGACGAGGAGCTAAAGAACAAACACACTCACCTGTACAGCTTCTCACCTGAGCCTGGACAACAGGCTGGAGGTGAGCTGGACGGCCCAGTTCTCCCGCTCACACAGGATCAGCATCATCTCTGCTCCGCTCGGCCTGGTGGTCGCTAGCTTCCTGCTAATGCTGCTACTGTGGTACAGGAAGAGACACAGGGAGAGGTCAGAGGGCGTTGGTATGGAAACAACAGAGAGCAGTCAGGAGAGGCTGACTACCAATGAAGGAACTGATTGATTGGTTAATTGGTTAATTGATGAAACAGTCCACCTGGGCAGGTAAAGTGTTTGTGATTTTGAGCACATTTTAGCACCTTCAGCTTTGAACAATCAACAACGCTTCTTAGTGTAGTATTCACACTGTCTTGATGCTGAATTGTGGTTTTTGACCTACTGTGAATCCGTTTTGGTTTTTTACTGCATGCTTACGACTCATTTCCATTAGCCTGGTGAGACCAGCTTGGACTTTCTCTAATCTTTGTGGGAGGAGCTGTCTGTTAGTGGAAGGCAGCCCCTGATTGGTTCATGTAGTCATCAATCTAGCCTCCAGTCAGACCGGACCCTCCCCACTGTCTGTCTGTTAGTGGAAGGCAGCCCCTGATTGGTTCATGTAGTCATCACTAGAGTCTCAGCCTGTATACACCCATGTCAGTTTATTTCTCAGGAACCTCCCACTGTCTGTCTGTTAGTGGAAGCAAGCCTGATTGTTCTGTAGTCATCAATCTAGCCTCCGTCAGGGCCCTCCCACTTTAGTTAATATGGAAGCGCCCTGATGGTTGGGCGTACCCTGCATATTAGTAGCGTCGTTACCATCAATTGCTCCACCGGCCTTCGCATGAGTTTTGGTCGCGGGTTCAAATCCGACCCGTGGACCTTTACTGCAGGTCATCCCCCTCTCTCTCTGTCTCCCCATTTCAACTCTGTACTTCGAATAAAGCTTGAAAATGCCAAAAAAAAATCTTTAAAAAAAAAAGAAGTTAAAATATGAGCAACTTACACCAGTTCTAAAGTCCTTACACTGTTTCAAGTCACCAGGGGAATGTATTTCACAATGTCATTGCTTGTTTATATAAATTACTCCATGGCTCTGTCCTGAATACATTTCTGACCAGTCTTGTCCCATAAAACCTTGTCGAACGATGAGGTAAATTTGGAGCGGCTTACTTGTTGTTCCAAGAGTTAGAACAAAACACTGTGAAGCAACGTTATGTTATTATGTCACTGCGAACAAATATTGTGTATTAATGCCTGTGTGTCTGATTGTATGAATCCTATATGCACTAATGTTAATGAAGATGTTTATGTGAGTCTATGTTTAATAATGCTCGTTTCTCAGTTGGCTAGGTAGCCTCTGTGCTAACTTCATTTGCTGCTCTTTTGTACCATGCTTCGTGTTAGCTGCCTAGCGAGCTAACTGTATGACTGACCAGTGTACAGCTCTGGAAAAAATTGAGTGACCACTCCAAATGTTCAGTGTCTCTCGTTTTACTCTTTATAGGCATATGTTTGAGTAGAATGAACATTTTGGTTTTATTCTATAAACTACTGACAACATTTCTACTAAATTCCCCCCCAAAAAATTGTCATTAAGAGCATTTTCAATAAGTTATGTAGAGATGAAGATTGAGGAAAAATCCAGACTGGTGTATTGTTTATGTGTGACATTAAACGGAGTCATAGCCAGTTGAACACGCCTCTTGCTCATCTTTCTTTACAACACACTGGAGGGCTTTGAACCAGACAGACAGTAAAGTTTAGTTGATCATGGTTACATTTCCAACAGCCATGGGGCATTATTTTTTACTTAAAGGTGGAGTCAGCGATTATGAAAATTTTTTGTTGTCAAATCACTTTGTCAAAATTAGTGAATGTCTCCTCATGATCCACTACCTGTCTGTCTGTCTGTGTGTCTGTCTCTCTGTCTGTACTGTGTGTGTGAGCCTACCTGTCCGTACTTGAACAAACATTCTGCAGAATCGCTTACCCCACCTATAAGTACTGTAATTCACTTTTACAGATTTATGGTTCTTATACTTTGGGTAATTCCAGGAAAATATTGTACTTTTTTTTTCTCCCATTACATTTGATAATGTCTTACGGATTCAGATCAAAGCTGGGGTATGTGATTTCTGATTGGTCAAAATTAACATGAGCGGTACACTTTGCCCAATCAGAGCGAGGCTCCGATTCTTAAAAAAAAAAGAAAAAAAAATCCGATTCTCTGTTCTTATTGGCTGTTGGGACTGTCAGTGTCAAATGTTCAAATCTCTATCCCAACTGCTATTTTCTCCCCAAATTCTCCACCCCAGCTTTAATAGTTCAATACATACATATTACCATCATATGACATATTAATTATGTTGAAAGGACACAAAGACACACCTTTAACTCGTCATGTAGCTGCAGTTTATTACCCAACAGGTAGAATTCACTTTCTTTCCACAACGAAGATAAAACACATAAAACATTTTATACAAAATCTTAAAAAACATTTCATAGCTACAGCGTGAGGGAGCGCCCTTAGCTCAGTTGGTAGGGCGTCCCCCCCCCATGGGCCTCGGCCAGCAGCAGACCCGGGTTCCATTCCAGCCCGCGGTCGTTCTCTGCATGTCACTCCCCTCTCTGCCCCATTTCAACTCTGTCTCTACACTATCAATAAAGCATAAAAATGCAAAAAAAAATATCTTTAAAAAAAAGCTGCAGCGTGAACTCAGAAGTCTTCCAGTGTTCTGATCATTTCTCTACTGAAGCGTTTTCACTCAAACGGACATTCGTTTGTTTTGGTCTTTTTTTTGTTTGTTATTAAAAATTGTTCAAATTTTAAATCTTCAAACGGCTGCTGGACGGAATCTCTCTGCAGGGACACGAACGTGATAAAATCCTGTAAAGTGATAAAAAGTGTGTGTGTGTGTGTGTATTGGGGGGCGCTGGTGTTTCTGTGTGTGTGTGTGTGTGCCTCTGTGAGTGTGTGTGTGTGTGGGTTTCTCTGTGTCTGCATGTGTGACTGTGTGTGTGTGTGTGTCTGCGTGCCTCTGTCTGTTTCTGCGTCTGTGTGTGTGTCTCTGTCTGCGTGTGTGTGTGTGTCTCTGTGTGTGTGTCTCTGTCTGTGTGTGTGTCTCTGTGTGTGTGTGTGTAGAACGCTGGTGTGTCAGTAAACGGCTTCGTCTGCGTTGTCGTCGCTGTCGGCTCCAAATTCTTCTCCGTTGTCAAAGTACGACATGATGTAATCCGTCTCCTGAAAGCAAAACGGAAACACACGTTTAATGTGACAGCTTTACAATTCATTAGCCTCATAGCATTATTACCTAAATCATATTTACTCTATTACTACTCTCTCTATATATATTTTTTTTAACCTTTATTTCTACAGGTAAATCCCATTGAGACCAGAGACTCTTTTGCAAGGGAGACCTGTTTTCCTTTCCCACGTTACCACTCACATTCATACACCGATAGCAGGCGAACTATCGACATTCACACGAGGCAAAGTGGGTGAAGTGTCTTGCCCAAGGACACAACAACCATGACACATGTGGCAGGGCGGGGATCGAACCTCCAACCCTTTGATCATCAGCCGACCTGCTCTACCAACTGAGCCACAGTCGTATTCTACTTTTCGTTAGCCTAATAGCATAATTGCCTAAGTCATATTTTAAGGGTTATAGAGTAGGGTAAAGTAGATGTAGAATAGAGTAGATGCAGAGTAGAGTAGATGTAGAGTAAAGATGATTTAGGCAATTATGCTATGAGGCTAACGATTTGACCAATCACACTTAAAGGTGTAGTCAGTGATTCTGGAGAACGCTTGCTGTCAAAATAATTTTTGTCTAAAAATCAGTGAATATCTCCTCATGATCCACTACCTGTCTAAAAAAAAGAGCCTGTTTATCAACACTGGATTTAAAGACAGAGCTGTGTTCAATCTCCCCTTTGGGCAGAAGAGGTTTTAAACAGCTCCTGTTCCAGTGTCCGGTTGCGATGTTTGCATGTGGACAAAGTACTTTGGTGAATCAGTGTTTCTTGTAATTGTAAATATAAAATATGGGCGCTCCGGTGGCGTAGTGGATAGAGCGCGTACCATATCGGCTCCGGTCTACCTTGCAGTGGTCGCGGGTTCAAATCCGACCCGTGGACCTTTACTGCAGGTCATTCCCCCCCCCCTCTCTCTCTCTGTCTGTCTGTCTCCCCATTTCAACTCTGTACTATCTAATAAAGCTTGAAAATGCAAAAAATAATAAAAAAATAAAATAAAAAAAAAGATAAAACCAGACAACAAATAGCTAGGGCTTCAACAACAATTAAACCCTGTACAGAAAGACTAAAGGTTTTTGCCCAAAAAATAATAATAAAAAAATATTAATAAAAAAACAAAATGTCTGACCTCTTCAAACTCCTCTTCGTCGTACTCCTCCTCCAGCTCGGCTTCCTCTTCCTGTTTCTTCTTCTTCTCTTCTCCCTCCTCCTCTTCCTCACCGGAGGAGCCGCGCGCCTCTGTCTTCTCCAGGGTCTGAGAGGGACAGACAGGCAGGCAGAGAGGGAGGCAGACAGAGAGACAGGCAGGGAGGCAGGGAGAGAGACACAGAGAGACAGAGAGAGAGAGAGAGAGAGAGAGAGAGAGAGAGAGAGAGAGAGAGACACAGACAGGCAGAGAGAGACAGGGAGAGAGAGAGACAGAGAGACAGGGAGGGAGGCAGGCAGAGAGAGACAGAGAGAAAGACAGAGACAGACAGGCAGGGAGGGAGACAGACAGGCAGAGAGAGAGAGAGACAGACAGGCAGGCAGGGAGGCAGGCAGAGAGAGAGAGAGACACAGACAGGCAGAGAGACAGACAGGCAGAGAGAGAGACAGAGAGAGAGAGAGGGACAGAATACAAGCTACATGTTAATGGGGAAAACCAAATGTCCAAAAACTTAAAAAATGTAATAAACAAATCACAATATTTTTTCTTAATTACATTTTTTTATTTTTTTTATTTTTTATTTTTTTAGATTTTTGGGACATTTAATAAAAACCTTGAACCTTGGCCCATGTTCAGTTAAAAAAATTTCAGGCCCTGTCTAAGCTCTAAGGTATAATAACTGTATGAACTGATGATAACATGGGATACATTTGACTTTTTTTTGTCAAAGTTAAAATGTATTTCTATAGCACATTTAAAAACAACACCATTATCATAAAAGATAAATGAACATAGAAAAAAAATTGAGTGTCAAAAGCTCAACTTGTGTTAAAGGCCAATGCAAAAAAAGTGAGTCTTCAGCAACGTTTTAAACTGGTCAATAGACTGGGCACTTCTCAGACTCAGGGGAAGACTGTTCCAGAGATTTGGAGCAGCCACAGCAAAAGCTCTGTCACCTTTTGTCCTTTAGCCTGCACCTACTAGGGACTACACACTATTCTAAATGACACAGTAATGATTGGATAACGTTTAATCACAGTCAAACCCATTCTGAGCCGGTTCCTCTCACCTCTAGTTTGAGCAGAACCTCTTCCTTCTCTCTCTCTCCTCTCTCTCTCTCTCTCTCTCTCTCTCTCTCTCTCTCTCTCTGTCTCTCTCTCTGTCTCTCTCTCTCTCTCTCTCTCTCCTCTCTCTCTCTCTCTCTCTCTCTCTCTCTCTCTCTCTCTCTCCTCTCTCTCTCTCTCTCTCTCTCTCTCTCTCTCTCTCTCACCTCTAGTTTGAGCAGAACCTCTTCTTTCTCTTTCACCGTTTTCTTCTTCTGACCCGAGAGCAGTTTATCAGTTCGACTGACGGCCGGCACACCTGAGACACAGCACAGGTAAATACTACCATCACTTTAAATCAGACAGGGAACAACATATGAACAAAATCCTTCTGTAATCACCTTCAGAATAGTGCTGAGAATTGATTTGATTCAGTTTTATTTCAGACATATCAAAAAAAGAAAAAATTAAAAGCATGAAAATACAATAAAAAAATATGTTCAAATGATTTCACAAGAAAAAATAAACAAAATAAACAAATAACATATTGAATTGATATGCCTGAAAAGGAGTAGGAAGAAGTATAAACTTGACAGAATGATTATGGAAAGTGATTTAGAAGTTGTAGATTTTCTGTTCAAAAAATGAATTTCATTTTTACAATATATATGGGTCCAAAGTTTTTAAAGAACAGATTTTGGATACTGCCTTTTTTCATTTTGTTGATAAATATGTACAGGTCTTTTGTTTTTAAGAAGAAAATGTCTCATAAATCAGACAGTGAACAACATATGAACAAATCCTTCTGTAATAACCTTCAGAATAGTGCTGAGAATGATTATGGAAAGTTTAGTTGATGTAAGTGCTTTAGAAGTTGAGATTTTTGCTCCTTAATATGACGCAGGACAGGTAAATACATGAATCAATTAATTAATCATCCATCCATCAATAAACCTATCGAGACACTGGTACTGTACATACAAGAATCACTTTAAATCAGACAGTGAACAACATATGAACAAATCCTTCTGTAATAACCTTCAGAATAGTGCTGAGAATGATTATGGAAAGTTTAGTTGATGTAAGTGCTTTAGAAGTTGTAGATTTCTGGATCAGAGTATTGAAAAATAAAATAAAAAATTGAGATAATGTCTGTTAAAGATGGTTGTATAGGAGAAATATACAGACACAAACAGACAAGGTTTAGTCAAATAAACACCTGAATGTACATGTTGGACCTTTGATTTATACTAGTATCGATTCATTGGTACTGTGTGTGTGTGTGTGTGTGTGTGTGTGTGTGAGTGTGTGTGTGTGTGTGTGTGTGTTACATGTACTCACGGTCTTTGGCCGGTTTCTTAACACGGATTCTGAGTTCTTTAGGAAAGTTCTTCCAATCTGAAACAACAAGGGAACATGTTTTATTCTGTGGTACTTCACACTGACAGCAGTACTATCTATACTAGCATTATTTTAAGGGGGCGCTCATGGTGTATCAAATCAAATCAGTTTTATTTGTAAAGCCCAAAATCACAAATTAGACATTTTGTCTCAGTGGGCTTTACATTCCATACAGTATGACACCCTGCCTCTATCTATCCATCTATCCATCCATCCATCCATCCATCCATCCATCCATCCATCCATCCATCCATCCATCCATCCATCCATC
>CM047509.1:33718447-33725947 GCA_026122265.1 Ammodytes dubius
CTAAAGACATACGCAAGAAGAATTTGATTTGATTTTATTAGGATCCCCATTAGCTGATGCAGAAACATCAGCTACTCTTCCTGGGGTCCACACAAGACATATACAAAAAAAGAAAAACATATACAAAAAAATATATATATATATATAAATAAATAAAAAACAAAAATAAATAAATGTATACAAAGAAAAACAATCACAAAACATATAGGAACGAAACCATTAATACACAAAAAAACAAAAAACAAAAAGCATTTAAAAATATAAAAAAAGCAGGTCTCTAATCTCTAATGCGGACAGCAATTAGGTGTTGTTTCACATGTTTTTTGAACCCATTTTTATTCTGATTTTTAGAGATATGCCCTGGGAGGGAGTTCCATTCAACCATAGCTCTATACAACACTGTACGTTGTTTTGAATTTGTTTTGGCTTGTGGAATAGTGTAGTTTCCACTGGTGGCATGTCTAGTGGGGTATGTGTGTGCATTAGAACTGAGTGTGAGTTGCCTATACAAACAATCAGGGGTTTTAAGTACATTGATATTTTTCACAAATGAGAGAAGGGAAGCTTTTACCCTCTCATCTACTTTTAGCCAGAGGAGTTGGTCATGCATGATGTTTATTTTAGCTCTCATTGTGCACTGAAGGGCAAGGCGAGCTGCTCTGTTCTGAGCCCGTTGTAGCTTCCCTAGATTAGTTTGTGTGGTACCTGACCAGACCACCGGGCAGTAATCTAAGTGTGATAACACTAAGGTTTGCAGGACCTGTTTGGTCAGATATGGTGTTAAAAAAGAAGAGCATCTCTTGACAACAGATATGTTTCTCCCCATTTTTTGCACCATTAAATCTATCTGTCTTGACCATGTCAGTTTACTATCTAAAATTACACCAAGAAGCTTTGTTTCTTGTACTTGCTCAATATCAGCATTGTTCAGCACCAGATTCAGCTGAGGTTGAGAGATTAGTGAGTGTTTTGATCCAAATACAATGCTCTTAGTCTTGGATATATTCAGAACAAGTTTATTATCAGTGATCCAGTTAAATACTGTCTGCAACTCTTTGTTGAGAGCTGAGGTAATTTCTTTAACTGTTCGAGCAGACGTGTAGATTGTCGAATCATCTGCGTACATAGACACACAGGCTTCCTTACAAGCAAGTGGAAGATCATTTGTGAAAATCGAGAAGAGCAGTGGTCCAAGTGAAGAACCCTGCGGTATCCCACACTGTATCTGTCTTGTATTTGAGAGGCTTCCGTTAAAGGAAACCCTCTGTGTTCTGTTAGTTAGGTAGCTTTCTATCCATGCTGAGGCAGATTGAGTAAAGCCATAACACTTAAGTTTACTTAAAAGTAAGTTATGATCAATGACATCAAAGGCAGCACTGAAGTCTAACAGGACTCCCTACAATATTCTGTTGATCGATGTCTTTTAGCCAATCATCCGTCATTTGAGTGAGCGCTGTGCAGGTTGAGTGTCCTTCCCTATAAGCGTGCTGATAGTTGCTTGTCAAGTTGTTCATAGAGAAATTATTTTGTATCTGGCCAAATACAATTTTCTCCAACAGTTTGCTTATAACAGGTAACAGGCTGATTGGTCTGCTGTTGGAGCCAGTAAAGGCAGCACGAGCATTCTTAGGTAAAGGTATTACCTTAGCCTCTTTCCAGGTTTGTGGGCACATATTGCTGTCTAGACTGATATTGAAGATGTGGCATATGGGAGTGGCAATCTGATCTGCTACTATCCTCAACAGCTTTCCATCCAGGTTGTCAATACCAGGTGGTTTCTCAATATTGATAGATAATAATAGTTGTTCTACTTCCTCTATAGCCACTTTACAGAATTCAAAAGAACAGTTCTTATCTTTCATTATTTTGTCTTTTATACATGAATACGAATACAATGGTTCAGAGTGCGGTGTTGGCATTTCCTGCCTGAGTTTGCAAACTTTGTCCATAAAATGATCGTTAAAGTAATTTGCAATATCTTTAGGTTTAGTTATAAAGGACCCTTCCACTTCTATGAAAGATGGAGTGGAGTTACCCTTTCTACCCATGATATTATTTAAAGTGCTCCATAGCTTTTTTTTGTCATGTTTTATATCATTAATCCTTGATTCAAAATACAACTTCTTTTTCTTTTTGTTCAGTTTAGTGACATAGTTCCTCAGTTTACAGTATATTTGCCAATCAGATATGCAGCCAGACCCGTTTGCCACTGCCTTTGCCTCACCTCTTTGAACCATGCATTCTTTTAATTCATCATCAACCCAAGGAGCCCTATTGGCTCTCACAGTCAGTTTCCTGACAGGTGCATGCTTATCCATGATTGGAACCAACAGTTCAGTAAATGCTTTAAGTGCAGTATCTGGGTCTCTTTGTTTACTTACATTAGACCAACATATATTTCTAACTTCCTCTACATAGGAATCATGACAGAAACCTTTGTACGATCTTTTATGTACAATTTTTGGTCCAGCTTTTGGAACTTTAGTCGTCCTGGATATGCCCACTAAGTTGTGATCACTGAAGCCAATTGGAACAGATACAGCTTTAGAGCAGAGTTCAGCAGCATTGGTGTAAATGTGATCAATGCATGTGGATGATACAGTTCCTGTTTTGGTAGTATACACCCTGGTAGGTTGGTTAATAAGCTGAACCAGGTTACAGGCACTGTTTATAGTAAGCATCTTATTTTTCAGAGGACAACTTGGTGCAAGAAAATTTATATTTAGGTCTCCCAGGACATATATTTCTCTATTTTCATCGCATGCTCGCTCAAACATTTCACACAAATTATCAAGATACTGACTGTTAGAGCTTGGTGGTCTATAACAGCAGCCCAGCAGTAAAGGTTTAAGGTGGGGTAGGTGAACCTGTAACCATAACATTTCAACATCACATGACATTAAATCCCCTCTGAACTTAACAGGGATATGACTCTGAATGTACATTGCAACTCCTCCCCCATAGACGTCCCTGTCCTTTCTGTAAATGCTATATCCCTCTATCGCCACTGTAGCATCATCAAATGTATTGTCTAAATGAGTTTCAGAAATGGCTAGTATATGAATTTTGTTAGACGTTAACAAGTCATCTATATCCTGAACTTTATTTCTTAGGCTACATACATTAACATGAGCTATTTTCAGCCCTTTCTTGGGAAGTGTCGACATCAGCATAGTGTAAGAAAGTCAACATTCAGTCCAGTGTGTGTGTGTGCATGTGCTTGCCTGTAGTTATGAGGATATTTCTAATCCCTATGCTTTTGTAAAGGGGGGGTGGACAATAAGCTTGTCATGTCGGATGTAGGCTATGTCGCCTCGTTCTCTGGCAGCTTTCATGGCTGGAATGAGTTCCTTACGCTTTTGCCTGACAGCCTCAGTGTAGTCCTCATTCACATAGATGTTGGTGCCTTTCAGATCCTTAGCCTTTCCTAGAACAGCCATTTTATCTTTGTATCTGAGGAATTTGATCATGATAGGCCTCGTCTTTTTCCAGAATATCCGGATGGATTGCCAATCCTATGTGCACGTTCAATCACCATCTGACTACTGTCAAGGTGAAGTTTTTCATTGATCACACACCTGACGTTGTCCTCAGTCTCCCTCCAGCTTTCATTCTGGGCCTCAGGAATGCCGGCCATGACAAGGTTGTTCCTTCTTGTTTGACCCTCCAAGTAGTCCGCTTTCTCAGTCATCTCTTCCAATTTGCAATGCATTGCTTTGGTTTCAGCACAAGCAATTGTTCTCTCTGACTCAAGATTCTCATTTTTCTTTTTTAGATCATCAATATCCTTCTGGGAGAATTGCAGGCTGCTTCTCAGCTCCTGTGTCTCCCTGGTCAATTTGTCAATCCGAGTGTTCACATTTTTCACAAATAATTCCACAACAGTCTTAAAGTTACTTTCTTGCTGCTGCAGAAGTTGCATGAACAGATCCCTTTGTTGACTCATTAGATCTCGTACCTGTGAGAGCGACACCAACTCCTCTCCATTACTTTGGTTGCTGCTTTGGTCCTTTTTGGGGTGGCATGGTGTGCTGAGGTTCTCTGCTAGGAAATCCCCAGGCTTCAGCAGACAAAGCAGGCCGAGATAGTATCCACCAAAAATCTCAAAGTGTGAAGATCATCCGCTGCTTTTCACTTGGCTTCTGATAAAATATAGAGTCTTAGACTTGATATTTTAAAGAATTGAATCAGTAATCACTATTTCAGTCCAGATATAGAGGGTTAATGTCCAACAGTGAGAAGAGCAAGAGTGAGCACAGTCTGTCAGCTCTATTCACGGCTCTCTGAATTGGATTTGAAGAAGAAGAAAGCTTTTGTAGCCTACGTCCAGGTTTTTTCTTAGCAGTAGAATCAACAACTGAAACATTTCTTGGGCTCTTCTTGGGATTTTTCTGAGCTCCTGCACCAGTGTCCGGGGTTGGGGGGGGGGTGGGGGGGAGGGCACCAGTTTGTAAACGCTGCCATACTGAGAAATACAGAGAGAGTTTTGTGGAGCTGATAAAAGGCTTAATCAACTTTGTGTCAACTTGTTTGGCGATGGCTTGAATGTAACAGACATTCACTTATATTAAAAAACGTACGCACTGTAGCTTTGAGAGCTGTCCAACTTACAAAATTACATTGTCAAAACATAAGCGATAAAACGGTGATTTTTTTTAAATTATTTTACAAACTGTTTTTGTTTATTCAAAATAAAGTTTAAATTGAACTTTTTTTTTCTTCTTCTTCTCTTTAGGATGACGTCACTAACTCCTCCCACCAGCTCATTGGCCCCGCCCCTTTCTAACTCCTCCCACTTCCCGCTGTCAGACTGGGAGGCTCCTAGCTTCACTCGAGCTGCTCAGGTTAGTGTCTGTCTGTCTGTCTGTCTGTCTGTCTGTCTGTCTGTCCGTCCATCCATCCATCCATCTATCCATCTATCTATCTACCCATCCATCTATCTATCTATCTATCTATCTATCTATCTATCTATCTATCTATCTATCTATCTATCTATCTATCTATCTATCTATCTATCTATCTATCTATCTATCTATCTATCTATCTATCTATCTATCTATCTATCTATCTATCTATCTATCTATCTATCTATCTATCTATCTATCTATCTATCTATCTATCTATCTATCTCTCTAACTATCTATCTATCTATCTATCTTCTCTCTCTCTCTCTCTCTCTCTAACTATCTATCCATCCATCTATCCCTCCCTCCCTCCCTCTCTCCCTCCCTCCAGGTGCGTGTGGGAGTGACGGTGGGGCTCTTCCTGTTTGCGTCCTGCAGTAACCTCGCCCTATTGGTCAGCGTGTGGCGGGGGCGTGGCCTAGCGTCTCACCTGCGGCCGCTCATGCTCAGTCTGGCCGCCGCCGACCTCCTGATGACCTTCGTGGTGATGCCTCTGGGTAATGGAGTTCTTTGGTACAAATCTATCTATCTGTCTGTCTGTCTATCTATCTGTCTGTCTGTCTGTCTGTCTATCTATCTATCTATCTATCTGTCTATCTATCTATCTATCTATCTATCTATCTATCTATCTATCTATCTATCTATCTATCTATCTATCTATCTATCTATCTATCTATCTATCTATCTATCTATCTATCTATCTATCTATCTATCTATCTATCTATCTATCTATCTATCTATCTATCTATCTATCTATCTATCTATCTATCTACACTCAACAAAAATATAAACGCAACACTTTTGTTTTTGCTCCCATTTTTCATGAGATGGACTTAAAGATCTAAAATTCATTCCAGATACACAATTGTACCATTTCTCTCAAACATTGTTCACAAATCTGTCTAAATGTGTGATAGTGAGCACTTCTGCTTTGCTGAGATAATCCATCTCACAGGTGTGCCACATCAAGATGCTGATCTGACATCATGATTAGTGCACAGGTGTGCCTTAGACTGTCCACAATAAAAGGCCACCCTGAAATGTGCAGTTTTGTCTCACAGCAAAATGCCACAGATGCCACAAGCGCCACAAGCATTGAGGGAGCGTGCAATTGGCATGCTGACAGCAGGAATGTCAACCAGATCTGTTGCTCGTGCATTGAATGTTCATTTCTCCACCATAAGCCGTCTCCAGCAACTTCGCACAGCCATTGAAGAGGAGTGGACCAACATTCCACAGGCCACAATTGACAATCTGAGAACGTGACAGTGCAGTGGTATAACTGTCTGTCTGTCTGTCTCCCTCCCTCCCTCCCTCCCTCTCTCCCTCTCTCCCTGCCTGTCTGTCTGTCTCCCTCCCTCCCTCCCTCTCTCTCCCTGCCTGTCTGTCTGTCTGTCTGTCTGTCTGTCTGTCTGTCTGTCTGTCTGTCTGTCTGTCTGTCTGTCCGTCTGTAGATGCAGTGTGGAACGTGACAGTTCAGTGGTACGGTGGCTCTGCGCTCTGTAAGCTGCTGTGCTTCCTGAAGCTGTTTGCTCTGCACGCCTCGGCCTTTGTGCTGGTGGTCATCAGCCTGGACCGACAGCACGCCATAACCCGCCCGCTGCAGGCCCTGCACGCGCACCAACGCAACCGGCGCATGCTGCTGCTCGCATGGGGGCTGAGCCTACTGCTAGCTGCCCCACAGGTACTTTTTAATTTCCTGTTCATCAAAAAAAGTGCTTTAAAAGGTCTAGTGTGTAACTTTTGATGTGTGTCAGAGAATTGAAAATGTTCTAAGGTATATTCTCATTTTATTTTTAACTTTTTTTAACCTTTATTTATACAGGTATATCCCATTGAGACCAAAGACTCTTTTACAAGGGAGACCTGTTTTCCTTTCCCACGTTACCATTCACACACACATTCACACACCGACAGCAGGCTAACTATCGACATTCACACGTAATATAGCATAGGGGCTAAGCCTACTGCTAGTGCCCCCCAGGTAACATGTTAAAGTCTCTACGAGGAACTTTTTAAATATTTCTGAAACAGTCTCATTTTTCCTCTGATGATCATAGATTAAAGGTAACAGCAAACGAGACCATCAGTGCAAAGAACTTATTTTTTATATAGTTTTTCTTAATGCCTTTGTCATGGGTATATATACGCTCACCCAGGAACAACAGCTGGCGTGGTAAAAAAAAATACCGCTTTTGTCCAAAGGGGGCGCTAGAATTAACACACACTGAAAGTTAAAAAAAAGTTAATTTAGTGTAACGTGATAAGTAACATACTAATGCTGCTGCTAGCATGTGGGCTAAGTGTCCTAGCTGCACTAACACTGGACTCTTTGGTTGCGTTCCGAATCTCCTACTCTTTCTTTTTTCTATTCTACATACTACATCCGACGATAAAAAGAATCTAGTTAGAATGCAGTAGGCATACTATTGGGACATACTTTTACTCTCTTATTTCATCATAACATTGCGCCTTGATCTTGCCTCTTGCTTTTATATCCGGCGCATCCCCGTTTGTTTTCATATGGAGGCTTCGTCGATGTGACGTCACTTCACGTGCGCTCTGGATTGTGGGTCACAATCACCCAAATAGGATG
>CM047509.1:33730947-33735947 GCA_026122265.1 Ammodytes dubius
ATTCTCTCTAAATGGTAAATGGACTTGACTTATATAGCGCCTTCTAGCCGATTTTCTCAGCCCCAAAGCGCTTTACATATCTTACCACATTCACCCATTCATACACACACTCATACACCGATGGCAGTAGCTGCAATGCAAGGCGCTCTCTGAACCATCGGGAGCAATGTGGGGTTCAGTGTCTCTTTGCCCAGGGACACTTGGACATGTGGCGGGGAGACGGGGGATCGAACCACCGACCCTGCACTCCAGAGGCGATCTCCCTACCCACTTCGCCACTGTCGCCCAAAACGTCTTTCTTCCTTTTAGGTGAAATGAAATGTATGTCATTTCACCTGGTCAAAACGGAATTGTGGATATCTGCAACTAAATTAGGACTTTCCATAAATCCAGTTCAAGATATCTTCAATTTCTGAGACTATGATTTAATTTTCAAAGGATTTCTGAGAATTAAATTATGAAAAAAAAATGCTGTAATGACCACTTTCTACCAGAAGGGGGCGCCACGTACACTCCATAAAGAAAAGTTACACAGTACAGCTTTAGATCAGATGTAAACAAACTTTAAACACAAAGACAAAATCTTCATTTTATCAGTCAATAAATATCGAGTCAAATGTTTTATTCCAATTCAGTTTATTTGGTTTACATGTGTCTTAAACATCAGAAATCAGAACAAACAGACAAAGCCGGACATCACAAAAAACATCATTCACACAGTCTGTCTGTCTGTCTGTCTACCTGTCTGTCTGCTCCGTTTAAAGCTCCCAAATGCTTCCATTCTTTTACGACACAATAATTCAAAAATAAAAAGTTTTGAGAGAAAAGAAATTAGAAATATTAAAGCATTTCTTCTTCGTTGGTGCTAGCGTTCGTCTCACTACTTCATCTCTACGTCTTAGTTTATCACTACAGCGTTTCACAGGCGGCGGAGGGTCTAAAATAATCTGGTTTTTATATGAATCTATGAAGAATAATCAGAATATGGCTTTAGAAAGTGTTATTAAGGAATCCACTACAGTTCTAGTAGTGTAAGGCCCGCCTCTTTTCAGCTTTAGTGCGATATGATTGGCTAAGAACCAGGAAACAAAGGAAGAGCTGTAATCACGTCCAATGGAATTAAATTGTGTTTAAGTCTCAATTGTTTTTTATCACAAAAATGAATTCGGAATTACAACCATAATTTTCACAGAACTTTTTTTAAGATAACTATTCGAAAGCATGTGCCTGCCTGCCTTTCTTTTTTTGGGCTTTTTTATGCTTTATTGATAGTGCAGAGAGACAGAGGTGAAATGGGGCAGAGAGGGGAGTGACATGCAGAGAACGACCGCGGGTGGGAATCGAACCCGGGTCTGCTGCTGGGCCCGGCCCGGGAGGGGGACGCCTTACCGACTGAGCTAAAGGCGCCCCCTAGACTGCCTTTCTTTTTAAACCAAACTTGTCGAAAGCCTAATATGTTCTCACACCCAGAATAAAAAGCCTGGGGAGTGGGGACAATGATGTAATCTAACAATACATGTGTCTAAATAGTGAACTTTGAGGATGTTTTCTATTCTACATTTTCAGGAGCTACAGGTAAAATAGTAGCACACGGTTGCCAGTTGCCAAGAAAGTTTTCAGGAATGGCATATCTCGTCTAAAAGTGTCTAACAATGTTTTTATGGTTGATCTATTGGTTTTTTGATAAGCCTGGGAACCTATTAAAGAAGCTGTGGTGTAATCTAACGATATGTCTCCAAAAAAGACCAACTTTGAGGATGTTTTGAACACATTTCTAGGAGGTATAGGTGTTTATTGCAGTAACTGTGTTTGAGAGTTAAAATGTGTAGTGTATGTATTTCTGTATTTATTTATTTTTATTTTATTTTATTTAACCTTTATTTCACCAGGAAGGTCCCATTGAGTTACAGTAACTCTTCTCACAGGGAGTCCTGGCCAAGACAGGCAGCAGAAAAGAAGTTTTCTTTCTTTTCAAGGCCACACACACATACAAACAAAGTACACCACAATTGACACTATAATGCTAAAATTACACTTCATAACAGTATTTTATAAGTAAAGATATGTTTTTTAGGTCTATTTTAATTCAGTTTTGGCACGTGATTACAGCTGTTCGTTTGCTACACGACTCTTGGCCAATCATATCGCTTGAATGCTTCGGAAGGCGGGTCTTAACTAAAACTGCATTGGATTCAATAATACCTCGTATGGCTTAATAATCTCACACATGGCTTCTTGTTAACTATGGCTTTAGTTTGATCTCTGGCTCACACCGCTCTGCTGAAAACACAACATTTCAAATTCTACATTTTCACACAAATCGACTAAAAAACAATGAAAATAAAATCAGAAAAGATCAAACAATATAAAAATAACAACATGGCGGCGACAGAATAATCATAATATTATTATTAACTAAAGGTTTTTCTTCTTCTTCTTCACGTTTTCTTTAAATTTGGCAGAATTTTCCTTTTCGCTGCCGAACGAACGAACGACGAACGGCAGCGACGGAAAACTAGTTATTGAACTGAAGGAAGAAAAAGTTCTAGAAAAAGAAAAGCTACATTTTATTTATACACATTTTTAATTTGTTCTGTTTTTTGCGACTCGTTACACACCGACAGCGACATTTGACCTTTGACCCAGAAAACAGACACTCAACATATGTATGCCCTAACGTAAATCAAGATTGAGGTTGCGTTCCGAATCGCATACTATCTACTATATAGTATGTAGAAAGAAGATTTAGGATGTCCCGATTCTTGTGGCCAGATTTAGGATGGTTAGAAGTACCCGGATGTCCTACTTCATGCGGCCAAGATTGTTAGTGTAGAAAAGTGAATCCTATTTGGGCGATTCTGACCCACAATCCAGTGCGCACGTGAAGTGACGTCACATCGACGAAGCCTCCATATGAAAACAAACGGGGATGAGACGGATATAAAAGCAAGAGGCAAGATCAAGGCGCAATGTTATGATGAAATAAGAGAGTAAAGTATGTCCCAATAGTATGCCTACTGCATCCTAACTAGATTCTTTTTATCGTCGGATGTAGTATGTAGAAAAAAGAAAGAGGAGGAGATTCGGAACGCAACCTAAATCTGTTTGCTTTCAGAAATGTTCATGGGAATTTAACTTTTGGGGGATGGTCTACTACTCGAGACTTGACGTGATATAAATCGTTACTGGTTAATCTCACACACTCAGCAAATTTAAGAAGCAGAATTTAGTTTTATGTAGAAGACCAGATTTTAAAAAGCTTAAATTAACTTGAATGGATGGGTTTTTAATTAGGCAATTAAGTTGACAGCTCCAGACTGCTGTGAAAGTTGGAAAGATATATCAATTTATTTGGCACCGAGGTTTGAACAGAATACCAAACAGTGTCAACAGTCCGGCTTTGTTTTGTCTAAGTGTTGGTGAACAGTTTTTTAACATATTTCGACTTTCTGAAAATTTCTGCAGAATTATAAGTTCTGTAAAGTTGTCTGTGTGTGTTGAGGTCTCGGGTCTGGGGTGCGTGTGTGTGTGTGTGTGTGTGTTTTACAGTGTGTGTGTGTGTGTGTGTTACAGTGTGTGTGTTACAGTGTGTGTGTGTGTGTGTCACTGTCGGCAGCAGAGTCTCAGTTAAACCATTTGGACCTCAGACTCAAAACAAAACAACAAACTGAGGAAATGTTTTAGAATCAGTTTCGAGTTTTTTTTGGGTCAAAGTTTGAATCGTTCTGTTATTTGGCTCGTTCACACTCGGAGCGGCTAACGTTAAAATACATGAAAATATATATTCACTTCTTCTGCTTCTCCCAGAGTGTTTAAATCCTCTGGAATATAAAAGCAAAGGGGTTTATTTTGGTTGTGCTTGTTCTTCGGACGTGAAAACAAACGTTTTATTTATTTATTTTTTTCAAACAGAAAATTCAGAAATTTGTGAAAAACTATTTTTTATCTTTGGAAGCCGTTGAGCTTGTTTTTAAAGTTATATTTCAAAAGCTTTTTTTTTTTTTTTACATCTACGAGAAAATTATGTTTTAGACATTAGGAGGTAAGTTTAAACATGGCGGGCAAGGCATTACAAACCGCCATTAAAATAACACATAAGGGACTTTAAGCAGCGATGGTTTGAGAGGCTACGGCGATCTAGAATAACTTTTGGCATTTGTATTCAATTTTTTTGACGTTTTGAGCTGAAAAAAACAAAGGCAATTGGAAATATCTGGATCAGTTCATATGGTAGAGTAATACAAACTGCTCATTGAATAATAAATTGTCTTCAAATATGTCCAAAGCTCTCGGGAAACTTTTTAAGAGACATTGTAGCCAAAATGTACGAACCTAATTTGTTTGGGAAGCAGGTAGCCATTGTGTGAGAGTAACTTAGTGATATTATAAACCTGTTAGGATATTTCCCAGACTACCGTAGCCTTTCACTAAAACATGGCTGCCTTAAAATCCCTTTTCAATCGTTCATTAAAATTCGGGGAAAAAGTCCCAACATTTCCAGGTTTGACAAGAGGCACTGGAATCCTTTTCAAACACTCAACGAAAAGCTAATTTTTCTGTATTCGCTCCAGGACCCAAACTATTCAACAGATCGTTTACTGTATAGGCACACACACTTTGGTGGAGGGTAGGCTATGAATGAGGCTTTTTGGACCGTTTTAGATCAGGAATATTGGTCAGTTTTTGGCTCGAAAGGCTCATTTCTAAGGCAGGTAATAAAGCCATGTCCACAGACTGTATATATGGATATTGTTAAAAACACATTCTTGTCACTTTTGTTTACTGTTTTTAGCCCTTGCAAACGGATGAGGGGAAATGCGATTTTTTAAATATCCTTTTAAATGTGGACATGCCCTAATACTTATTATAGACAAATTTATGGAGTTCTAAAGCTACGATCCTTTTGCAGTTCTTTCCAGAGATCTGAAGTAGTTTTTTTTTGGGGTCCTGGGAACTTCACTTGACGACATTTATTTTTGGGAGAAATTAATCTTCAGAAA
>CM047509.1:33748447-33750947 GCA_026122265.1 Ammodytes dubius
TGAGTGGTGTGTGTGTGAGTTGAGTGCGTGAGATAGTGAGTGAGATAGTGAGTGTGTGTGTGTGTGTGTGTGTGTGGGGGGGGTGAGTGTGTGTGTGTGTGTGTGGAGGAGTGAGTGGGAGTGAGAATCGTGAGGGGTGTGTGGGGAGGGGGGAGTGTGTGTGTGTGGTGTGGGTGAGTGAGTGTGTGTGTGTGTGAGATAGTGAGTGTGTGAGTGAGTGAGTGAGTGAGTGAGTGGTGTGTGTGTGTGGTGTGGGTGAGTGAGTGTGTGTGTGTGTGTGAGATAGTGTGAGTGATGTGTGTGGTGTGAGTGGTGATGTGTGAGATAGTGATGTGAGTGATGTGAGTGAGTGGTGAGTGTAGTGTAGTGAGATAGTGAGTGAGTGTGTAGAGCTGCAAGGAAGAGGAAGTTTATTTTACCTTTATTTAACAAAGTACATTAAAGGTGTAGTCAGTGATTCTGGAGAACGCTTGTTGGCAAAATCACTTTTTATTAAAAAATCAGTGAATATCTCCTGATGATTCCCATTTAGCCAGTTTACAGAACCTAGGCTGTGTATTACACTGGATTTTTTTTTTTGGAACACTGGCACAGTACAGACAGGTAGGGATCATGAGGAGATATTCACTGATTTTGACAACAGTGATTTGTGTCGTTCTCTGCTATGCACTGTAGATGTTTTATTGATTACATATGCTCAAGAATTAATAATTTATGCGTATAAACCAATATTCCTTCACGGACTTACATACACACTCTACACTTACACACGCACATTTTTGCTTTTATATTGATGTTATTATTATGTTGTTATTATATATAATTGTTATTATTAGTTTATCACTTTCTGTAGTCATATGATTTTTTGTATGTTTATTTTGTGTTTCCTTATAACTTGTGAATTTTAACATTATTTAGTGGAGGCTTCAAATAAGCCATGGGTTTCTGCCTCTCCTGCACTGTATGTTATTGTATTCTTTGCATTCTTTGTGTATGTTTCTTTTTAATTGTGCAAATAAATAAACTAAAACTATAAAACTAAACTTGACAACAAGCTTCTCCAGAATCACTGACTGCACCTTAAGACATGAGACGAGATCATTTTCTGGCTGTAGTGAAATGTGTTACTCAAGGTCAGATTGGAATATTAATTTCTCATTGTGAAATAAAAAATATAGAGAGTGCTGTAAGTATAAATTTGCCCAATTATGAATATGATACTGATTATTTCAGACAATGCTGCATGCGATCGTAACATACAGGTTGCGTTCCGAATCTCCTCCTCTTTCTTTTTTCTATTCTACATACTACATCTGACGATAAAAAGAATCTAGTTAGGATGCAGTAGGCATACTATTGGGACATACTTTTCTCTCTTATTTCATCATAACATTGCGCCTTGATCTTGCCTCTTACTTTTATATCCGTCGCATCCCCGTTTGTTTTCATATGGAGGCTTCGTCGATGTTACGTCACTTCACGTGCGCACTGGATTGTGGGTCAGAATCGCCCAAATAGGATGCACTTTTCAACACTAACAATCTTGGCCGGATGAAGTAGTACATCCGGGTACTTCTAACCATCCTAAATCTGGCCACAAGAATCGGGACATCCTAAATCTTTTTTCTACATACTATATAGTAGAAAGTATGAGATTCGGAACGCAACCATAATTTTCTTTCTTAAGCCAAGTTTTTTCTATCATTATATTGGGCGGCCATTGTTTTTATAAAATGAATGGGCTTTGTTTGTTGCGGTGCTGTTTGTTGTATTAATATTATTTATTTTTTACGGCATGTGACTTTTTTGTATTATACTTAGTTATACTTTTATATCACATTTACATTGTTAATTTGGTAATTGTTTAGAAAGTAATTTGAAGTCTATTTTAAGCTAATTTGAGTATTGGGTGAATGAGTTCTCTTCAATATATTGAAGGGGTGAACTGTCCGACGTATAATTGAGCCCTTGACTAGCAGATGCAGTAATTTTATTAATACACACACACACACACACACTTACACACACTCTTGAGTAGCAGATGCAGTTATATTATTAATACACACACACACACACACACACACACACACACATACACCACAACACACCACACCACACACACACACACACACACACACACACACACACACACACACACACACACACACACACACACCACACACACACACACACACACACACACACACACACACACACACACACACACACACACACACACACACACACACACACACACACGTTCTCTCTTGAGTGGCAGATGCAGTGATGGTATTAATATTAAAATCAGAACCTTTATCTGTGGACTCATCTCCATAAACCGCGTGAGAACATTTCTGTTTATTCTCAACTTGAACTTCGTCTCATTGTGTTTCACCCCTCTGACCCCCAGACACACAGACAGGTGCTGTCTCCCCTCTGCGTGTGTGTGTGTGTGTGTGTGTGTGTGTGTGTGTGTGTGTGTGTGGTGTGTGTGTGTGTG
>CM047509.1:33763447-33795947 GCA_026122265.1 Ammodytes dubius
TTAGTGCATAATAGCTGAAAAAAATGTTTTGAATTATTTATTTTTCCCTTAGAAAGGGTCTCATATATGTCCATATTCCTGCATATTTTGGACCAAGGCCTAGTGCCGCCATCTTGAAAGTGTCATAGTTGGAATGTCATCAGGTGCATTGTTTAACATTTAGAATTGTTCTTGTCCTTGAAGGCCACTGTAGCTTCTGTTATTATTCTAAAGGGGTGGGGTTACCCAGGGAGCGTTGCATTCTAGAACTTTGTAGAACTTTCTTGATGATGTCATATTACACACTGCACCTTTAAGTTGTTGACAAGTACAGGTGAGATGATACATAATAAACAAACCTTGACCCACCAGGCCAAGTTTAAACAAAAGACATTTGCAGCTTTTGTAATGTTAGCACCACGACATTAGTTCTTTAAAATGTGTTCAGAAATGTATGTTGCTGGGGGCGCCTTAGCTCAGTTGGTAGGACGTCCCCCCCCCATGGGCCTCGGCCAGCAGCAGACCAGGGTTTGATTCCAGCCCGCGGTCGTTCTCTGCATGTCACTCCCTCTCTGCCCCATTTCAACTCTGTCTCTACACTATCAATAAAGCATAAAAATGCCCAAAAAAATATCTTAAAAAATAAATAAAAAATAAATAAATGTATGCTGCTGCTGAAATGCATCATCTCCTATGACATCATCTCAGGTCATTATCAAACGTTTAGAATTCACACCGCCGACCAACAGCCCAGAATATGAGCTAATGGAAAAAGCATTTAATTCACAAATCTCCACAAATACAGTTACTGGGACAACGCATATTAAGCCAAGGTAGAACTACATCCAATTAGCAGAATACATGAGTGGATGTATAGCTCTGCTGCATTTAAGGAATACTTCACCCATATGGAACCAGCGTTCTATCTTTATAAAATCGCTATTATAATATAATGAATGAGGTTTGTCTTCCCTCAGTCTTCCCTTGGCCCAGCTGTCCTAACCCTACATGTTACCATGTGTGATGTCACGCATGGGAAAATGTTAGGGTTAGACAGTGAGACCATAAAACACTCTTTCTGCCTTTTCTCAGGCTAGGATGAACCGGCTTCTAAAATGTTTGCACATTTATACTACATAGGATCTCAGAGTTCAATACACCTTCATATTCCCATCGGTGAAATATAGGTTTTTAAATCGAAGCCTGAAAACTATCAAGATAAAAGCATGAAAGATATTAAGATATTAACCAACAGACTGATCACGCCTGGAGCTGCACTTGAACTTGATTGACCGCCCTGACACACACACACACACACACACACGCTCACACACACACACACACACACACACACACTGAGACACAGAGAGAGAGAGAGAGACACACACACACACACACACGCACACGCTCACACACACACACACACACACACAGACACTGAGACACAGAGAGAGAGAGAGACACACACACACACACACACACACACACACACGCTCACACACACACACACACACACACACACACACACACACACACACACACACTCAGGGTGAATGAGTGTGCAAACAGATGGGGGAGGGCGGGTCAAGTTGAGCCGACCCTGACCTCACGGTGTCACTGCAGTCGGCACACGGCGGATCAACTCTTTGTGTCGTCTGATTTATCATTTATTATTTTAATCTCATGTTTACAATGTTTAAAAACACAAAAACCCTCCAGCACATTCTAGTTCCGTAATCTGCTCTGGATTATGTGTAAAATGAGAATTATTTTTAACCCAAATAACTTGTTTATTGGCACAGACAGCCTAACCCATTTACAGAAATAACGAAAAATTATCCTTTAAGATTTTTTTTTTTGTTTGAGATACTGTCATGCAAGTGCTCATGGGAATTGCAGTTTAAAGAGTGTAAAGGGTTAAACCTGCAGTGTGTAGAATTTGGGGTTTTATTTCCTAGCAGATTTTGTAGAAAGTAATTATAATATCCATAAGTACATTTAATTTAGTGCATAACAGCTGAAAAAAATGTTTTTAATTATTATGTTTTCCCTTAGAAAGTGTCTCATATATGTCCACATTTCTGCATATTTTGGACCAAGACCTAGTGCCGCCATCTTGAAAGTGTCATAGTTGGAATGTCATCAGGTGCATTGTTTAAAATTTAGAATTGTTCTTGTCCTTGAAGGCCACTGTAGCTTCTGTTATTTTTCAAAAGGGTTGGGGTTACCCAGGGAGCGTTGCATTCTAGAACTTTCTAGAACTTTCTTGATGATGTCATATTACACACTGCACCTTTAAAGAAAGCTAATTTCAAAAGTTAATTTTTTTATTTCTTTGATGCAGTAAGAAAATTACGTTCTCCTCTGTTTTCCTCCACTTTTTTTTGAGGTAGAGAAAAAAATGTCGACTTTAATCTCAAAACACATATTGAACATTATTCTGGATGTATTTTTGCATATGTGTGGTTTGATATTTGTAAAATGTGCAAAAAACACAATAAAAATTTAAGTTAAAAAAAAAAAAAAAAACATAGGCTATTGAACAAAAAAATTCTCAATAAAAAACTATCCTCTTCTAACTTTTTTTCTTCCCTGTGGCCCCACTACTCTTCTGGAAGTTTTGTCACTGATGTCATGAGTGGAATATCATTTTTATCATATTAAGGTAGCACACAAAACGTAGCCTTCATAATATTTAGATAGGGAGAATGATGTGTTGTGTGTGTGTGTGTGTGTGTGTGTGTGTGTGTGTGTGTGTGTGTGTGTGTGTGTGTGTGTGTGTGTGTGTGTGTGTGTGTGTGTGTGTGTGGTGGTGTGTGTGTGTGTGTGTGTGTGTGTGTGTGTGTGTGTGTGTGTGTGTGTGTGTGTGTGTGTGTGTGTGTGTGTGTGTGTGTGTGTGTGTGTGTGTGTGTGTGTGTGTGTGTGTGTGTGTGTGTGTGTGTGTGTGTGTGTGTTGTGTGTGTGTGTGTGTGTGTGTGTGTGTGTGTGTGTGTGTGTGGGGTGGGGTGGGTGGGGTGGTGCATGTGTTGATGTGTGTGGTGTGTGTGGGGGGGGGGGGGGGGGGGGGTGCAGTATATACAGTGAACAGCCTACAAATGGCCAGAGCAGAATTTATTTTCCAACTTAATCTGCACATTTATTTGATAATTCAGCCTTTAAATTTCAACTTTTATTTCTATATTGAGTCTAAAAAAAAAATGGAGTCTTATGTCCTAATGTGTTTATTCATTTATCATAACAATAATAATTATTATTATAAAGTTATTGAGCTGTGGAAAAGGGGTAGGATCCAATAAGTTTATACTTCTTCCTACTCCTTTTCAGGCATATCAATTCAATATGTTATTTGTTTATTTTTTTTTTATTTTTTTTTATTATTTTTATTTGTGAAATCATTCGAACATATTTTTTTATTGTATTTTCATGCTTTTAATTTTTTTCTTTTTTTGATATGTCTGAAATAAAACTGAATCAAAAATAGCGTTGGTTATATTCCTCCGTGAGATATTGTTGTGAATGAAAAGCTTCTCTCAATCACATTAATTAAATCTTGAATAAGAGCCATTCTGCCATAATGGTCCCAGTCCTCCTCTTTTCAACTTGAACTTGGCCGAGGTGACTTTCCCAGGCCTGGCGGTGTGTGTGTGTGTGTGTGTGTGTGTGTGTGTGTGTGTGTGTGTGTCTGTGTGTGTGTGTGTGTGTGTGTGTGTGTGTGTGTCCCAGCTGCTGTGTAGAAGTGGGAGGAGAGACCGTGACGTCTGGCGCAAAGTATGAATGACAACAATAATGACAACAAGAGAGAGAGCCAGACACAACATCCCCCAACACACACACACACACACACACACACACACACACACACACACTCACACACACACACACACACACACACACACACTCTCTCTCTCTCACACACACACACACACACACACACACACACACACACACACACACACACACACACACACACACACACACACACACACACACACACACTCACACACACACACACACACAATCAAACCCTGCTCGATCTGCAGCTGCTCGACTTTTTGAATTGAACTCGAACTTTTATGTCCATTGTTTTTTTTAGTGTCTTATTTAGATCCATAATGTCTGACTCTATAAACCCAGCTTCAGTACACAGCCTAGGCTCTGTAAACTGATGCATGATATTAACTAGTACACAGCCTAGGCTCTGTAAACTGATGCATGGATGGTGCATGATATTAACGTATTGTCTGATCGTCTATTGTCTGTTTTGCACTGTGTTGGAATGGAGGAACAATATTTAGTTTTTAATGTGTAAAATGTCACTATATTTTTTTAAATTAATGATCAGTCATTTCATATTTCCTGGCTTAAGGTTTAGGGTTTGGGTTCGGACATTTCTGGACATGATCCAACACATATTTTACTCTCTGATGCCGTCACAGAGAACTAACAATTAAAGTTTTTACCCCAAATTATTCTCAAGAAACCCAAATAGTTTGGGCCCAAAAGTGTCCAAAGTTCAGAGACCAGAACCGTCGTATAACAGAAACTTTCTAACTCACAAATCCTTGCGCGGCACCAGAGAGATTTTATAGAATTGTGTTTTTTTTTTTTTTTTTTTTTTTTTAACCTTTATTTCTACAGGTAAATCCCATTGAGTCCAAAGACTCTTTTGCAAGGGAGACCTGTTCCCATTTACACGTTACCATTCACACACACATTCATACACCGATAGCAGCAGCTAACTATCGACATTCACACGAGGCAAGGTGGGTGAAGTGTCTTGCCCAAGGACACAACAACTATGACACAGGTGGCAGGGCGGGGATCGAACCTCCAACCCTTTGATCATCGGCCGACCCGCTCTACCACCTGAGCCACAGTCGCCCCTAAACGTTCTAATTGTATTTTAGAACGTGTGATTTGTGAAAACAAAATTCTAATGCAAAGTTCGAATCAAAAATGTTCTAACGGGTCGTCCAATGTATTTTAGAATCGCGTGACGGGTGAAGATAGAGATCTAATGCAACATTTGAATTAGGATTTTTCAAATGGTTGACCAGCTAACATGAAAGTATGTTTTGCGGGGGGTTGACAGATATTCCTAAAACCTTTCATATACATATCAGCACTGATTTTACCTCCCAAATAACATAGTTACAAGGATTTAGTGGATTTGGGTTGCTAGGGCCTTTAACTGTTTGGTAACCATGGTTATTAGAGTTAGGACCTGATTTAGGAGAATAGCCATTACAGATGAACAGTTCCTAAATCAATGTTCCTGTCGTAATTCAACAGTGGACCATGAGTGGGTCTTATGTGTTTCCCTGCCTGGCTCAAACCACCAATATTTAAAACTCGAAATTGCAAAAGATGGCATTACATTTCTTTGTCGGTATGAAAATGGAACTTCTTTCACTGGAAAATTCTGTAAATGTGCATATCGTCCGCACTGCCACACTGGATTTAAGCATCCAGTGTTGGAGGGGAAACATTTAATTTTTTTTTTTTTTCAAATATATTTTTTTGGCATTTTTATGCTTTATTGATAGTGTAGAGACAGAGTTGAAATGGGGCAGAGAGGGGAGTGACATGCAGAGAACGACCGCGGGCTGGAATCGAACCCGGGTCTGCTGCTGGGTCCGGCCCGGGGGGGGGACGCCCTACCAACTGAGCTAAGGGCCCATGGGGGGGGGACGCCCTACCAACTGAGCTAAGGGCGCCCCTTAAACATTTAAGGTTTGAGTTGAGATTTTGTCTCTCTCGTGTGGACAGAAATATTTTCCTTTTCCGTGCGTGTTTGGACTGGAATATTCTAGCAAATGAAAGATGAAAAATGCTGTTTTATAGATGTATGTGTGGACTTCAGGACACAGAGACATTGTGAGGACACACAACACACACACACACACACACACACACACACACACACACACACACACACACACACACACACACACACACACACACACACACACACACACACACAGACACACACACACACACACACACACACACACACAGACGTAGTGACATCACCTCCCACTCCGTCTGATCAGCTGATAATAATTCATTCAGTTTCTCGTTGTGAACAGACTTCTGACGTGTCGCCAGACGCACGACCGGGATTACCACCGTCCGCCCCCCATCTGGCTGCTCATTATACAGCTGTGTGTGTGTGTGTGTGTGTGTGTGTGTGTGTGTGTGTGTGTGTGTGTGTGTGTGTGTGTGTGTGTGTGTGTGTGTGTGTGTGTGTGTGTGTGTGTGTGTGTGTGTGTGTGTGTGTGTGTGTGTGTGTGTGTGTGTGTGTGTGTGTGTGTGTGTGTGTGTGTGTGTGTGTGTGTGTGTGTGTGTGTGTGTGACCCCTAAATCCCCCTCGCAGACGGAACCCTAAAGGTCATGAGATTCTCCCTGAGTTCATGTTCAACCTTTGTGTCGTCACAACGTCTGACCGTGAACTTCAGACACACACACACACACACACACACACACACACACACACACACACACACACACACACACACGCTGAGACACACACGCACACACACACACTCTCTCTCTCTCACACACACACACGCTGAGACACACACACACACACACACATACACACACACACACACGCTGAGACACACACACACATACACACACACACACTCTCTCTCTCACACACACTCACGCTGAGACACACACACACACGGACACAATGAACAGCTGTCTCTCTGCTGATGTTAATTAACTAATTGGAGCCAATTAAGAATCTGCCGAGTCACTTATTTAACAGGATGTTTTCATCTCTCCCTAATGAGGCGATTATCACTGTTTATATCAACGACTCTGAACCAAAAAACTCAACTTCTAAAGCCCTCACATCCACTAAACTTTCCATAATCATTCTCAGCACTATTCTGAAGGTTATTTCAGAAGGATTTGTTCATATGTTGTTCACTGTCTGATTCACGAGACATTTTCTTCTGCTTTTTATCTCTTAACTTCTCGATAATTACAGTCCATTATATCAACAACACTTCACAGCATAAAACGAACCACAAAATACTTCAAATTTATCCTCATCACCCAGGACAGCTGTGGCTACTGTCGTAGTTTACCACCACCGGTATGACTGTGTGTGAACGAATTGAACCAGGAACCATGTAAGCGTCTTTGATTGCCTAGGCAATAAAGCGCTATATAAAACCTATCAATTATTATTATTATTATCAAATATTCTCATCAATAAAGCTCAAACTCAACTAGTTCACTTTGTCTATAACAACTTATTTAAAATGGTAAATGGACTCGAGTTATATAGCACTTTTGAGACGATTTTCTCAGCACCAAAGCGACAACTTAATATTCAAGATTGAAGAGCTTCCCTGTCGTTCTAACCAAAGAGCTGCTCCTTGCAGTGCTGAATGAAACAGTGTTTCTCACAGTCAATATTTAGATTTTTGGTCTATTCAAACATTTTGCGTTCAAGACATAATGTCCTCACTAACAGACAGACAGGAGAGCTAACACACACACACACAGTGGAGAGGGGTTTTTCTTTGTGATTCAATTTCAACTTCAAGTTCAAGAGCAAAACACACAAAGACACACACACACACACACACACACACACACACACACACACACACACACACGCACACACAAAACCAGCATCTCACAATAAGACAACATAAAAGCAACATAAAAAATAATTGTGGGAATTCGTAATTTAGTATTTTAGTCAAATCAAAACAATCAAATAAAGAGTTTGTATAATCCCTAACATTAGCAGTTATCAGAAGTATATACTTTAGTATGAATTTAAGAAACTGGACATTTAAATGAATTTATTTAAAAGTATGGATCTGCACCCCCCCCCCCTGTGTTGTATTTTGTCTTGTCCTGTGAGTTTGTTGTCTTGTGGTGTATGTATATATGTTGTCTGTGATTTGTTTTGTTTAAGAAAATAATAAAAATATTATTATAAAAAAATAAAAATAAGTATCAAATATCCTAATATTATTAATCTGTTATTAATCTGTTATTAAAGGCCTACTTCACCGGTTTGAATATGAAGGTGTATTGAATTCTGAGATCCTATGTAGTATAAATGTGCGAATTTTTTTTAAATCGGTTCATCCTAGCCTGAGAAAAGGCAGAAAAAGACATCACAGTAATATTTACAAAGTAAGTTTTTTTAACCCTATATTTCTCTTTCTGTGATGTCACGAGAAGGAGAAATATAGGGTTAAAAAAAAACACTCTTTCTGCCTTTTCTCAGGCTAGGATGAACTGATTTCAATTTTTTTCGCACATTTATACTACATGGATCTCAGAATTCAATACACCTTCATATTCAAACCGGTGAAGTAGGCCTTTAATCTAATTCTCTGTGATAAAGGTTCAGTTTTACAGACCTGAGCAGCTCAGTCCCACCAGCAGCAGGATTATCTTCATCATCGTTGTCGTTTTAAATCCAAAAAAAACACGTAAAAACATTTAAACATCCCACGAATCCAGGGTTAAAACGACTCTCGTAAAGTCCAAGTGTGTCTGTCTCTCTCTCTCTCTGTGTTTCTGTGTGTGTGTCTCTCTCTGTGTTTCTGTGTGTGTGTGTCTCTCTCTCTCTCTCTCTCTCTCTCTCTCTCTGTGTCCCTGTTACTGTGTGTGTGTGTGTGTGTGTGTGTGTGTGTGTGTGTGTGTGTGTGTGTGTGTGTGTGTGTGTGTGTGTGTGTGTGTGTGTGTGTGTGTGTGTCTGTCTGTTTCTGTGTGTGTGTCTCTCTCTCGCTCTCTCTCTCTCTCTCTCTCTCTCTCTCTCTCTCTCTCTCTCTCTGACCCTGTTACTGTGTGTGTGTCCCTGTCTGTGTGTCCCTGTGTCCCTGTGTGTGTGTGTGTGTGAAGTCTTAGTCTTATTCTCTGTGTGTTCGTAGAGAGAGGATTATTGACTGATGGAAAGATGAAGATGCTGCAGGAGCTGGTACTCTGGGGGAGGAGCTTAGAGGGGTCTTCTGAGGTCAGTGTGTGTGTGTGTGTGTGTGTGTGTGTGTGTGTGTGTGTGTGTGTGTGTGTGTGTGTGTATGTGTGTAGATGGATGGATAGATAGATTGAGATGATACTCCGGACCAACCTATACGAAAGGAAAGGAGATAGTGGTATCCCATAATCCTTTACGGCGGCAAGATTTAAAGCAACAGGCCACCGCCGGAGTTTACCGACTCTACACGAATACGAACGAGAGGTAAAACAGAAGAGAGGAGAGGAAGATTTAACTCGGCTAAAACAAAATACCCCCCCTCCCCTCCCAATTAAGATAATAAAGAACTCATAAAAGACCAACATTATAATAGTTATTTTCGTAGCACATAATTTACACCATAAGAAAATAAAATACCAACTTCACATTTAATGAAGTTACTGGGGGCAGTTCATTTCAACATCAACATAAGTGTAGCCTCTTCTTATTCCACATGTTAATTGGGATTCATGTGGCCTTAAATATTCCCCTTGGTCCAGTCCGATCTAAGTGATTCTCTCTGTTGGCGACAACCTGATTAAAATCAATATGAAAAAACCGCATGGATCAAACGAGCGCTTGCTGTAGTCCATTTTCAGAAAATAGTGTAGTTTCACACTAGTGACTCACGTCAGCAATACTCGCCGTCGCGCAATGACGTTGGTTAGGAAAAGTGGAGTCGAATTCATTTGAAACAGTGCTGTCTTTTCCTATGTTCGATAGGAAGCACCTTTCATATCTCCTTAACCCCGATGACGTTTAGGGGTTAAGGTATAGGAAAGGAGGCTTATAGGTTAGGAGATTGGACTATAGGAAAGGAGGCTTATAGGTTAGGAGATAGGACTATAGGAAAGGAGGCTTATAGGTTAGGAGATTGGACTATAGGAAAGGAGGCTTATAGGTTAGGAGATTGGACTATAGGAAAGGAGGCTTATAGGTTAGGAGATTGGACTATAGGAAAGGAGGTTTATAGGTTAGGAGATTGGACAATTTGTAGAGGCCCCTGATGTCAGATGCAGCATGCTGAAAAATACCCAGATGTCCTACTACATCCGGTGGTGATTTTTAGTGTTGAAACCAGCAGCTTTATGGAGGTTCTGACCCACAATCCACTGCAGCAGAAGTTACATCACATGGACTGAGCCTCCCAGTGAAAACAACCAGCGATGAGACGGATATACAGTGCTGCTTGAAAGTTTGTGAACCCTTTGTGAAACCTTGAGCCTTTTGGAATTGTATTTAGTTTAACCATTATTAATTCATTTTGATCAATACCAGCATTTCTTATATGAAATAACAAATGTTTGTTTATCAATTTCACATTTTTATTTTCCAGAAATCAATTGTTAAAACTTTAGAAAGTTCTTACTGGTTGGTATGAGTCAAGGATCACACCGATTTTTAAACGACTGAATTTAATTTAATCCATTCAATAGACTGCGATACGGACCCGAGGTGAAAGGGAACTAGCCCGCCGTAATGAACAAACTGCATAATCATTTAACCAAATGATCTACAAAAAACTAATAAAACAAATGATTTACCAACTTCTGTATGTACAAAAGTGTGTGAACCCTGAGCTGCATTGCTTAAATCCAGCAGGTTAACACAGTCAGGGGGGCCAAACTGAGTCATGAAATGGACCAATGTAATGAGAGATCTTCAGGGAAGAAATTGGGCGGCACTAGATAAAACAGAGATCAAACCAGGTCAGTTTAGGCCCACCAAAGTGAACCCATACAGGTCAGACATGCCAAGAGGAGAGGATCTCAGGAAGATAGTTGTGATTGGTATGGGGAGAGAGAGAGAGAGAGAAGAGAGAGAGAGAGAGAGAGAGGAGAGAGAGAGAGAGAGAGAGAGAGAAGAGAGAGAGAGCTATAAATTAATTTAATAAAAGTTTGAGTTCCATTGGTATCCTGGAAAATCCAGACCTGCTGCTGGCAAATGAAATGTGCTGCGCCTGTTGGTCTGGACACTCTCCATTGAAGCTCATTAAATACGTCATCAGTCTTAAACCTGTTCTTCATGCTGTCATTAAACATCAGACTTTATCCTATCATCTCTCAGTTTTCAGGTTAATGTTTAACCAGTAAGAGCATTTCTCTAACCCCTGGAACACACATCCTATCTGTCTGTGTGTGTGTCTGTGTGTCTGTCTGTCTGTATGTCTGTGTGTCTGTCTGTCTGTCTGTCTGTCTGTCTGTCTGTCTGTCTGTCTGTCTGTCTGTCTGTCTGTCTGTCTGTCTGTCTGTCTGTCTGTCTGTCTGTCTGTCTGTCTGTCTGTCTGTCTGTCTGTCTGGAGAGAAAGAGATTTACCCTGTGTTACAGTCCCCCAAACTGTCTGCTTACTTTGGTAGAAACAGATTTAGTTTGTCCCAATACATGATGTCAGATGCAGCATGCTGAAAAATACCCAGATGTCCTACTACATCCGGTGGTGATATTCAGTGTTGAAACCAGCAGCTTTATGGAGAACTGTATTTCATTAAACATTGTCTAACCCTCAATATGATGACAATAAACTACTAGCACTTTAACCCATCTTATCTCACTCAGATTAATTTCTACCTCTAACACACACACACACACAACACACACACACACACACACACACACACACACACACACACACACACACACACACACACATCACACATCTTATCTCACTCAGATTAATTTTTACCCAAACACGCAATGCACCTGAGATCAGTTTTGAGCGAAGGCTTACTTACAAATGATTTTATTTTATTTTTAATACATTTGCAAAAATCTCAAATAAACAGTTTTCAGGTCATTATGGGATGTTATTATGTGCAGACTTTTGGGGAAAATAAACACATTTAACCCAGCGTTATTCCAGACTGTAACAGAGCGAAATGTGGAAAAAGTTAAGAGCTGTGAATACTTTCTGCACTGAACCTTCCCCTTCAATCTCCACCCTGTTCCTTATGGAGCCATTACACATCAGACTTTATCTTCTCTCTGTTCGTTATGGAGCCATTTGCAAACAGCTTATCTCTGGATGTGCCAAACAGCAGGCTTAAAACTAAAGGCCATCGTGCATTCTCCGTGGTTGCCCCGAAACTTTGGAACAGCTTACCACACCATATTCGCTCATCTGAGTCTCTGGAAACTTTCAAGTCCACTCTTAAAACTCACCTTTTTTCACAGGCTTTTACGTTTTAATGAATTGTTTTGTGTCATTGCTGTAAGTGTTTTTTAATGTGTGCTGTTGTATTTTAATTTATGTATTTTATGTAAAGCACTTTGGTGAATTTAGGTTCTTATAAGGTGCTATATAAATAAAAGTGACCTTGATTACACATCAGACTTTATCTTCTCTCTCTGTTCTCAGGTTAATTACTTTATTAGCCAATAGTTACATTGAAATTTGTCTTTTCGCATCTCCCCTCCCAAGCTACCACACTTCAGAGGGGGTCAGTGCAGAGTCAGCCATAGTACAGCGCCCCTGGAGCAGTTTGGGGTTAAGTGTCTTGCTCAAGGACATGGTTACTGGGAGGAACCAGAGACCTCATGGTTACTGGGAGGAAACAGAGACCTCATGGTTACTGAGAGGAGGAACCAGAGACCTCATGGTTACTGGGAGGAGGAACCAGAGACCTCATGGTTACTGGGAGGAGGAACCAGAGACCTCATGGTTACTGGGAGGAGGAACCAGAGACCTCATGGTTACTGGGAGGAACCAGAGACCTCATGGTTACTGGGAGGAGGAAACAGAGACCTCATGGTTACTGGGAGGAAACAGAGACCTCATGGTTACTGGGAGGAACCAGAGACCTCATGGTTACTGGGAGGAGGAACCAGAGACCTCATGGTTACTGGGAGGAGGGAACCAGAGACTTCATGGTTACTGGGAGGAGGAACCAGAGACTTCATGGTTACTGGGAGGAGGAACCAGAGACCTCATGGTTACTGGGAGGAGGAACCAGAGACTTCATGGTTACTGGGAGGAGGAACCAGAGACTTCATGGTTACTGGGAGGACACCTTTTTTACTCTGGCCATCCTGCCACCCTAATATTATAACAGTACAGTTCTTTATCTGCTGCCATCTGACATCAGACTTTGTCCCGTCTTATCTTTCTCAGGTTAATGTTTAACCCTCTCACGTCTCTGGTTCCATCTTCAACTTCAGCTGAACGTTGTGACGCAGTTTATTTTCTCCTCTAAAGCTGCAGCTGAAGGTAAGAGATCCACTCTGCTCTCACTGTTCATAATAATAATAATGATCTTATTTTATTATATTCTATTATTTCTAGTGTAAATCTAGTTCCAGTAGAAACAGAAAAGTTGTGGAATGTGTCCAAACTCATAACTTACATCGACCAAGTTTTTTTTTTTTATATATATATATATAAAATTAATTTTAATTCAACATACGTGGTTTGATTAAAATTGTGTTTTTTTTATTTGTTTATTTTTTCTCTTGTTGCAAAGTTTAATGTATTACTTCAGGTTTTTCTACAGTTTTAACTTGACAGAGGTAGGGTGTGTGTTCCTGTGTGTGTGTGTGTGTGTGTGTGTGTGTGTGTTTCTGTGTGTGTGTGTGTGTGTGTGTGTGTGTGTGTGTGTGTGTGTGTGTGTGTGTGTGTGTGTGTGTGTGTGTGTGTTTCTGTGTGTGTGTGTGTGTGTGTAAACTATCTCAGTTTGACATGAAACTAGAGACGAAGGAGGTGACACAGCCGTTAACAAAGATCCTCCATGTTGTGTTAATGTTATTCTATTATTAGCTCTAGTTACATATGAGTGTGTTGATGCAGTAATCTACTCTGACAGTGTGCTGTAAGTACGGTGACTGCAGTAAAGGAGCTGAGCACTTCAGCAGGAAACTTTGGACTTGTTGTTCTACTACATGTATCTGACGGCTCGTTACTTTACACATTCACATTTTACTCACAAAGTATTTGATCAACAATTCAAATCTGAAGTTAAAGTATCAGCAGTGAATGAAACACTTCACATCAAGTCTTTACCCTCTGCTGTCTCATGAAGGACAGTCTGTTCTTAATACTTGTAGTAAACGTTTGCATTTCCCCAGCAGTAGTAGTGAATACTGGTTGTGTACAGGCTGCTGTACTTCATGGTCTGTTTCTGGCTTTAATCTGGCGCCATCTGCTGGACGTTTGAAATTATACAAATCATTTATCTTGTGTGTGTGTGTGTGTGTGTGTGTGTGTGTGTGTGTGTGTGTGTGTGTGTGTGTGTGTGTGTGTGTGTGTGTGTGTGTGTGTGTGTGTGTGTGTGTGTGTGTGTGTGTGTGTGTGTGATGGACAGGAGGATTCCAGTCGATGTGTTTTCTCTGCAGGTGAAAGTGTGTGTGAAGGTGTGGGCTCCGCTATGGATCAGAGTGAGGACAGAGAGGAGGGAGGGGAACATGGCGGCCAGACCAAAGCTCAGAGGTGACATGAGGATCTCTAACTGTCCATGACTCAAATCACTGCACCATCATTATTCACCAAGCTGTGTGTGTGTGTGTGTGTGTGTGTGTGTGTGTGTGTGTGTGTGTGTGTGTGTGTGTGTCTGTCTGTCTGTCTGTCTGTCTGTCTGTCTGTCTGTCTGTCTGTCTGTCTGTCTGTCTGTCTGTCTGTGTTGTGTTCAACAGACCAGACTCTCCTGGACCTGGACCCAGCTGTTTGTCCTTCAAGAGTGACAACTCAAAAGATCATTTCATTGATTTCAAAGGACAACAGTCGTCTGCTGCAGAGAGGTAAACTGTTACTAACATTTAAATATCTCTGATTCATGTTTTAACTGTTTATTTTCCGCATGGTTCATTTATATTCTCTCATGTGAAAGCTGCTCAGTGTAACTACTGTGTTCTGGTACAGTGCAGATTATTGACTGTTTCCTGTGTTTCTATCAGGAGGAAGCTGGAGACACCAGAGCCCAGCTGTTGGTCCATGAAGAGTGATAACTCTATGGATCGACCTATAGTCTTCAAAGATGGACGTCCGTCTGTTGATCTAAGGTAAGGATTTAAAACTTACAATGAATAAAACCCTGTGAGATATCCAGTTTCTTGACAGATATAGTACTTGTGTTTTATTTTCAGCTTTGTTTTTCTTCTCATCATTTATATAATTCAACTTTTGACTTCAGTTTAACATCGGACCAGACATGAGATTATTTTTATTTATTTTTTATTTATTTATTGGGTTTTTAATTTTTTTGAACAACAAACACACATAGGGAACAGGTGTCTCCGGGTATAAATAAAATATAAATATGTACAAATACACATGAACATTTTTTAAAAGACAAAATAAAAATAAACAAGTAGCAACTAAATAAAGTTAGGGGGGAAGGGGGGGTTTAGTCCTGGACATGAGCTCATTCTTCATGGTTTCTCCACAGAGTCGACCAGGAGATCTCAGAGGTTCCCAGTGGGCGGTCTGACCAGCAGCATCAAACACACCTGGACTCCACATTCAGGGTCTGTACATGAACAACTACTGTCCATCTGTTCTGTTCACAACAGCTTCAGGGCGGCTGTGGCGAGGTTGGTAGGGCGGTCGACCCTCAACTACAGGGTTGGTGGTTCGATCCCTGGTCCCCTCGCCACATGTCGAAGTGGGAACAGGTCTCTGTCTCAAGTATCAATGGGATTTACCTGTATAAATAAAGGTTAACTGTTTAGACCAGTGGACTGTCAGTCAGTCCAACATGGGTCTGATGTTTGCTTCATGATTTCAGTTTGATCATGTCGTTCATATAATATTCTGTTCCAGCTGCTGGAGGAAAACATCGTCACGTTCGTGAAGAACGAGCTGAAGAAGATGCAGAAGCTTCTGAGTCCAGATTACCCAGAATGCTTAGAGGGTCAGAGTGAGGATGAGGAGCAGTGCAGCAGCAGAGAGGCATTTCTGAAGATCACACTGGACTTCCTGAGGAGCATGAAGCAGAAGGAGCTGGCTGACCTTCTGCAGAGCAGTAAGAGCATTTCTCTAACCCCTGGAACACACATCCTATCTCTACTGCACGTCTGCGTCTGATCTTTCCCGACCGTGTTAACACACTCTAGTCTAGTGGCAACACATCCAACCTCTGACACACTGCCGACGCCCGTCAGAGGCGAGTCTTCAGCGACGCTTCACTTTACCTTAAGAGGAGGAGCCTATGTTTTCGGGGGAGAGGCGCGTCTCTCTCACTTTAACTGATAGAGAAATACTCTGTAGACAGTCATACCAGCAGCATTCACTGTTTTACAGGTTCCCGGTGTGTCCCTTTCAAAATAAAACTTCCCACACGCGAAAATGTGAACGAAAAAAAATAAACAAAGGACAACCAGTCAATAGGATCACTGTCGAAACTCAATATTAATCATATGAAACATAAAATGACCTGAAACAACTTTATATGGGAATTATCTATGAACACTCCATGTAGAAAGACAGGAATTATCTATGAACACTCCATGTAGAAAGACAGGAATTATCTATGAACACTCCATGTAGAAAGACAGGGCTTTTAGAAGCAGCGCTGCAGCAGCAGTTGAGACGTTCCATGTGTGGCCGAAAAAGCGAGAGAGGCAGCAGTAAGGCGACGCGCTCCAGAGGTAGACGCAGGATGTGTGTGGAGGCTGTTAAGGTTTAACATGATGGTGAAATGGGACATTTACTGAAGTCTCAAAAGATAGAGGGAGAAATGTTCTGTTTATTTATATATTTTCATCATGAGTAACTCGTTGATATTATATTTCAATGTTTCCCTCAGGAAATGTGTTAGTTTAGGTGGTGGTTGGCTGGGGGTGTCGGGGTTATGGTTATTATACTTTTTTATTTTAAATACATAGGTTATTGATAGTTTTGTAATATGTAGTTCTCAATAGACATACAAATAATGCACAAATGTTTATACTGTATGTGCATTCATATTTTCATCATGAAGCCCTCAGTGATATTATAATGTGCCATTAACGACTGTTGATTCATTCTGATGTTTGTTCATTCAGGAAGTCATTCTGCTGAAGTTTGTCAGTGTGAACTAAAGTCCAACCTGCAGGAGAAGTTCCAGTGTGTGTTTGAGGGGATCGCTAAAGCAGGAAACCCAACCCTTCTGAATCAGATCTACACAGAGCTCTACATCACAGAGGGAGGGACTGGAGAGGTCAATGATGAACATGAGGTCAGACAGATTGAAACAGCATCCAGAAAACCACACAGACCAGAAACAACCATCAGACAAGAAGACATCTTTAAAGCCTCACCTGGAAGAGATGAACCAAGCAGAACAGTGATGACAAAGGGAGTGGCTGGCATTGGGAAAACAGTCTTAACACAGAAGTTCACTCTGGACTGGGCTGAAGACAAGACCAACCAGGACATACAGTTCACATTTCCATTCACTTTCAGAGAGCTGAATGTGCTGAAAGAGAAAAAGTTCAGCTTGGTGGAACTTGTTCATCACTTCTTCTCTGAAACCAAAGCAGCAGGAATCTGCAACTTTAAAAAGTTCAAAGTTGTGTTCATCTTTGATGGTCTGGATGAGTGTCGACTTCCTCTGGACTTCCACAACAATGAGATCCTGACTGACGTTACAGAGTCCACCTCAGTGGATGTGCTGCTGACAAACCTCATCAGGGGGAAACTGCTTCCCTCTGCTCGCCTCTGGATAACCACACGACCTGCAGCAGCCAATCAGATCCCTCCTGACTGTGTTGGCATGGTGACAGAGGTCAGAGGGTTCACTGACCCACAGAAGGAGGAGTACTTCAGGAAGAGATTCAAAGACAAAGAACAGGCCAACAGAATCATCTCCCACATCAAGAAATCACGAAGCCTCCACATCATGTGCCACATCCCAATCTTCTGCTGGATCACTGCTACAGTTCTGGAGGATGTGTTGAAGACCGGAGAGGGAGGAGAGCTGCCCAAGACCCTGACTGAGATGTACATCCACTTCCTGGTGGTTCAGGCCAAACTGAAGAACGTCAAGTATGATGAAGGAGCAGAGACAGATCCCCACTGGAGTCCAGAGAGCAGGAAGATGATCGAGTCTCTGGGAAAACTGGCTTTTGAGCAGCTGCAGAAAGGAAACCTGGTCTTCTATGAATCAGACCTGACAGAGTGTGGCATCGATATCACAGCAGCCTCAGTGGTCTCAGGAGTGTTCACACAGATCTTTAGAGAGGAGAGAGGACTGTACCAGGAGAAGGTGTTCTGCTTCATCCATCTGAGCGTTCAGGAGTTTCTGGCTGCTCTTCATGTCCATCTGACATTCATTAACTCTGGAGTCAATCTGATGGCAGAAGAACAAACAACCTCCCAGGAATCTGCAGAGACACAGTTCTACCAGAGTGCTGTGGACAAGGCCTTACAGAGTCCAAATGGACACCTGGACTTGTTCCTCCGCTTCCTCCTGGGTCTTTCACTGCCGACCAATCAGAGTCTCCTCAGAGGTCTGCTGACACAGACAGGAAGTAGCTCACAGACCAATCAGAAAACAGTCCAGTACATCAAGAAGAAGATCGAGGATTCTCCCTCTGCAGAGAGAAGCATCAATCTGTTCCACTGTCTGAATGAACTGAACGATCGTTCTCTAGTGGAGGAGATCCAACGGTCCCTGAGTTCAGGAAGTCTCTCCACAGACAAACTGTCTCCTGCTCAGTGGTCAGCTCTGGTCTTCATCTTACTGTCATCAGGAGAAGATCTGGACGTGTTTGACCTGAAGAAATACTCTGCTTCAGATGAGGCTCTTCTGGGCTGCTGCCAGTGGTCAAAGCCTCCAGCAAAGCTCTGTGAGTAGGATTTATTCATCTGTAAATAATCTTTTAACAAGGAGATTATTTAATAACTTTTTCCCTTACTGTTGTCTCTCCAGGCTGAGTGGCTGTAACCTCTCAGAGAGAAGCTGTGAAGCTCTGGCCTCAGTTCTCAGCTCCTCCTCTAGTCTGAGAGAGCTGGACCTGAGTAACAACGACCTGCAGGATTCAGGAGTGAAGCATCTGTCTGCTGCACTGAAGAGTCCACACTGTAAACTGGAAACTCTCAGGTCAGATTATCAACCAGTTCAATATGGGGCATATCAACTTAAACCCCCTGAGGGGGGACCCCCTATCATGGGGCATATCAACTTAAACCCCCTGAGGGGGGACCCCCTATCATGCTTATGCTATATTTACTCAGCATTTTGACAGACTATAAACGGATTTTGAAAATATATAATTTTTATTTTGGGTAAAACAAACATAACAAAATTATTTTGAAAGCTTGAAATAAATACATGGGATGTTATCATGATAATGTAAAAGTTTGATTGAGGTGGCATCAACCTAAATACACATTTTATGAGCAAATAGCAGGTCAATCCAGATGTTTTTCCCCAAAAAAGCTTGCTGTGTTTGGTATTTTTTATCTTTATATATTTATATATATATATATATGAGTGCTTTCAGTTTAACAGCGTTAATGCAAACCCATTTTAACGGCGTTAAATGGTTTATCGCGCGATTAACGCTCTTCATGGTCTAGCAAACGTTGTGGTTTTTTCATATGCTGTTGCATCAACTAGTAGGCTAATGTTAGAACAACTGAAACACCACAAACTATACAAATGGCTTGCAATTAAGTTAGTGTTAATTCAAACGGAACATGTCCTACAGCGTAATTTCACATTAAAATCATTTAACTGGCAAAACGGCTAAACGTCAAGTAAATTTTGACTTTTATTTTGAAGCAGGAACCGGAACCTAGCACTTCCTAGCTCAGCTGCGCGACCTTCACTAGTAGCTTCTTCACGACCATTTCTGGGAAAGATCCTGAATTAATGGGAAATGTGTAAATTTGAGTGATAAATCATTTTAGCTCGCTTAGAGGGGAGCAAATGTAAAAAATGTCTCAGATTACCCCGTTCTCCCCTATATATACATACATTTATTATAACTCAGTATCTTCAAAACTCTCAGTATCTCTCAATCTTCCTCCATGTGTCAGTCAGTTTCTTTTGATCGCCGCCTCGTCTCTCCCCGCTCCTTGAGTTTATATAATGTGTGTGTGTGTGTGTGTGTGTGTGTGTGTGTGTGTGTGTGTGTGTGTGTGTGTGTGTGTGTGTGTGTGTGTGTGTGTGTGTGTGTGTGTGTGTGTGTGTGTGTTGTGTGTGTGTGTGTGTAGTCTGTCAGGTTGTCTGATCACAGATGAAGGCTGTGCTTCTCTGGCCTCAGCTCTCAGCTCCAACCCCTCCCATCTGAGAGAGCTGGACCTGAGCTACAACCATCCAGGAGCCTCAGGAGTGGAGCTACTGTCTGCTGGACGGGACGGTCCCCTCTGGAGACTGGACACTCTCAGGTATGAAGAGGCTGCTGTCAGTCTGATAGAGGAGGGAGAGCTGGAGACAGTTTATCATAACACCCTGACACATCAATGGTGTTTGTCCGTCTCCATTTGACTCAGTTTGGCTCAGCTGTGGAGGCTTTCCATTAAGCCACTATGTTGCATGTCGGCCGGTGTTAGACACGTGCCGTAGCGTCTGGTCAACAGCTCAAAACATACGAAATGTCCACTCTCTAGTTTATAATGCACTTTATTCACAAACACGAACTTAAGGACTTGAACATACAACGATTACTTGATTGACCTGATTGAGCTCCACGGACACCAAAACTGTTTTGCCTCCCGGCATGAAAGCACCTCCAAAACACAAGTGATGTGTGTCAATTCCATCCCCACAGCACCCGTCCTTGTTAATGAGCAACCACTAGAGTTTGTGGAAGATTTCACCTATCTTGGCAGCCTCATCAGTAAGGACAGAGGGGCATCAGAAGACATCAAAGCAAGGCTGGGAAAGGCTCAGGGGGCCTTCTCCCAACTCCGTTCCATCTGGAGATCTAAACAATACTGGGGCCGGTTTCCCGAAGCCTTCTTAGAGCCTTCTTAACGCTACGTCATTCGTAACCCCTACGTAGAGTTCCTACTTAACATTTCGCCTGTTTCCCGAAACGTTCTTTGCTACGAATCTCTTTCGTACGTCATACGTTGGTAAGGTTGGTCTGGAGCGCCCTCGGAGTCTTCTTAGATCTACCGTAGGGGTGTTTCAGCTCTCACTTGTGTCATTTAACTAATAAATCTGACTGTATTTCATATCAAACGGACACAGCGATGACTGTATTTAATAACAAACTGTTAAAAAACGATCCAACTGTATATTGTATATCACGTATATTTAAAGTAGGCTATTTGATATTTTAGCAGAATACCATTCACAAAGTGTTCAAACTATATGAACAAGTACTTTTTAGTCACACACGACGTAAGGAGTGCTTCTCCTAAGAGACCGTTCGGGAACCACGACTACAGAGGTAAACAACTTTGGTAAGTCATAACGTAGGAGTCTTCGTAGCTCGCTAAGAGAGGACGTTATCGGGAAACCGGCCCCTGAGCAATGTCCAAACATGATTCAGTTTAAAAAAAGGTTCAAAGCAATGATTTATAAAAAGGTACAGGGATGAGGGAGAATAATAATAATAATAATAATAATAATAATAATTGGCTTTACAAGTTTTGTATACAAAGGTGTTTGTTAATGTGTATATTACATATATATATATATATAAATGTAAATTGTACACATAGTAGCCTATATCAAATTGTATCTAGATATAGATGGTATTAAAGGTAGAAATTGTTAACATACTGTACCAAACTGTATAGATATAAGGATTGTTTAAATATATAAAGTGTAAATATTAGGGCTGTCAAAATGAAAGTGTTAACGCAGGGTGATTCAATTCTGGAATTAATGCGTTCATTTTTTTAACGCACTTAACGCATGTGCAGAATGATCCGCCCCGTGCATCCCACCGGCTCTGTCCTACAGTCACTACAACGTTGTGGCTGACCCAGGATCAGTAGCTGCGCACAGCCAAACATAGCAGCACGTTAGCCCATGCCGTGTTTTAATCTGCTAACGGTCACGTCTGTCTCGGGGGCATAGATAGTTTATAAAATCAACTGCCGCGGGTGACAGTTGATGTCGGGAACAACAGGAGGAGAAACATTGTCCGCTCTGTTCAGAGCCCGCGAGGACACAAACGTCTGCAGTTTTCAGAGGTGTGTGTGATCAGACATCAACATAACTTCGGCTTCCTGGCACACATGAACAGTCCCCTAGGACGTGTTCGCACGCACACACACACACACACACACACACACACACACCGCAGACTGTAATCAAGTTGTATTCAAGAATGCACAACATATTCGCCAAATAAATGCCATTATATAGCCTATATTTGCCCAAAGACATAGTAAAGAGACAGACCAATTGAATTATGGTGTGGTAGGTATGTATTTTTGATTTAAATTTATTTTCGGTATTAAAACCATCATTTGGATTTTCAAATAATAAAAATACTAATTTTAAATGTACATATCCACCTTCTGTCCTTTATCTTTCTGTTCATACAACAATATACAGAGAAAATTTGAATTTTTTCGGGCATATTTCGAATGTTAAAATTAATCGTGATTAATCCACAGAATCCTGTGATTAATCTGATTTAAAAAATGTAATCGTTTGACAGCCCTAAAAAACACATTTTAAATGTATATCTGCATTCTGTCATTTATCTCTCCGTTTCTACAACAAAGAGAAAATTCAAATTTTTATTTATTTCGAATGGTAAAATTAATCATGATTAATCGTGATTAATTTGATTTAAAATGTTAATCGTTTGACAGCCCTAGTAAATATAGAACATCAAACTATACAAATAGAAATGTATAAGATATAGCTATATGGATTATATTATAAATATATAAATGATTAAAACAAATCATAGTATATATGTATGGATTGTAAATATAAAATATAGGAAGTACATTTAATACATATTAATTATTGAGCTGTGGAAAAGGGGATTAAATAAGTGTTCTACTCGATTCACCTTATTTTTAACCTTTATTTATACAGGTAAATCCCATTGAGACCGAAGACTCTTACCTGTTTTCCTTTCCCACGTTACCATTCACACACACATTCATACACCGATAGCAGCAGGCTAACTATCGACATTCACACGAGGCAAGGTGGGTGAAGTGTCTTGCCCAAGGACACAACAACTATGACACAGGTGGCAGGGCGGGGATCGAACCTCCAACCCTTTGATCATCAGCCGACCCGCTCTACCACCTGAGACACAGTCGCCTCCATGAGATGAAAACGTCTCAAAGCTCTGCCAGCTGTTTATAGTAGACTGGTAGTTAAACATCACAGACATCAACATGTCTTTGCCACATGGTCGTAGCTGTTATGCTAGCCACATGGTCGTAGCTGTTATGCTAGCCACATGGTCGTAGCTGTTATGCTAGCCACATGGTTGTAGCTGTTATGCTAGCTATGCAGGGAATGGTTTGGGCTGTAAGGACCCAATGTACATGCTGGTCTGACCCCCCCCCCCCCCCCCCCCCCCCCCCCCCCCCCCCCCCTCCTCTCCTTTCAGGGTGGAGCCTGCTGGAGTCCAATGGCTGACACCAGGTCTGAGGAAGTGTAAGTGTCTTTATAATGTTCATAATCATCAAACTGTCAATGAACAGATGATGGATTAATAACTGCTGCTGTGTTGTGTCTCTTTCTCTCCATCAGATTCCTGTGAACTCACACTGGACACAAACACAGTAGACACAAACCTCAAACTGTCTGACAACAACAGGAAGGTGACATATGTGGAGGAGGAGCAGCCACATCCTGATCATCCAGAGAGATTTGACCGCTACGCTCAGCTGCTGTGTAGTAAAGGTCTGACTGGTCGCCGTTACTGGGAGGTTGAGTGGAGCGGAGAGGTTTCTATATCAGTGAGTTACAGAGGAATCAGCAGGAAAGGAGACGGTGATGACTGTACGTTTGGACTGAATGATCAGTCCTGGAGTCTGAACTGCTATGGTGATGGTGATGGTCGTTACTTTGTCAGTCACAATAACAGATCCACACTCATCCCCTCCACCTCTGTCTCTAACAGAGTAGCAGTGTATGTGGACTGTCCTGCTGGCTCTCTGTCCTTCTACAGTGTCTCCTCTGACTCACTGATCCACCTCCACACCTTCAACACCACATTCACTGAACCTCTGTATCCTGGGTTTGCGTTGAATGACCCTGGTTGCTCAGTGTCTCTGTGTCGTCTGTAGGAGGGAGAGTCTGAACAGGATCACAGCTAATTGTGCTGTAGGCAAATGTTGTATCTTTCTGCGTACCCACAACACGCACGCACAACATGGAGGATCTTTGTTAACGACTGTGTCACCTCCTCCGGCTCTAGTTTTCTGTTAAACTCTGAGTTAGACAGACAGACAGACAGACAGACAGACAGACAGACAGGAAGGAGCTGTTTGAAGTGTGCAACATGAAATGACTCAGTGATCTGTTATTGTCTAATTGTATTGTTTTGGATTTAAAACATTCACTTTAGACCAATAAGTAAATAAAAGATTATTTCCCACCAGAATTAAATGTATCCCAACATTTTGTGAAGAGTTCAGCTAATCGCAGAAAACTAGTATGGGGATGTTTGTGTGTGTGTGTGTGTGTGTGTGTGTGTGTGTGTGTGTGTGTGTGTGTGTGTGTGTGTGTGTGTGTGTGTGTGTGTGTATACAGGTGATGAACAAAGCGGACGTTTACCTGTGGACTTACCGGGAGTGTGTGTGCTGTTTAACGGGAGATACTCTTGATCTTACCGGAGGTGTTAGCCAAAAAAATGCTGCTAGCCGCTGTTGTGTTCTGAGCCTCTGATTTTCAAACTGCGCTGGCTCCCGCCCCCTGGTTTAAACCGTCTCGTTCTACGCGCTCTAAGCCAATCAGAGCGCCGCGTTCAAAAACAAACGGACTCCTGTTGACCAATGAGACAGAGGGAATTTGAGGGAGCGGTGATTTGATTGGTTAAACGGAAAGAAACGAAACCGGCCGAACTGTGAAGTTACGAAGTCGTGGCGAACAATTGAAAAACAATTTTTTTTCTATTTGGAAAATGTTTTATTCATAAATGCAAAAGTTTCCCTTAATTTTATTGGTTTCATCCGCTGAATTCAAAGAATATATTAAAACATTGGCAATAACTGACAATAAAAAAGTAACAAAACTATCAATATATATAAAAATCTTTTTGAGGAGGAATGATGTTTAGAGTCTTGTACTGTTTATTTATATTGATTTGATGGTTAAACGGAAAGTAACGAAACCGGCCGAAAAATATTTAATGTGATGTCATGAAGTCGTGACGAACAATTAATTTTTTTTTTTTTTTTAAATCATTTTGATTTTATCACTGGAAAATATTGATTTTTTTAAATTTAATTATTTAAATACTTTATTTTTTTGATTTTTGTTTAAAGGAACACAAACACACAACTGAAAAAGTGAACGCACAAAAAAAGACAAAATAAAATAAACAGCTAACATGGCGTACTCTACTTTACAGGTTTCTAAGGACATTGTTTAAACTAAAGGTAAATGTTAAGCAGAAAATAAAAAGTCAACGAGGTGTCATGTAGGTCCCTTCAGTACTGTTATATAGTCCAGGAAAGGCTGACATATCTGTTTAAACTTCTCTGCTTTACCTGAGTCATTGGATATATTGATGAAATAAATGTCTATCTTTCTTTGGAGAAATGTATTTTCTGATTTGTGATAGTTATAATAGCCAAATTCTATATTCAAAAATATAAATTTACAGTAACCTTATCAACTTAAATTTAGAAAAGAAAAGTTACATTTTTTGGGATATTTTACAAAATACTTCAAATAACGATGTCAAATTCAAACCGTTTAGTAAATCATAACCGTTTAGGAAAAATCAATACGAATCAAACGAAAATGGTTACATTTTTTTATTTTTTATTTAAATTTTCTTTTTTTCAAAGTTTTTAATATGTTCTGGAGACACGCATTTATTGATTTGACATCACTAATAAACTAATAAGGGACTATCTATCTATCTATCTATCGATAAAAGCTATTCTGCCGAAAGTCAAAGTTCACGTACCCATGATAAAGGCATTAAGAAAAACTATATAAAAATAGAATTCTTTGCACTGATGGTCTCTACGAGGAACTTTTAAATATTTCTGAAACAGTCTCATTTTTCCTCTGATGATCATAAATTACATGTAACAGCAAACGAGACCATCAGTGCAAAGAATTCTATTTTTATATAGTTTTTCTTAATGCCTTTGTCATGGGTATACGCTCACCCAGGAACAACAGCTGGCGTGGTAAAAACACTATTGCTTTTGTCCAAAGGGGGGCGCTAGAATTAACACACACTGAAAGTTCCTCTGAGCACCTTTTAACAGTTAAATAAATCACGTCACATGACTTCACACATGATCCCTTTATTCAAACGGCTGAAAACACAGATATAAAAACATTAAAAAGTTTCTTTGACAAAGTGAAAAAGCAGACAGAAAATATTTACATTGATGGATTGTTTAACAGAATAGCAGAGTCATGATTCTCACACACACACACACACACACACACACACACACACACACACACACACACACACACACACTCTGCGTTCCAATACCCATACTTCCATACTATTTAGTATGCTAGAAAAAGATTTAGGATTGTCCCAATACATGCATGTCAATTGTAGTATGCCAAAAATTCTCTCTCTCGCACGCACGCATGCAAGCACACAGATTGGAGTGTAGAAAACATGCCTCCCTTTCCTAGCTGACATAATATATTGTAGAACCATTGATAGGAGTGTTCTATAGTTGAGTTAACATCTAGATAATGCCTGTTAGCCTTCCGGTACACTGTAAGGACAGATGTAGGAGTGTGTAGAACATAATTAGCTTGTTAACAGTACAGAATAACATGGAAACAAAAAAGGAGTGTGTTATATTTTGGGATAACGTAGTAACAAAGATATTGGCGTGTAGAAAAGATGCTTGTTTTCAGCACACACACACACACACACACACACACAGTACAGACAGGTAGCGGATCATGAGGAGATATTCACTGATTTGGATAAAAAGCGTTCTCCAGAATCACTGACTCCACCTTTTAAGTTCATGATTTTGAGATAAATAAAATAATGTAAGTAACAAGCTGCGATATGCGGATATGGCCACTCTAGGCTTCTGTAGATCCACTCACTTATATATTTGGGATAATGTAGAAATGGATATAAGAGTGTTTTTAATATTTGTGTTAGTGTAATGCCTTACATTAGATTATAAGGACAGGAGTGTGCAGTGAATATAAAATAATGTGGAATCATATATGTGAGTGTAATAAAGGTGGGAGCGTGGCCGGGTTAACTTCTGGATATATTTGGTATAACGTAAGGACAGATGGGTGAGTTTAGTATTTGGGATAATGTCAGCCATAGATTTTACTGTAAGGACAGATGTAGGAGTGTATTGGTATTTAATGGCCAAGTCTCATCTATACTCGAATTACAATAACATAGATACGTGAGTTTTGCTGGTCTTCTTGGCTATAAATCTAGATTGTAATTTAAACAACAGTGATTGGAGTGCAGGAGAGAGGCTTAAACCTGCAGTGTGTAGAATTTATTTCCTAGCAGATTTTGTAGAAAGTAATTATAATATCCATAAATACATTTACTTTAGTGCATAATAGCTGAAAAAAATGTTTTGTATTATTATTATTTTCCTTAGAAAGGGTCTCATATATGTCCATATTTCTGCATATTTTGGACCAAGGCCTAGTGCCGCCATCTTGAAAGTGTCATAGTTGGAATGTCATCAGGTGCATTGTTTAAAATGTAGAATTGTTCTTGTCCTTGAAGGCCACTGTAGCTTCTGTTATTATTCAAAAGGGTTGGGGTTACCCAGGGAGCGTTGCATTCTAGAACTTTGTAGAACTTTCTTGATGATGTCATATTACACACTGCACCTTTAAATCCTAAGTGAATATATATATATAGGAATGTAGTAACATAGAGGGAGGAGTGTGTTATATTTGGGAAAATGTAGAACGAGATAAAAGTGCACGGAATGTTTCACTATGTATATTTAGGATAATGTTAGTGTATATAAAATAATCTAGAAAGGAGAGAGAGAGAGAGAGGGAGGGAGGGAGAGAGAGAGAGAGAGAGAGAGAGAGGAGAGGAGAGAGAGAGAGGGGAGAGAGAGAGGGAGAGAGAGAGAGGGAGAGAGAGAGGGAGGGAGAGAGAGAGAGTGAGACAGAGAGAGTGAGAGAGGGAGAGAGGGAGAGAGAGGGAGGGAGAGAGAGAGACAGAGGGAGAGTGTTTAGTAGCTGGCAGTCTGTTCATTTCTTGAATAGAGAGAGAGAGAGAGAGAGAGAGAGAGAGAGAGAGACACACACAGAGAGACAGACAGAGAGAGAGAGAGAAAGAAAGAAGGAGAGAGAGAGACACACAGAGAGACAGAGATAGAGATAGAGAGACATACAGACAGACACACAGAGAGACAGACAGAGAGAGAGAGACAGAGAGAGAGATAGACAGAGAGATAGAGAGAGACAGACAGAGAGAGAGACAGAGAGAGAAAGAAGGAGAGAGAGAGAGAGAGAGAGAGAGTGTTTAGCAGCTGGCATCTTGTTCATTTGTTGAAGCATTTCTTGTTGAGCAGGAAGATGAGCAGGTTGACGTTGACTTTGGCTTTATCAAACATCTTCATGACGGCCACTCCCTCATACTGCAGCTGGAGAAGGTCCTGAGGGAGAGAGACATAGGGTTAACATGGGGAGAGAGAGGGAGACATAGGGTTAACATGGGGAGAGAGAGGGAGACATAGGGTTAACATGGAGAGAGAGGGGGTTAGCCCTCATACTGCAGCTGGAGAAGGTCCTGAGGGAGAGAGACATAGGGTTAACATGGAGAGAGAGAGAGAGAGAGAGAGAGAGAGGAGAGACATAGGGTTAACATGGGGAGAGAGAGAGAGAGAGAGAGGAGAGAGAGACATAGGGTTAACATGGAGAGAGAGAGAGAGAGAGGGAGAGAGACATAGGGTTAACATGGGGAGAGAGAGAGAGAGAGGGAGAGAGACATAGGGTTAACATGGGGAGAGAGAGAGAGAGAGGGAGAGAGACATAGGGTTAACATGGGGAGAGAGAGAGAGAGAGAGGGAGAGAGACATAGGGTTAACATGGAGAGAGAGAGAGAGAGAGACATAGGGTTAACATGGGGAGAGAGAGAGAGGGAGAGACATAGGGTTAACATGGGGAGAGAGAGAGAGAGACATAGGGTTAACATGGGGAGAGAGAGAGAGAGACATAGGGTTAACATGGGGAGAGAGAGAGAGAGACATAGGGTTAACATGGGGAGAGAGAGAGAGAGACATAGGGTTAACATGGGGAGGGAGAGAGGGAGGAGAGAGAGACATAGGGTTAACATGGGGAGAGAGAGAGAGGGGGGAGAGAGAGAGACATAGGGTTAACATGGGGAGAGAGAGAGAGAGGGAGAGAGACATAGGGTTAACATGGAGAGAGAGAGAGAGAGAGGGAGAGAGACATAGGGTTAACATGGAGAGAGAGAGGGGGTTAGCCCTCATACTGCAGCTGGAGAAGGTCCTGAGGGAGAGAGACATAGGGTTAACATGGAGAGAGAGAGAGAGAGGGGAGAGAGACATAGGGTTAACATGGGGAGAGAGAGAGAGAGAGAGAGAGAGACATAGGGTTAACATGGAGAGAGAGAGAGGGGGGGTTAGCCCTCATACTGCAGCTGGAGAAGGTCCTGAGGGCGAGAGACATAGGGTTAACATGGAGAGAGAGAGAGAGAGGGCGAGAGGACATAGGGTTAACATGGAGAGAGAGAGAGAGATAGGGTTAACATGGAGAGAGAGAGGGGGGGTTAGCCCTCATACTGCAGCTGGAAAGGTCCTGAGGGAGAGAGACATAGGGTTAACATGGAGAGAGAGAGAGAGAGGGAGAGAGACATAGGGTTAACATGGAGAGAGAGAGAGAGGGGGTTAGCCCTCATACTGCAGCTGGAGAAGGTCCTGAGGGAGAGAGACATAGGGTTAACATGGAGAGAGAGAGGGAGAGAGAGAGAGAGAGACATAGGGTTAACATGGAGAGAGAGAGAGAGAGAGAGGGAGAGGGAGAGAGAGACATAGGGTTAACATGGAGAGAGAGAGAGAGAGAGAGAGAGAGAGACATAGGGGTAACATGGAGAGAGAGAGGGAGAGAGGGAGAGAGACATAGGGTTAACATGGGGAGAGAGAGAGGAGAGGGAGAGAGACATAGGGTTAACATGGGGAGAGAGAGACATAGGGTTAACATGGGGAGAGAGAGGGAGAGAGAGAGAGAGACATAGGGTTAACATGGGGAGAGAGAGGGAGAGAGAGAGAGAGACATAGGGTTAACATGGAGAGAGAGAGAGAGACATAGGGTTAACATGGGGAGAGAGAGAGAGGGAGGGAGAGAGACATAGGGTTAACATGGGGAGAGAGAGAGAGAGAGAGAGAGAGAGACATAGGGTTAACATGGAGAGAGAGAGAACATAGGGTTAACATGGAGGAGAGAGAGAGAGAGGGGGTTAGCCCTCATACTGCAGCTGGAGAAGGTCCTGAGGGAGAGAGACATAGGGTTAACATGGAGAGAGAGAGAGAGACATAGGGTTAACATGGAGAGAGAGAGAGACATAGGGTTAACATGGAGAGAGAGAGAGAGACATAGGGTTAACATGGGGAGAGAGAGAGACATAGGGTTAACATGGGGAGAGAGAGAGGGAGAGACATAGGGTTAACATGGATACAAGGAGGGAGGGGGTTAAATGGTAAATGGACTCCACTTATACTGTACAGCTCTTTTCCCTGGTTTTTCACAGACCCAAAGCGCTTTACATTGTTTTGTTCACATTCACCCATTCACACACACATTCATACACACATTCACACACCGGTAGCAGCAGCAGCTACCACGCAGGGTGCAAGCTAACTATCAGGAGACATTTAGGGTTCAGTGTCTCTTTGCCCAGGGACACTTGGACATGTGGCGGGGAGACGGGGGATCGAACCTCTGACCCTGCACTCCAGAGGCGACCTCCCTACCCACTTCGCCACTGCCGCCCCTTAGACACAGGAAGGGATTTATACGTGTTTATTATACTTATCCTGAGACACAGAGGGAGGGATTTATATATTACACTATTCATACACACTCAGTATTAAAGGGTCACTGTGTAGTTTCAGAGGAGGGGGGTGTGTTTAAAGGGTCAGTGTGTAGTTTCAGAGGAGGGGGGTGTGTTTAAAGGGTCAGTGTGTAGTTTCAGAGGAGGGGGGTGTGTTTAAAGGGTCAGTGTGTAGTTTCAGAGGAGGGGGTGTGTGTTTACATTCACAGAGCCTGCAGTTAGTTTACTAAACATATTTTCTCTAGATGTAATTTTTTTTTTTTTTTTTTACTTTTTAAGATAATTTTATTTGATTGGCCCAGTCTTTAGGCCCAGTTTGTAGACAGTACTTAGCCCAGTCCGGCCCAGTACTAAGCATGTTTTGGCCCTGTTTTTAGGCCTGGATTGTAGCCCATTTAGCCTGGTTTGACACAGTATTAGCCTGGTTCAGTGTGTAGTTTCAGAGGAGGGTGTGTTTAAAGGTTCAGTGTGTACCTGATACTTGAGGAGGGGGGTGTGTTTAAAGGGTCACTGTGTAGTTTAAAGGGTCACTGTGTAGTTTAAAGGGTCACTGTGTAGTTGGGTCACTGTGTAGTTTAAAGGGTCACTGTGTAGTTTAAAGGGTCACTGTGTAGTTTAAAGGGCCACTGTGTAGTTTAAAGGGTCACTGTGTAGTTTCAGAGGAGGGGGGTGTGTTTAAAGGGTCACTGTGTAGTTTCAGAGGAGGGGGGTGTGTTTAAAGGGTCACTGTGTAGTTTAAAGGGTCACTGTGTAGTTTCAGAGGAGGGGGGTGTGTTTAAAGGGTCACTGTGTAGTTTCAGAGGAGGGGGGTGTGTTTAAAGGGTCAGTGTGTACCTGATACTTGAGGTGGAATTCTTCCATCTCCACTCCCAGGAAGCGAGCCTTCACCCTGAAGCTCCCCGTCTCCGCCCCGGGCACGATGTCAAACACTACGTTCTTAAACCTGCAACACAACGGAGAGGTTAGACTGTGTGTGTGTGTGTGTGTGTGTGTGTGTGTGTGTGTGTGTGTGTGTGTGTGTGTGTGTGTGTGTGTGTGTGTGTGTCTGTCTCACTGTGTGTGTGTGTGTGTGTGTGTGTGTGTCTCTCTCACTGTGCTTGTGGCAGGTCTTGTATCTCCAGCAGCACTCCCTTCTCCTGTGTGTGTGTGTGTGTCTCTGTGTGTGTGTGTGTCTCTCTCACTGTGCGTGTGTGTGTGTGTCTCTCTGTGCTTGTGGCAGGTGTGTGTGTGTGTGTGTGTGTCTCTCTGTGTGTGTGTGTGTGTGTCTCTCTGTGCTTGTGGCAGGTGTGTGTGTGTGTGTCTCAGTGTGTCTCTCTCTCACTGTGCTTGTGTGTGTGTGTGTCTCACTGTGCTTGTGGCAGGTGTGTGTCTCAGTGTGTGTGTGTGTGTCTCACTGTGCTGGTGGCAGGTGTGTGTGTGTGTGTGTGTCTCTGTGTGTGTGTGTCT
>CM047509.1:33803447-33808447 GCA_026122265.1 Ammodytes dubius
CACAGACAGACAGACAGACAGACAGACAGACAGACAGACAGACAGACAGACAGACAGGAAGAAATATTATATATACATTTCAATAACCTAAAACTTTATCCATTTATTAAAGTAAAACAAAAAACCATAAAAAAAAACTATTTTATTGATGATGTCAGAGCTTTGTCTTATTTTACTTAGGGGAAATTCTAACTCAACCCGATTTAAAGTCTCTACGAAGAACTTTTAAATATTTCTGAAACAGTCTCATTTTTCCTCTGATGATCATAAATTACATGTAACAGCAAACGAGACCATCAGTGCAAAGAATGCTATTTTTATATAGTTTTTCTTAATGCCTTTGTCATGGGTATACGCTCACCCAGGAACAACAGCTGGCGTGGTAAAAACACTACCGCTTCTGTCCAAAGGGGGCGCTAGAATTAACACACACTGAAAGTTCCTAATAGACACTTTAACATATGAAGCTACCATGTTAAGATGCTAGCTACCGTCTGCCTGTCTGCCTGTCTGTCTCTCTCTCTACCTGTCTCACCTCAGCAGCAGGGCCCTGTCTCTCTCTCTACCTGTCTCACCTCAGCAGCAGGGCCCTGTCTCTCTCTCTCCCCCTGCCTGTCTCTCTCTCTACCTGTCTCTCTCTCTACCTGTCTCTCTCTCTACCTGTCTCTCTCTCTACCTGTCTCACCTCAGCAGCAGGGCCCTGTCTCTCTCTCCCCCTGCCTGTCTCTCTCTCTACCTGTCTCTCTCTCTACCTGTCTCTCTCTCTACCTGTCTCTCTCTCTACCTGTCTCACCTCAGCAGCAGGGCCCTGTCTCTCTCTCTCCCCCTGCCTGTCTCTCTCTCTACCTGTCTCACCTCAGCAGCAGGGCCCTGTCTGTCTCTCTCCCTGTCTCACCTCAGCAGCAGGGCCCTGTCTGTCTCTCTCCCTGTCTCTCTCTCTACCTGTCTCACCTCAGCAGCAGGGCCCTGTCTCTCTCTCTACCTGTCTCTCTCTCTCCCTGTCTGTCTCTCTACCTGTCTCACCTCAGCAGCAGGGCCCTGTCTCTCTCTCTACCTGTCTCACCTCAGCAGCAGGGCCCTGTCTCTCTCTCTACCTGTCTCTCTCTCTCCCTCCCTGTCTCTCTCTCTACCTGTCTCACCTCAGCAGCAGGGCCCTGTCTCTCTCTCTACCTGTCTCTCTCTCTCCCTCCCTGTCTCTCTCTCTACCTGTCTCACCTCAGCAGCAGGGCCCTGTCTCTCTCTCTACCTGTCTCTCTCTCTCCCTGTCTCTCTCTCTGCCTGTCTCACCTCAGCAGCAGGGCCCTGTCTCTCTCTCTACCTGTCTCACCTCAGCAGCAGGGCCCTGTCTCCCTGCCTGTCTCCCTGCCTGTCTGTCTCTCTGCCTGCCTGCCTGTCTCCCTCCCTCCCTGCCTGTCTGTCTCTCTCTCTGTCTGTCTCTCTCTCTGTCTCTCTCTCTGTCTGTCTCTCTCTCTACCTGTCTCTCTCTCTACCTGTCTCACCTCAGCAGCAGGGCTCTGTCTCTCTCTCTCTGCCTGCCTGTCTCTCTCTCTGCCTGTCTCTCTCTCTACCTGCCTGTCTCACCTCAGCAGCAGGGCCCTGTCTCTCTCTCTACCTGTCTCACCTCAGCAGCAGGGCCCTGTCTCTCTCTCTACCTGTCTCTCTCTCTGCCTGTCTCTCTCCCTGTCTCTCTCTCTGCCTGTCTCTCTCTCTGCCTGTCTCTCTACCTGTCTCCCTGCCTGTCTGTCTCTCTCTCTGCCTGTCTCTCTCTCTACCTGTCTCCCTGCCTGTCTCTCTCCCTGCCTGTCTCTCTCTCTGCCTGTCTCTCTCTCTGCCTGTCTCCCTCCCTGCCTGTCTCTCTGCCTGTCTCCCTCCCTGCCTGTCTGTCTCTCTGCCTGTCTCACCTCAGCAGCAGGGCCCTGTCTCTCTCTCTACCTGTCTCACCTCAGCAGCAGGGCCCTGTCTCTCTCTGCCTGTCTCTCTCTCTACCTGTCTCTCTCTCTACCCGTCTCACCTCAGCAGCAGGGCTCTGGCGTCCGGCTTGTCGTTGGTCTCGTTGAAGACGTCAAACTTGCTGTTGAGCGTCAGAGAAACTTCAGTCCTGGAGTCAGGCTCAGAGGAGGGGGGCTCTCCTGGGGGGGGGGGGGGGGGGGGGGAGAGGTTAGAGGTTAGGGCAGAGAGGTTAATATATATATACTCTCTCTCCTGGGGGGGGGGAAGAACCATAGGGTTAATATATACCTCCTGGGGGGGGGGGGGGGGGGGGACAATAGGGTTAATATATATATATACTCTCTCTCCTGGGGGGGAGAACCATAGGGTTAATATATATATACTCTCTCTCTCCTGGGGGGGGGGAAGAACCATAGGGTTAATATATATATATACTCTCTCTCTCCTGAGGGGGGGGGGGACAATAGGGTTAATATATAATCTGTGTGTGTGTCAGAGAAACTTCAGTCCTGGAGTCAGGCTCCGAGGAGGGGGACTCTCCTGGGGGGGGGAGGGGGAACCATAGGGTTAATATATACTCTCTCTCCTGGGAAGGAGGGGGGGGACAGGGAGGTTAATATATACTCTGTGTGTGTGGGGGGGCTCTCCTGAGGGGGGCGGGGGGGGGGGAATATACAAGCTGAGTCACAGGCTGTTCACAACACAAAAAACAGTAATTCACTTCATCCAGGTGTTATGCTGCGTTTCAGGCAAAAAATATTTAATTTTGCATCGTTCCCTCCTTGGATTTTTTGGAACTCGACTATTGACTATAAAACAATAACTATAAAACTTCCCCTGTCATTCATGCAGTTTATGTCTGCCTCTGTGACACTTAGAAGTTGTTTGTTCCTGTATCCTGAATCTAAGGATATATGCCATTTACCAAGGAGAAATGCAATACAGGGGTAAATTTCAAACAAAGCCAAACATTGTTATTTGGAGTGTGTAACGACAACTCATCCACTTCATACTTGTAGCGTGTATTCAAAATAGAAGATATACAAAAGAATATCATTTGAAACAGAATATATATAAAAAAGGATTGTAACGAGAGAGAGAGGGAGGGAGTGAGGGAGGGAGAGAGAGAGAGAGGGAGAGAGAGAGAGAGAGAGAGAGAGAGAGAGAGACAGAGAGACACAGTATTAGATAAAGTATTATGGTGTGTGTAACTTACCGCTGAGCTGGTGCAGAGTGGGGACTGATCCCAGATCCTTCAGCAGCATCCTGAGAGGATCAGAGGGCTCAGGACACAAGACGTCTTCATGCTCCAGTAAGAGCTGGAGAGAGAGACAGGCAGGCAGAGAGACAGGGAGGGAGGAGGAGGGAGGAGGGAGGGAGGGAGGGAGGGAGGGAGGAAGACAGGTTATACAGTGTCGTGCGAAAGTTTGTGAACCCCTTGAGCCTTTTGGAATTGTATTTATTTTAACCATTATTAATTCATTTTTTTCAATACCAGTATTTTTTATATGAAATAATAGATGTTTGTTTATCAATTCAACATTTTTCTTTTCCAGAAATCAATTGTTAAAATAGATAAAACAAATGATTTGACAAATGTTGTATGTGCAAAAGTTTGTGAACCCTAAGCTGCATTGCTTAAATCGAGCAAGGTAAACACAATCAGTTGGGCCAAACTGATTGATGAAATAGACCAATGTAATGAGAGATCTTTAGGGAAGAAATTGGGCGGCACTAGATAAAACAGAGATCAAACCAGGTCAGTTTAGGCCCACCAAACTGAACCCATACAGGTCAGACATGCTAAAAGGGGAAAAAATCTCAGAGGATCTCAGGAATAGAGTTTTGATGCTGCACATTTGTCTGGGGACAGCTACAACTTTTGCACATACAACATTTGTCAAATAATTTGTTTGAACTGTTTTAACAATTGATTTCTGGAAAAGAAAAATGTTGAATTGATAAACAAACATCTATTATTTCATATAAAAAATACTGGTATTGAAAAAAATGAATTAATAATGGTTAAAATAAATACAATTCAAAAAGGCTCAAGGGGTTCACAAACTTTCGCACGACACTGTATATTGTTCCATAAAGCACACCTTTTGTCACATGACATATCATAATTTCTTTTTTTTCAAATATCATTTTCAGGTGTTTTATTTGACAGTTGAAGAGCAGACAGTACAGAGTTGAAATGGGGAGACAGAGAGAGAGAGAGAGAGAGAGAGGGGGAGGAAGAGAGAGAGAGAGAGAGAGAGAGAGAGAGAGAGAGAGAGAGAGGGGATGACCTGCAGTAAAGGTCCACGGGGTCGGATTTGAACCAGCGACCACTGCAACGAAGGCCGGAGCCGATAAAAAAACGTCACAGAGCGCCCCATACATTTTTTTATTAAACATATTTTTTCTTTTCTCCCCCAACGGATCAATAAAGTATCGTGTGCCTGGTGTGTGTGTGTGTTTTCTTACTGTGTGTCTGTGCGTTGTTACCTGGTGTGTGTGTGTGTGTTACCTGATGTGTGTGTGTGTGTTTTACCTGGTGTGTGTGTGTGTGTGTGTGTGTGTGTGTGTGTGTGTGTGTGTGTGTTACCTGGTGTGTGTGTGTGTGTGTGTGTTACCTGGTGTGTGTTGAGCAGTTCACTGAGGGAGATGTAGACCACGGGTTTGTTGACGATCAGCAGCTCTGAGAATTCATCCATGTTGAACCTGTCCTCTGGCTCAGGCACGTCACACACACTCTGCAGGAACCTCCTACACACACACACACCACACACACACACAGGGAGGCAGACAGACAGACAGACAGACACACACACACACAGACACACACACACAGGCAGACAGACAGGGAGGGAGGGAGGGAGAGGGAGGGAGGAAAAGAGGGATGGAGGGAGGGGGGAGGGAGGGAGGGAGGGAGGGGAGAGGGGGAGGGAGGGAGGGAGGGAGGGAGGGAGGGAGGAGGGAGGGAGGGAGGGAGGGAGGGAGGGAGGGAGGGAGGGGAGAGAGGGGGAGAGAGAGAGAGAGGCACACACACAGACAGACAGAGA
>CM047509.1:33818447-33828447 GCA_026122265.1 Ammodytes dubius
GCATGCAGTATGCTACACTTGGGACATACTTTTACTTACTTATCCCCGGTTGTTTTCATACGGTGGCTCGGTCGATGTGATACTAAATCTGGCCACAAGAATCGGGACATCCTAAAAAAAATTTCTAAAGTACTAAACAGTAGATAGTGGTTGCGTTCCGAATGTCATACTCTTTCTTTTTTCTATTCTACATACTACATCCGACGATAAAAATAATCTAGTTAGGATGCAGTAGGCATACTATTGGGACATACTTTTACTCTCTTATTTCATCATAACATTGCGCCTTGATCTTGCCTCTTGCTTTTATATCCGTCGCATCCCCGTTTGTTTTCATACGGAGGCTTCGTCGATGTGACGTCACTTCACGTGCGCACTGGATTGTGGGTCAGAATTGCCCAAATAGGATGCACTTTTCAACACTAACAATCTTGGCCGCATGAAGTAGGACATCCGGGTACTTCTAACCATCCTAAATCTGGCCACAAGAATCGGGACATCCTAAATCTTCTTTCTACCAAACTATATAGTAGAAAGTATGCGATTCGGAACGCAACCAGTATTGGGACTGGAACACAGCTAAGGTCTCACGCACACACAGCTAACTTACCCAGCATCCTGTACTCCTCTCGGCCTTGTTGGCTCTGAAGAAAGCCTGGATCTTTATCACAGCGCCAACCTGTGGACAGACAGTGTTACTACAGCCTCACAGCACGGGGCAGAGGATACTGGTTTCTTATTGGCTGATAGGAGCCAGACAGAGGATACTGGTTTCTTATTGGCTGATCGGTGCCTGACAGAGGATACTGGTTTCTTATTGGCTGATAGGAGCCTGACAGAGGATACTGGTTTCTTATTGGCTGATAGGAGCCTGACAGAGGATACTGGTTTCTTATTGGCTGATAGGAGCCTGACAGAGGATACTGGTTTCTTATTGGCTGATAGGTGCCTGACAGAGGATACTGGTTTCTTATTGGCTGATAGGAGCCTGACAGAGGATACTGGTTTGTGATTGGCTGATGAGGTCATGTGACTCACGTGACGTCTGAAGAATCTCAGGCGAGCGAGATATCTCTTCCTGGCCAACCACATCTTAACGAAGGACTGGATCTGTTATATACACAGACAGACAGGCAGACAGGCAGACAGACAGACAGACAGGCAGGCAGGCACAGACAGACAGACAGACAGACAGGCAGGCAGGCACAGACAGACAGACACAGACAAAGATAAGCTTCTGTAAGACACTGTATTGGGTTTTCTCTCTAGTGTAATATCATATATTACCAAATACTATTAAAAGCTGTGGTATAATTGTATTGTATTTATCATCATCTAGTGGTGAGATTGTAGATGTCAGCGCTCCCTTGCTAACCCCTCCCTTTAGAGGAGAATTTACAGAAGCTACGGTGGCCTTCAAGGACAAGAAGCTAGTTACTAAAGATGGCATCATCCACCACTGCCTCAAGTCAAGTCCGATGCTTCTGTATTTGCTAAGAAATTATTTACATGCAATAGGATTAAAACAGTGTGTGTGTGTGTGTGTGTGTGTGTGTGTGTGTGTGTGTGTGTGTGTGAGTGAGAGAGTGAGTGAGAGAGTGAGTGAGTGAGTGAGTGAGTGAGGGAGTGAGTGAGTGAGTGAGTGAGTGAGTGAGTGAGTGTGAGAGTGAGTGAGTGAGTGAGTGAGTGAGTGAGTGAGTGAGTGAGTGAGTGTGTGAGTGAGTGAGTGAGTGAGTGATGTGAGTGAGTGAGTGAGTGAGTGAGGAGTGAGTGAGTGAGTGAGTGAGTGAGAGAGTGAGTGAGTGAGTGTTACCTTGACTACAGCCCTCCAGTTCTTGTACAGTAGCTGCAGCCTGCGCCTGTAGGCTCTCTGCTGGAGAACCCTCCTCCAGTGAGACTGAAGACAAGGAGGAAGAATGAACGCTTGTTTTACAGTGTTCATACACAGCCTAGGCTCTGTAAACTGACTGAAATAAAGAAGGGAGAACTACTGCTTGTTGTTTAAGCAATAGTTCACGACAGTCTGTGATATGTGCTCATTATACCACAGGTAAAGGGCGTTGTTCGGCCCGACGCGTAGCGTCCCCTTTAACTGTGGTATAATGAGCACATATCACAGACTGAAGTGAACTATTGCTTTTATAAAACGGTTACAATTATTGCTAAATTAAAGTCATAGACACACTACATAAAAAAAAAAAAACAAGAATGCAAAAATGTAGTCCCTCCTGGCTGCCTGCAAAGTGCACGGCGGTCGCTATGCAACACATTTTAGCGCTCACCTAGTTTGTTTGACGGTGTTTAGCTCGTTTCGCTCTTTCTCTAGTTGGTCGACTAAATCTTTGTTTAGCTCTGCGTGGCGTGATTTCTTTAGCTTTTTATCCGGAGAAAGCTGCCGAAGCCACTGGTCTGTTGTGAGGCCTCCCCGGAGGTCGAAGGTTATATTTCCCAGCTGATTAATCCACTCTGCCATGGTTTCCCGTGCGAGAAAGTTTCCCTTTCAGTTTCCGTTTCCAAGGCTTCTCTACAACTGCTACTTTGTGACCGTTTCTACTTTCCAGGCGCGGCGTGATATGAAACTCTGCAAACTGATTGATTGGAACGCAGTGATCTATGCGCCCGTTATACAACAGTTAGGAACCAATCAGATCGCTGGATTTAAGCCACCCGTTTTATAACCAGTGTTAATACACAGCCTAGGCTCTGTAAACTGACTGATAAAAATGTGTTAGAATTATAGTTCGAAAATAAATGTGTTGCTATGGAGGAAATTTGGGCTGTGGCAGACTATTTTTTTTTGTACCGTAAGCAATAAAAGCATATATATATATATTTTAGAGTTGTCAGTTAAACGCGTTATAATCTGCTTTAACGCAAACCCATTCTAACGGCGTTACTTTTTTTTAATCTTGAGATTAACGTTCTTTTTGGCTTGACAAACTTTGTAGTTCATTCACACGCTGATGCAACAACTAGCAACGTTAGAAAAACTACAACACCACAAACTACACATGTAGCTCGCAGTTAAAGGTGCAGTGTGTAATATGACATCATCAAGAAAGTTCCACAAAGTTCTAGAATGCAACGCTCCCTGGGTAACCCCACCCCTTTAGAATAATAACAGAAGCTACAGTGGCCTTCAAGGACAAGAACAATTCTAAATTTTAAACAATGCACCTGATGACATTCCAACTATGACACTTTGAAGATGGCGGCACTAGGCCTTGGTCCAAAATATGCAGAAATATGGACATATATGAGACCCTTTCTAAGGGAAAAAATAATAATAATAAATTTAAAAAAAATCAGTTATTATGCACTAAATTAAATGTACTTATGGATATTATAATTATTTTCTACAAAATCTGCTAGGAAAGAAAACCCAAAATTCTACACGCTGCAGGTTTAAGTTACTGTTAATTCAAACTGAACATTTCCTACAGCGTAACTTCACATTACAATAGTTTAACTGGCAAAACTTCAAGTACATTTTGACTTTTATTTTGAAGCAGAAAACGGAACCTAGCACATCCAAGCCATCCAATTGTGTGTGTGTCTCACCTGTATGGTTATCACAGCAGGTGTGTGCTTGATGAGGTAATGCCTGCGGGCGCTGACTGTCTGTCTGAGCAGGAATCCTTTGCTCCTCGCCTGCAGCCGCACTATGAGGCCATCACTGCTCTGCCACAGCACAGAGCGGCTGTAGGCGCCAGACACACTGCTCACTACTGCCTGGAATAACACACACACACACACACACACAGTTACAGCAGGTAGGTGTGTGTGTGTGTGTGTGTGTGTGTGTGTGTGTGTGTGTGTGTGTGTGTGTGTGGTGTGTGTGTTATTCCAGGCAGTAGTCAGCAGTGTACAGTGCTTATCCAGGAACAGAGTACTCTGGGTGAATCCCTCAGGTTTGTCCCAGACTGTCTGTGCCTGTCTCTCTCTCCGTCTGTCTGTCTGTCTCTCTCCCTGTCTGTCTCTCTCCCGTCTCTCTCTCTCTCTCTACCTGTATTGTCTGTCTGTCCATGAACACAGAGTTCTGGGTGAACCCGTCAGGTGTGTCCCAGCTTCCCTCCAGGCGGCTGAGATGGAAGAAGAACAACGATCCATCGTCCAGACGCAGACGCACCCACGGGCTCCTGTTGTCTCCTGGAACACATGGGGAAATAATAATATAAGTTAAAGACTGACGGTGTTTGCTTGTGTGTGCTGTTAAAAAAGAAAATTAGAAGAAACATATTTTTTTTTTTTTTTTTTTTTTTTAATTATTAAACTTGGATTTATATAGCGCTTTTCTTTGGTACTCAAAGCGCTTTACAGGGTTCCAGGTTCAATACGTTCACACACAGTCATACCGGTGGTGGTAAACTACCATAGTAGCCACAGCTGCCCTGGGGCAGACTGACAGAAGCGAGGCTGCCATTCAGCGCCTACGGCCCCTCGGACCACCACCTCAAACATACAGCAGTCATACACATTCACACGAGGCAAGGTGGGTGAAGTGTCTTGCCCAAGGACACAACGACCATGACACAAGTGGCCGGGCGGGGATCGAACCGCCAACCCTTGGATCATTGGCCAACCCGCTTAACCACCTGAGCCACAGTCGCCCCGATATTGTGAACATTTAGAAAAAAAAGGTCGGCAAAAAAATAAAACAATAAGTAAAAGATACAGAGCCTAGGCTGTGATTTGTGTCAATCTCTTTTTTTTTCATAATCTCTGTCAGTACTGTGTGTGTGCAATGAAAAAAAAAACAGGTGTTAAAAAACAGCGTATACTGATAAGTAAACAGAGGGCCCACCGTATCTAGCAACATGCACTGTGTGTGTGTGATTCCCTGTGTGTGTGTGTGTGTGTGTGTGTGTGTGATTCCCTGTGTGTGTGTGTGTGTTGTGTGTGTGTGTGTGTGTGTCTGTCTGTAGTTTCTCTTTAAACAGCTCATGCAGTCCCCTCTGGTAGTCTGGAGCACATCTAGAGATTATTCCCTGTGTGTGTGTGTCTGTCTGTCTCTCTCCCTGTCTCCCTGTCTCTCTCCCTGTCTGTCTGTCTGTCTGTACCTGTCTGTAGTTTCTCTTTAAACAGCTCATGCAGTCCCCTCTGGTAGTCCTGTGCACAGCTAGAGATGATTCCGTTGATCTGGACTTCAGGTAAAGTCAGAACACGCAGAGTCTGTTTCACTTTGTTTTCCTTCACTGCTTGGTTCACCGCTGCTAGAGACAAGCACACTGGGAGAGAGAGAGAGAGAGGGAGGGAGAGAGAGAGAGAGGGAGGGAGAGAGAGAGAGAGAGAGGGAGGGAGGGAGGGAGAGAGAGGGAGAGGCAGGGAGGGAGGGAGGGAGGGAGGGAGAGAGAGGGAGAGGCAGGGAGGGAGGGAGGGAGGGAGGGAGGGAGAGAGGGAGGGAGAGAGGGAGGGAGAGAGGGAGGGAGGGAGGGAGAGAGGGAGGGAGGGAGAGAGGAAGACAGGCAGGCAGAGAGACAGACAGGGAGACAGAGAGAGAGAGAGAGAGAGAGAGAGAGAGAGAGAGAGACAGGCAGGCAGGGAGAGAGAGAGAGACAGGCAGGCAGAGAGACAGACAGGCAGAGAGAGAGGGAGAGAGACAGGCAGGGAGAGAGACAGGCAGAGAGAGAGGGAGAGAGACAGGCAGAGAGAGACAGGCAGGCAGGCAGGGAGACAGGCAGGCAGAGAGAGAGAGAGACAGGGAGAGAGAGAGAGAGAGACAGGCAGGCAGTGAGACAGGCAGGCAGAGAGAGAGAGACAGGCAGGCAGAGAGACAGGCAGGCAGAGAGAGAGAGACAGGCAGGCAGGCAGGGAGACAGGCAGGCAGAGAGAGAGAGAGAGAGAGACAGGCAGGCAGAGAGAGAGAGAGAGAGACAGGCAGGCAGAGAGAGAGAGAGAGAGAGACAGGCAGGCAGAGAGAGAGAGAGAGAGACAGGCAGGCAGAGAGAGAGAGAGAGAGACAGGCAGGCAGAGAGACAGGCAGAGAGAGAGAGAGAGAGGAGAGAGAGAGAGAGAGAGAGAGAGAGAGAGAGAGAGAGAGAGAGAGAGAGAGAGAGAAGACAGGCAGGCGAGAGACAGGCAGAGAGAGAGAGAGAGAGAGACAGGCAGGCAGGGAGAGACAGACAGGCAGAGGAAGAGAGAGACAGGCAGGCAGGGAGACAGACAGAAAGAGAGAGAGAGAAATCACCATTAAATACAATTTCATAAAAATATATATTTTTAAGATCTGTTGAAAACATGTTTGAAAAAAAAAATGTTTTTATTAAAATAATGTTTCTATAAAAACAAAAAACCTGTTAAACAAAATTGTAAAGAAGTGTGGAAGTAAAAAAAAACTAAATGCATTGTTTAAATTATTCTAAAATACAAAATGTGAAACATAATATGAATAGAAAATATACTAATAATAGTAACTAATAGTACTAATATGTGGACCATCAGAGCCTGACTCACGCTTGAGAGCTTTCTGCTTCTGAGTGTTGGCCGTGCTCACTGCTTCCTGGATATCAGCCAACCACAGCTCAGCTCCGGGGTCTCTGCTCACCTGATTGGACGAGAGGACACACATGACCTCAGTTATAAAAACATTTAGAAGTTACCTGTGCAGAGTATCTTAAAACATTTCATATTGTTGAACTTAAGGGTGCAGTGTGTAATATGACATCATCAAGAAAGTTCTAGAATGCAACACTCCCTGGGTAACCCCAACCCTTTAGAATAATAACAGAAGATACAGTGGCCTTCAAGGACAAGAACAATTCTAAATTTTAAACAATGCACCTGATGACATTCCAACTATGACACTTTCAAGATGGCGGCACTAGGCCTTGGTCCAAAATATGCAGAAATATGGACATATATGAGACTCTTTCTAAGGGAAAAAAAAATAATTCCAAAAATTGTTTTCAGCTATTATGCACTAAATTAAACGTACTTATGGATATTATAATTACTTTCTACAAAATCTGCTAGGAAATAAAACCCAAAATTCTACACACTGCAGGTTTAAGGTGGAGTAAACAATTCTGGAGAATGCTTGATGTCAAAATCCCTTTTCTGTTTTCTAGACGCTGTAAACGGGCGTTTCTAGCCTAGGCTCTGTAAACTGGTATGTCAACAGACAGACAGACAGACAGACAGACACTAACCTCCCTGTCTCTCTGTAAACGGGCATGTTTCTAGCTGTGGTGGGACCTGCCAGTTTACAGAGCCTAGGCTGAGCATTAACACTGGATGTTTTTTTCAGCAAAACACACACTACAGACAGGTAATGGATCATAAGGAAATATGCGTGTGTCTGTCTGTCTGTCTGTCAGTCTGTCTGCCTACCTACCTCCCTGTCTGTCTGTCTGTCTGTCTACCTCCCTCCCTGCCTGTCTATCTGTGTGTCTGCCTGCCTGCCTGCCTGTCTGTCTGTCTGTCTACCTCCCTCCCTCACCTTAGCCTTCTGCTGTCTAGCCCGTCTCAGTAGCTCCAGATATCTGCTGGTGTTTAACCTGTCTGTCTGTCTGTCTGCCTGTCTGTCTCTCTGCCTGTCTGTCTGCCCGCCTGTCTGTCTCTCTGCCTGCCTGTCTGCCCGCCTGCTTGCCTGCCTGCCTGCGTGTGTCTGTCTGTCTGTCTGCGGTTTGTGTCTGTCTGTGTGTCTGGCTGCCTGTCTGTCTCACCTTAGCCTTCTGCTGTCTTGCCCCTCTCAGTAGCTCCAGGTATCTGCTGGTGTTTTACCTGTCTGTCTGTCTGTCTGCCCTCCCTCCCTGCCTGCCTACCTGTCTGTCTGCCTGTCTCTCTGCCCGCCTGTCTGTCTGTCTGCCTGTCTGTCTGCCTGTCTACCTCCCTGTCTGCCTGCCTGTCTTGTCTGTCTGCCTGTCTGTCTGCCTGTCTGCCTGTCTGTGTGTCTGCCTGCCTCCCTCCCCGTCTGCCTGTCTGTCTGTCTGTCTGTCTTACCTTGGCCTTGTGCTGTCTAGCCCGTCTCAGTAGCTCCAGGTATCTGCTGGTGTTTTCAGGTGAAACTTGTTCCAGTCCGGAGGAGGAGAGAGCAGAGAGCAGCTGACCGGTGTCTCCTCTCAGGACAGCCTGGTTAATGAGACCTATGGACAGGAGCTCTGTATACACAACACACACACACACAGAAAGAGAGAGAGACACACACACACACATACACATACACACACAAAGGTCAGAAATTAACAGTGGTCTCAGGGGAAATTTTTTCCTGAAAAATCTAAAATTGCCCTTGAAATTAATTTCATTTTTATTTAATTTAATTTAATTTAATCGAAATAGAGAATTATTTTTGGGGGAATTGTAACGATATTTACATGCATTTACAAATCCAGAGTCCAAAATGGAAATCCCACTTGTATGCTGCCAACTCTGTAAACTACAATCACCACTACTTTCCTCCACAATTATCCAAAATGTCCCGAAAAACATATTTTACTGGGAGGGAAAAACACACGGTAAAAAAACTGTTTATTTTACACACAGAGGGGTACATATAAACATCACACACACACACACACACACACACACACACACACACACACACACACACACACACACACACACACACACACACACACACACACACACACACACACACACACACACACACAGGGGTCAGATAAACATGATAGTATGTGTCCATACGTTGGTGTTCGTCCTGTGCTGAGTTGTTGACTGAGTTGATTCCTTCCTGCAGCTGATTCCAGGTCAGCAAGGCCCCGCCCACTTTCTGCTTCTGTCCAATCAGAGACCGGAAGTACCTGGCCACACAATGACATCACAACGACATCATCACAATGACATCATAGAAATAATTACATCACCATCATTACACACAGACAGATAGCTGGGTGATATGGCCTTAAAATAAAACCCAGATTTTTTTCATGCTGTATCCGATTTCAATAGATTTTTTTAAACCTTAAAAGACAAAGGAAGGAATTGTTTCAAATAAGTTGTTTTGAGTTCAAAAATGGCGGCGCGTGCATTTGTTAAGGAAGCGAGTGAAAGAGAGACGGCAGGATGCATGGCTGTCTATTGCCCAGCCCTAATACACACACAGACAGACAGGTAAACAGACACACACACACACACACACACACACACACAGGTAAACCAACAGACAGGCTTAACAAGAGTTGCCTGTCCATGATTAAGCTGTCTATTGCCCAGCCCTAAAGGTGAGAACACACCGGGAGCGTTGGGTGTGGTGGCCGCGTTGAAAAATCCTATTTTTGCATAGGGAACCATTGGTTTAGGCGCGATGATCCGTTGGCCGCGGCAAAGCGTTGCTTTTGGCGGTTTGGGCGCGTTGCCAAAGCATCACCGCGCCGGCAAAGCGTCGCCAAAGCTTCACCGCGCCGGCAAAGCGTCGCCAAAGCGTCACCGCGCCGGCAAAGCGTCAAAAAAAGATGAAAATATTGAACTTTCAACGCTCCGGCGCGAGACGTTTAGCCGCGTTGGCCAATCAGCGGTGAGCTTGACCCTACGTCACTGGCAGAGACGAGAGCCGGAGGACAGAAAAATCTCAGACAAGATGGAGGAGCAAATTATCACCGCTGTGTGTGGCGAAACACCGTGGAGGAAATGTATTTGCGGCTGGCTGGTGATATGAAGCCGCTCGGGGTGGGGAAAGTGAGCCAGGAGAATGGGCTTCCTGGTTAATTCAGTGAATATGTGTGGCTGTGCTTAAGCCGATAAACCAAGTTAGCACCGGTCGGATAGCGTTAGCTAACTCACCCGGCTGTGTGCGGCCACCACCTCCATATAATGAACCCAAACATAACGGCTAAAGTCCGGGGAACTTTCACGAGTACAGCGAAGCACCGGTGTTTATGCCTATATCTACGCCAGCCACGGTCCCGTCACAGCCAGGTAATGTAGGCTACTTGCCTTTATTTTCTACTGCCCTGCGCACAATGCTGCTGTAAATGTGTTTGGTATGGTGCCGCTGCCTTGCTGTTTGTGTTCATTTCCGAGTGGCGTGAATCTTCAATGC
>CM047509.1:33843447-33848447 GCA_026122265.1 Ammodytes dubius
CCTTGTGTAAGTCACCTCGGCTAAAGTGAAGAGAGTCAGTGTGTTTTGGCGAAAATGTGAGCGCGGCACTGTTTATTGTGTGGTGTTTTTCCTCGTCATTAAATGAATCAGTTGGCTACACTGTGTCCCACTGCTACGAGTCACGAAGCTGCCGCAGCCAGAGCTGTTCGCTCACTGTCTCTATCAGTTGCACCGAGCCGTCTCTGTGCTCTCAACAACACGGGGGGAATAAATAAAGAAGCGGCTGGTTTGACCATGCAAAAACAAGAGACCGCTGGCTTGACCACAGTTGTTCCACACATAGACATTATAAAGGATCCTTTATAATGTTTGTGTTTACCTGCAACGGTGCGCTTTTATGACGTGAATTGTCGCGTGAATGAGTAGCCTACGCGTTTCCGCCCAGTCACTCGCCGCAGTTGAGTGGGCGGGGCCTAATGTGTATGAGATACGCATACCCGTTTCCACTGTTAATGGGTATGTGGATATGTGGTCTCAAACCACCTCCGAATGTGGATAATTTCAATGCGCATTCAATGCGCATTGAGCGTGTTTCCACCTGTAGTTAGCGCGATCGGATCCTAAAAACCACATATTAATGCCAGGTGGAAACAGGGTCTCTCTCTCTCTGTACGTGTGAGTGTATGTATGTGTGTGTGTGTGTGTGTGTCTCTCTCTCTCTCTCTCTCTGTACGAGTGAGTGTGTGTGTGTGTGTGTGTGTGTGTGTCTCTCTCTCTCTCTGTACGTGTGAGTGTATGTGTGTGTGTATGTGTGTTTGTGTGTCTCTTTGTATGTAAGGAGGAGGAACTTGAAATTATTTTTAGAAATATAACAGGACGCCGGTGTAGAGCAACTTAAACTGTTTTGAATTTGCTCAAATCTGCCAGTAAAAATGTGCTTAACAAATTAAATGGGCTTGCCTTGAATAAAGGCAAAATTAAGTTTTTTTTTAGCATTTTTCTCATGTACAACTGTTCGCCCTGTAGCTGTAAAGTAAGTAACAAACACACATGGCTGAAAAAGTGAACACACAAACAAAAGACAAAATAAAATAAACAACTAACATGGCGTACTCTACTTAGCAGATTTCTAAGGACATTGTTTAAACTAAAAGGTGAATGTTAAAGAGGACCTATGATACTTTTCGACTTGTATGACCTATAAACGAGATGGCAGAAGCAAAGTGTTTACAGGGCCTGCTGGATCGCCAAAATAAGAGAAAGAGCTTCCCGAAAATCTACATAGTTTTTGTGTGATGTGATTCGTGTCAGGTTGCTCTATAGCAGTTTTTAACAAGAAATTAAGACCAGAAAAGTAGTGTAATAGGTCCTCTTTAAGCAGAAAATAAGAAATCGCCAGTGCATTATTTTGACTGAGCTAAAATATCTGACTGAATTGTCCTTTACAGTCATGGGCTTAAAATAATGGCAAAATTAAATGTTAAGTTTTTTTAGCATTTTTCTTATATACAAAAGGTCGCCCTTTAGCTGTATGTCCTTGATAATGTGAAGAATTTAAGCTTAGATTTGAAATTATGATAATTTTGAACACTAGGATTTGTTTATTTGTAACCGCTCTGATTTCAAACAATGGAGTTATTTCTAGTACAGAGTGAGAATGGGGAAACTGTGACGTCATCTCTGCCGTTTTACAAACAAACCATGAATCCAGTTAAAAAACCCTCAATATAATCATTGAATAGCAGCGGCGACAGTAAATTGGTCTTAAAGAATGTAAAATATAGTTCAAAGTAAGTGAAATACGATACTGTACAATGAATAGCTAGTGTTCAGGCCTACTTCATGCTGTTTTTAGGCATTTAATGTGCACATTTAGCCTATACTGTCGTTAAATAACTAATTAAAAACTCTAATAATAACTGAACACACACACAGTGACACACAAGGTTTTCCTACTATGAATGGTTACATTGGAACATGTGTTTTTACGTGTTTTAACCACTTTCTGTCCTAAAAGATAAAAATCTAAACAATAATCTAGCCTATCTAATAGCCTACTGATATGCACCCGCTGTCTAAATAAAGTTTAATTGAACAAATCCCTCAGCTTGATTCTGCTGTGGACACATTGTGGCTCTGTTTACGTCCACAGCTGATTAACCAGAATTAATAAATGACATCAAAAAATAAAAACATTTTTAAACTCACAGCGACTGTTTTCCGTTGTGTCCGCCATGTTGGCTGCTCTCCAACAGTTTCCCGCTCTTTTATGTCCTCTTATAATCGCTATTAATGTGTAAACTGCGTCTCAGTTTCACCGCAAACTCAATCTAAACTCTGAACTAAACTATTTTTCTCGCATTTGAAATGCTGTCGCCGCGCGGAGTTGACTTCTTCTTCCTGTCAGAGGTTTGAAAGCTCCCGCCACTTGCTGATTGGCCCGTCGCTACGTCACGTGGCTCCTATGGCTCCCATTGGCTGAGAGCGTTGGGCCGCGGTGGATTGTGGGTTGCGTAGTTCTCTGTAGTTGAGATAAGCGTTGACGGCAATGTTAGGATTTTAAAAGAACTACAGTAGTAGATTTTTGAATGTGTGTGAGGTGTGTCTCTCTCTCCCCGCCTCTCTCTCTCTCCTCTCTCTCTCTTTCTCTCTCTCTCTCTCCCCGCCTCTCTCTCTCTCTCTGTGTCTCTCTCTCTCTCTCTGTCTCTCTCTCTCTGTCTGTCTCTCTCTCTCTCTCCCGCCTCTCTCTCGCTCTCTCTCTCTCTCCAGTGTTAATACCTAGATAGTAGGTTATGTCCATGGTTAATATATAGATAGTATATACACAGCCTAGGCTCTGTAAACTGGTGTGTAAACAAAGGGGGCAACCATAGCTAGCAACATACTAGTTTACAGACACAAATAAAACACTTTAACATCGTAAAACATTTTTTTTTTGCGATCAAATTTTTATTTTACAAAATACAAATGAACAAGAAAAAGGGCAACTTATTCTGTTAAATAATAATATACAGAAACATAAACTATACGTAGGTCATACATAATTACAAGTTCAGATATACAGATGTGTAAAGAAATCGTTAAAATAACATCCTTAAACATTTTGACATTATTTTTGGACAAAAACAGCAACAACAAAAAAATTAAAAACTATATAAAAATAGCATTCTTTGCACTGATGGTCTCGTTTTGCTGTTACATGTAATTTATGATCATCAGAGGAGAAATGAGACTGTTTCAGAAATATTTAAAAGTTCCTCGGAGCGACTTTTAGAAATGACTAGAAGAAATGGTTTGAATCACAGTCTAAATTATAATAAATGTTGAAAATGGCCATAACTGAATACACACATTAAAACAAAACAAAAAGCACAAGTAAATAAAATAAAATAAAATAAAATAAAATAAAATAAAATAAAATAAAATAAAATAAAATAAAATAAAATAAAATAAAATAAAATAAAATAAAATAAAATAAAATAAAATAAAATAAAATAAAATATGATATGATAACACCAAAGAGGGGAAGGGGGAAAGCTACTCTGAGATTCCCTGCGTACCAAATCACATACTCTTTCTTTTTACTACACTACATACTAAAGTACAGAAGAGTTTTAGTCTTTTTACTACACTACATACTAAAGTACAGAAGAGTTTTAGTCTTTTTACTACTACATACTAAAGTACAGAAGAGTTTTAGTCTTTTTCCTACACTACATACTAAAGTACATAAGAGTTTTAGTCTTTTTACTACACTACAAAGTACAGAAGAGTTTTAGTCTTTTTCCTACACTACATACTAAAGTACAGAAGAGTTTTAGTCTTTTTACTACACTACATACTAAAGTACAGAAGAGTTTTAGGGCCACAGACAGGAGAGAAAAAAATCAGATAAGGAAGTTTTTTTTTTTTTCATTATGTCAAGAAATGTCAAGAATAAAGACGAATACTTTTAAACATGATTGGAGTTAGTGGGGCATTTATGTATTTTCAGCATACTGCAATTGACATGGGTGTATTTGGGACATCCTAAACCTTTTTCTGGCGTACTAAATAGTAGGGAAGTATGGGGATTGGAACCATGGACATATAAAGAAATGGACACCGTATTGAAAAATGGCGCTCATTCATTCCTATGAAAGCTTCTCATTGGCGCAGAGAAGCAACAAGGAAGCTGCCATATTGCTTTCATGAGAGCCCTGGCACGCCCGAGTGTATGACGTAGTGGCGCCATCGACCTATCAAGAAAGAGGGGGCGGCAACGGGCGGCAAGCGCTGCCCGGCTGCCCACTCCCTCCTCCTCCCTCGAAAACAAACTGAAAGCCGTTAAAAGCCGTTGGGCTAATAAAACGCTTGATGTGGCGTTTTGAAATGAAAAAACTTCAGGTTTAATAGTATATGGTCTAAAGATAAGTTTGAGCCTATGATTGATATCCAGAAAAATTTTGCGGCGACACAATCTTGTTCGCCGCTTGTATTGGTGTGGACGGGAAAATCTGCCTGAAGGGCTTCCATGGAAAATAAGCTCCCATTCACAGCATGCAGTACTAATGGGTTGGCCACTAGTCCATGCTGGTTGCTCGGAAAAGGCAGTGTCCTGGGGCCCTGATTGGAACGCAGGGAGAGTTGTAGTTGAATGTCTCAAACATTATTCATCAGTGACTATCTGGCGCCACCTGCTGGACAAACTTAATATATGCACCAGAGACCAACCCTGCGTTCCAAATCTCCTCCTCTTTCTTTTTTCTATTCTACATACTACATCCGACGATAAAAATAATCTAGTTAGGATGCAGTAGACATACTATTGGGATATACTTTACTCTCTTATTTCATCATAACATGGCTCCTTGATCTTGCCTCTTGCTTTTATATCCGTCTCGTCGCTGGTTGATGTGACTACAATTTCAGTGCACACTGGATTGTGGGTCAGAATCGCCCAAATAGGATGCTGATTTCAACAGTAAACATTTCGGCCGGGTACTTCTAACCATACTAAATCTGGCCACAAGAATCGGGACATCCTAAATCTTTTCTCT
>CM047509.1:33853447-33858447 GCA_026122265.1 Ammodytes dubius
CCACAGTGTCGCATTACGGATGACCTGCTAACAAAGTGCTATGACACAGCGGCACGTATGGGCCGCATTGGGAACTCGTTTTCACATTTGATACTGGCCTTGTCGCAGTCCTTGCAAGCGTCCAGTGCAGAGGCTTCAGTGCAGAGTCTAAGTGATACGTCGTTGCAGGCTTTTGCCTTCATGACCAGAGAACTGGGTAGGCTGATGTCGACGCTTACGTTGGCGCGCCGCCAGGTATGGCTGGCCCAGGCCCCATTATCAGAGCCATGCCGAAGAATCCTCCGCACTCTCCCCGTAGTTCCGGGGGAGCTGTTTGGCCCGGCAGCACAACAGGCCTTGAATCGTGGCATTCAGGCTAACCAGACACGGCAGCAGTTCGCTAGCCTTCGGGGACCTACACCCCAACCAAGGCAGCAGTCTCCACAAGGTAATGGCACCAATCGTCCTCTGCCGCCAGCGCGTCCTGGTGGTTACCCCAGGACCTCACCTGCTCCTGAGCGATCCTATCAACCCCGCCGTGCTCCCACACGGCCAGCACCCCAGGCACAGAGGGGGCGGGGGTCAGGGTTTCGTCCCCCCAGGGTCCCAAGAGGACGTGGGGGCAGACCCTGAGGGCTCAGGGCCGGCCGTCGGACGCTTCTCCCAGCAGCACCTCAACTGCTGGGAAAGTTGCACTACAGACCCTTGGGTGGTGGCCACGCTAACCCAAGGGTACAATCTCCAATTCCGACGCCGGCCCCCAGTTTTCAGGGGGATCAGACTGACTTCAGTCAGCGATCCCACAAGGCGACAAGCCCTCAGCCAAGAAGTATCCACCCTCCTGGAGAAGAAGGCCATCGAGATCGTAGATCCTCGGACACAGCAAGGTGGGTTTTACTCAGTGTATTTTTTAATTCCAAAAAAAGAGGGCGGGTTTCGCCCTATACTGGACTTACGAGGGCTGAACAGTTTTCTGAAAGTATTGCCTTTTCACATGTTAAAGACAGCAGAAGTGCTCCAGGCCGTGACACGGCAAAGCTGGTTCACGTCAATAGATTTAAAGGACGCGTATTTTCACGTCCCAATTGCACCACATCACAGGCCATACCTGCGCTTCGCATTCGAAGGGCGGGCCTACCAGTTCAGGGTCCTCCCATTTGGGTTATCGCTAGCCCCAAGGATCTTCACCAGGTGCATGCGTGCGGTACTCGCACCAATGCAAGCCACCGGAATGCAAATCTTCCCTTATCTGGACGATTGGCTTATTTGCGCTCCGACCCGGGAACGGGCGGAGCAGGACACCACGGCCCTCCTAGGCCATGTGGGAAGGTTGGGTCTTACAGTCAATTATGGCAAAAGCTGTCTGATACCCAGCCAAGAGGTACTGTTCCTTGGCATTACCCTGGACTCCGTCCGGATGCTTGCTTGCCCGTCTCCGCGGCGGGTAGAAGCAATACTACAGCTCCTCCTGCGTTTTCGGGAGGACAGGAGGGTAAGGTACAGCCTTTGTCTCAGGCTGTTGGGGATGTTGACGTCAGTAACGGCAATAGTACCCCTGGGCCTCCTCCACTTGCGGCCGTTCCAAGTATGGACCAATGGCCTCCTCTTAGACCCGAGGTTGCACGGATCCAGGAAAGTCAGGCTGTCCAGTCAATGCCTCCTGGCATTGCGACCCTGGAGACGCAGGGCATATCTTGCCAAAGGGGTCACACTGGGTTCGATCCCCTCACGCCGCGAGGTGGTGGTGACCGATGCTTCGCCCTCTGGCTGGGGGGCAGTATGGCGGCACAGGGCGGTGAGAGGGCTCTGGAGTGCGCAGCACATGACACAGCACATCAATGTGCTCGAGCTCCGTGCTGTGTATTTAGCGCTCCGCAGATTCCTGCCTTTTTTGAGAGGCAGACATGTTCTGGTACGAAGCGACAACAAGTCAGCTGTCTACAATGTGAACCATCAAGGGGGCACGAGGTCGGCTCAGTCGTTACAGGTTGCACAGCAACTCCTGGTATGGGCTCTCCCTTACTTTTCCAGCCTCAGGGCTATGTACCTTCCAGGGCCACAGAACACGGTGGCAGACTTTCTTTCACGCCAGAAACCTCCGTCGGGGGAGTGGAGACTCCACCCAGAGGTGGTAGAGGCAATATGGAGCAAATATGGCACAGCAGAGGTGGACCTGTTTGCGTCAGAGTCCACAACACACTGCCCTCTCTGGTTCTCTCTGGCAGAGAAGAGTCCGATGGGACAGGATGCCTTGGCACATCCATGGCCACGTCAGCTCCTTTATGCCTTCCCACCATTTCCACTGATAGGGTTGACCCTACACAGAGTTCAGAAGGGGAACTACAGACTTCTGCTGGTTGCCCCAAACTGGCCAGGGAGACCCTGGTTTCCAGTAATGTACAGGCTGCTGGATGGAGATCCATGGTGCCTGCCAAGGAGACAGGACCTGCTCTCTCAGCTGGGGGGCCACATCTGGCACCCCAAACCAGAATGCCAGCAGCTATGGGTTTGGCCCTTGAGGGGCCCGAGCCACTTCTGATGGCATGCGACCAGGAGGTAGTTCAGACCATCATAGACTCAAGAGCTCCCTCCACCAGGGCACTTTATGCTAACAGGTGGAAGATATTTGCGGAGTGGTGTAAGGCTCAGAGAGAGGTACCGGAGAGTTCCTCAGTGCCAATGATACTGCGGTTTTTGCAGTCCTTACTGGAGAGGAAGCTATCTGCTTCCACGTTAAGGGTCTATGTGGCTGCTATTTCATCCAGGCACATTAAGGTTGATAACCAGACGGTGGGATCTCATTCTTTGGTGACCCGATTTCTTAAAGGAGCCCAGCGGAGGAACCCCCCACTGGTTGTCAAGGTTCCCTCATGGGACCTGCCTCTGGTGCTGGGAGCCCTCTGTCTCCCCCCATTTGAGCCCCTGGATCAGGCGCCGCTGAAATGGCTGTCAGCGAAGGCTGCCTTTCTTCTAGCGATTGCATCAGCCAAGCGTGTTGGTGAGCTTCATGCATTGTCAGTGAGTGAACAGTGCATACGCTGGAACTCAGATGGCACAGGGGTGGCACTGTGGCCTAACCCGTCATTCTTCCCAAAGAGGCTGCCTTCGGCCTTCTATAATCAGGTCATACAGCTAGCAGCTTATGGCCCCTCACACCCATCGGATGAGGAAGCTAGTTCAGCAGAACTACTCTGCCCGGTGAGAGCCTTGAGATGTTACATACAGGAAACTGCTGGTTTTCGCCAGTCTGATGGCCTGTTTGTCTGCTACGGGGGCCCGAGAAAGGGGCAAGCACTGTCCAGACAGAGGCTTTCCAAGTGGGTGGTGGAGGTAATTGAGGAGGCATACAAGTCAAGAGGACTGCCTTTGCCTCCTAACGTCAGAGGCCATTCCACCAGGAGTGTCTCCACTTCCTGGGCAGCACTAAGAGGAGTGCCTCTAAGTGACATTTGTGCAGCGGCCTCCTGGGCTTCAGCGTGCACATTTGCCCGATTTTACAGGGTCAATGTAGCTGCTCGCCACGCAGTGGCTGCAGCTGTTTTCCAGGAACCCTCAGGCCCTTCCTAATAGGTGGGTACAGGATTCCTCGTGACTACGTTGGTAATAGTCATCCAGTGTTAAGCACTGCCTCTGGCGGTCAGTAAGAATGAAATAGAACGAGAGTTACGTATGTAACTACGGTTCTATGAATTCTGGATGACCGCCAGAGTTCTCTGTCACTCGGAATCTTACGAGAAGATTCTGAAGGGACATTTTGGGAAGTGACGTGGACTTATATAGACGGGCGTCCCGACGTCATCCCCGGTCACACGTGACTTTGTTTATATTATATACTCGACCTGCGCATGCGCGAAGGATAACATCCAGTGTTAAGCACTGCCTCTGGCGGTCATCCAGAATTCATAGAACCGTAGTTACATACGTAACTCTCGTTTTTCTGGCTTATAAATTCCTTCATAAAACAGTCAAAAATCAGCCTTAACAGATTTGATTGCCCCACATTCTATTTGGTTTTGTGAATACAGATTATTCCCCGATATGTTTAAATTCATTTGAAACTATGAACGAGTAATTAAGTTAAATAAGCGATAAGGAAGATAACTATATTGTCAGTCACGTGATTTTCATTGCAGCCGTTCTACATCTCTGTCTAACTGTCTCATGTCTAATCTTGGATCTTGATGTAGGCCTATTTTCTCTTATGCCATTTCTAATGTCTAATCTTGATGTATTTCATGCCCCTGTAAAGCACTTTGGATGGCCTTGTGTCTGAGTTGTGCTATAGAAATAAACTTGCCTTCGAAAACTTGTCGGCTAATTTTCATTTTCACTTTTTCTGAACTAAGATATCGCTTTGCGTCAATAAGCGTAAACAAGGATGCGCCCAGACTCTTTCTCGGTCTGTAAACTCAAGCACAAACCGATTCTTTATACGTTATTAACCTCAAAACCTGCCAGTGCAATGGTAATATTCTGCTGTGAGCTAAATATACACACCCAGGCGAACGAGTGTGTGTTAGACATGTCACGTTTGCATGTTGTGAAGTGGTCAAAACTTGCATTAAAAGTCGGCGAACATTATTCTCAAACGGGTCCATTGAACTCTCGCGTCAACATATCTGAATGTTTTGTGTCAATACTCTGAACCGAATATCTCAACTTCTAAAGCACTTACATCTACTAAACTTTCCATAATCATTCTCAGCACTATTCTGAAGGTTATTACAGAAGGATTCGTTCATATGGTGTTCGCTGTCTGATTTACGAGACATTTTCTTCTTAAAAACATGCTGAAAATGCATTTTTTAGGACATGTACATAGTATTTTTCGATTTTTAAAGTGAAATAATGCCTCCTTTACCTGCTGTATATGTCCTTTTCTCTCCTTAAACTCACAATAGCTGACGCTGAAAGTTTTCCAAGCTAGCATCAACTCTGTGAAGGTCGGAAGTTATTTACCTGTAAACTATTGTATCATCCGGGTCACTGCAGTGTCTGGCCCCGTCCACCAGAGGGCGCCA
>CM047509.1:33860947-33888447 GCA_026122265.1 Ammodytes dubius
CATAGCAGCTACAGTCATGTGGCTAGCATAACAGCTACGACCATGTGGCTAGCATAACAGCTACAACCATGTGGCTAGCATAACAGCTACAGCCATGTGGCTAGCATAACAGCTACAACCAATAGCTAGCATAACAGCTACAACCAATAGCTAGCATAACAGCTACAACCAATAGCTAGCATAACAGCTACAACCAATAGCTAGCATAACAGCTACGACCATGTGGCTAGCATAACAGCTACAACCAATAGCTAGCATAACAGCTACGACCATGTGGCTAGCATAACAGCTACGACCATGTGGCTAGCATAACAGCTACGACCATGTGGCTAGCATAACAGCTACGACCATGTGGCTAGCATAACAGCTAGGACCATGTGGCTAGCATAACAGCTACGACCATGTGGCTAGCATAACAGCTACGACCATGTGGCTAGCATAACAGCTACAGCCATGTGGCTAGCATAACAGCTACGACCATGTGGCTAGCATAACAGCTACGACCATGTGGCTAGCATAACAGCTACGACCATGTGGCAAAGACATGTTGATGTCTGTGATGTTTAACTACCAGTCTACTATAAACAGCTGGCAGAGCTTTGAGACGTTTTCATCTCATGGAGGCGACTGTGTCTCAGGTGGTAGAGCGGGTCGGCCGATGATCAAAGGGTTGGAGGTTCGATCCCCGCCCTGCCACCTGTGTCATAGTTGTTGTGTCCTTGGGCAAGACACTTCACCCACCTTGCCTCGTGTGAATGTCGATAGTTAGCCTGCTATCGGTGTATGAATGTGTGTGTGAATGGTAACGTGGGAAAGGGTTAGGGTTACAGGTCTCCCTTGCAAAAGAGTCTTCGGTCTCAATGGGATTTACCTGTAGAAATAAAGGTTAAAAAAAAAAAAGGTGAATCGAGTAGAACACTTATTTAATCCCCTTTTCCACAGCTCAATAATTAATATGTATTAAATGTACTTCCTATATTTTATATTTACAATCCATACATATATACTATGATTTGTTTTAATCATTTATATATTTATACTTTATATATTTATATAATCCATATAGATATATCTTTATATACATTTCTATTTGTAAAGTTTGATGTTCTATATTTACTAGGGCTGTCAAACGATTAACATTTTAAATCAAATTAATCACGATTAATCATGATTAATTCTACCATTCGAAATAAATAAAAATTTGAATTTTCTCTTTGTTGTAGAAACGGAAAGATAAATGACAGAATGCAGATATACATTTAAAATGTGTTTTTTTAGGGCTGTCAAACGATTACATTTTTAATCAGATTAATCACAGGATTCTGTGGATTAATCACGATTATTTTTACCATTCGAAATATGCCCGAAAAATTCAAATTTTCTCTGTATATTGTTGTATGAACAGAAAGATAAAGGACAGAAGGTGGATATGTACATTTAAAATTAGTATTTTTATTATTTGAAAATCCAAATAATGGTTTTAATACCGAAAATAAATTTAAATCAAACTAAAATACATACCTACCACACCATAATTCAATTGGTCTGTCTCTTTACTATGTCTTTGGGCAAATATAGGCTATATAATGGCATTTATTTGGCAAATATGTTGTGCATTCTTGAATACAACTTGATTACAGTCTGTGGTGTGTGTGCGTGTGTGTGCGTGTGTGTGTGTGTGTGTGTGTGTGTGTGTGTGTGTGTGTGTGTGTGTGTGTGTGTGTGTGTGTGTACCAGAAAGCCGACGTTATGTTGATGCCTTATCACACACACCTCTGAAAACTGCAGACGTTTGTGTCCTTGCGGGCTCTGAACAGAGCGGACAATGTTTCTCCTCCTGTTGCTTCGACATCAACTGTCACCCGCGGCAGTTGATTTATATAAACTATCTATGCCCCCGACACAGACGTGACCGTTAGCAGATTAAAACACGGCACGGGCTAACGTGCTGCTATGTTTGGCTGCGCGCAGCTACTGATCCTGGGTCAGCCACAACGTTAGAGAGACTGTAGTACAGAGCCGGTGGGATGCACGGGGCGGATCATTCTGCACATGCATTAATTGCGTTAAAAAAATGAACGCATTAATTCCAGAATTGAATCACCCTGCGTTAACACTTTGATTTTGACAGCCCTAATATTTACACTTTATATATTTAAACAATCCTTATATCTATACAGTTTGGTACAGTATGTTAACAATGTCTACCTTTAATACCATCTATATCTAGATACAATTTGATATAGGCTACTATGTGTACAATTTACATTTATATATATATGTAATATACACATTAACAAACACCTTTGTATACAAAACTTGTAAAGCCAATTATTATTATTATTATTATTATTATTATTATTATTATTATTATTATTATTATTATTATTATTATTATTATTATTATTATTTATTTTTTCTTCTTCTCCCTCATCCCTGTACCTTTTTATAAATCATTGCTTTGAACCTTTTTTTAAACTGGATGTTTGGACATTGCTCAGTATTGTTTAGATCTCCAGATGGAACGGAGTTGGGAGAAGGCCCCCTGAGCCTTTCCCAGCCTTGCTTTGATGTCTTCTGATGCCCCTCTGTCCTTACTGATGAGGCTGCCAAGATAGGTGAAATCTTCCACAAACTCTAGTGGTTCCTCATTAACAAGGATGGGTGCTGTGGGGATGGAATTGACACACATCACTTGTGTTCTGGAGGTGCTTTCATGCCGGGAGGCAAAACAGTTTTGGTGTCCGTGGAGCTCAATCAGGTCAATCAAGTAATCGTTGTATGTTCAAGTCCTTAAGTTCGTGTTTGTGAATAAAGTGCATTATAAACTAGAGAGTGGACATTTCGTATGTTTTGAGCTGTTGACCAGATGCTAAGGCACGTGTCTAACACCGGCCGACATGCAACATAGTGGCTTAATGGAAAGCCTCCACAGCCGAGCCAAACTGAGTCAAATGGAGACGGACAAACACCATTGGTGTGTCAGGGTCATATGATAAACTGTCTGCAGCTCTCCCTCCTCTATCAGACTGACAGCAGCCTCTTCATACCTGAGAGTGTCCAGTCTCCAGAGGGGACCGTCCCGTCCAGCAGACAGTAGCTCCACTCCTGAGGCTCCTGGATGGTTGTAGCTCAGGTCCAGCTCTCTCAGATGGGAGGGGTTGGAGCTGAGAGCTGAGGCCAGAGAAGCACAGCCTTCATCTGTGATCAGACAACCTGACAGACTACACACACACACACACACACACACACACACACACACACACATATTATATAAACTCGAGGAGCGAGTGACAGGGAGAGACGAGGCGGCGATCAAAAGAAACTGACTGACACACGGAGGAAGATTGAGAGATACTGAGAGTTTTGAAGATACTGAGTAACGTAAACGTATGTATATATAGGGGAGAACGGGGTAATCTGAGACACTTTTTATATTTGCTCCCCTCTAAGCGAGCTAAAATGATTCATCACTCAAATTTACACATTTCCCATTAATTCAGGATGTTTCCCAGAAATGGGCATTAGCAGGATTTTTTCAAGACAGAGGGCAGTGAAAATATGATTGTTTAAAAAAAAGTTGTCATGTGTCTCACTTTACCCCAGCTGTGGGGTAAACTGAGACAGACCAGAGAAATCAAGGGGGTAAACTGATCCACTTACTTTTTCCACTCTGAAACTACCATAACAACACATGTTGTAACAGTTAGAATCCTGACAGCTAGTTTGAAAACCAAATATTAAAAAACTAATGTTAGGGCACTTACCAAGCACAGCAAGCCCTCTGAGGAATTGGGGAAAAACATCTGGATTGACCTGCTATTTGCTCATAAAATGTGTATTTAGGTTGATGCCACCTCAATCACACTTTTACATTATCATAATAACATCCCATGTATTTATTTCAAGCTTTCAAAATAATTTTGTTATGTTTGTTTTACCCAAAATAAAAATTATATATTTTCAAAATCCGTTTATAGTCTGTCAAAATGCTGAATAAATATACCATAAGCATGATAGGGGGCCCCCCCTCAGGGGGTTTAAGTTGATATGCCCCATGATAGGGGGTCCCCCCTCAGGGGGTTTAAATTGATATGCTCCATATTGAACTGGTTGATAATCTGACCTGAGAGTTTCCAGTTTACAGTGTGGACTCTTCAGTGCAGCAGACAGATGCTTCACTCCTGAATCCTGCAGGTCGTTGTTACTCAGGTCCAGCTCTCTCAGACTAGAGGAGGAGCTGAGAACTGAGGCCAGAGCTTCACAGCTTCTCTCTGAGAGGTTACAGCCACTCAGCCTGGAGAGACAACAATAAGAGAAAAGGTTATTAAATAGTCTTCTTGTTAAAAGATTATTTACAGATGAATAAATCCTACGTACAGAGCTTTGTTGGAGGCTTTGACCACTGGCAGCAGCCTCAGAAGAGCCTCCTCTGAAGCAGAGTATTTCTTCAGGTCAAACACGTCCAGATCTTCTCCTGATGACAGTAAGATGAAGACCAGAGCAGACCACTGAGCAGGAGACAGTTTATCTGTGGAGAAACGTCCTGAACTCAGGGACCGTTGGATCTCCTCCACTAGAGAACGATCATTCAGTTCATTCAGACAGTGGAACAGATTGATGCCTCTCTCTGCAGAGGGAGAATCCTCGATCTTCTTCTTGATGTACTGGACCGTTTCCTGATTGGTCTGTGAGCTACTTCCTGTCTGTGTCAGCAGACCTCTGAGAAGACTCTGATTGGTCGGCAGTGAAAGACCCAGGAGGAAGCGGAGGAACAAGTCCAGGTGTCCGTTTGGACTCTGTAAGGCCTTGTCCACAGCACTCTGGTAGAAGTGTGTCTCTGCAGATTCATCTGACGTTGTTTGTTCTTCTGCCATCAGATTGACTCCAGAGTTGATGAACATCAGATGGACATGAAGAGCAGCCAGAAACTCCTGAACGCTCAGATGGACGAAGCAGAACACCTTGTCCTGGTACAGTCCTCTCTCCTCTTTAAAGATCTGTGTGAACACTCCTGAGACCACTGAGGCTGCTGTGATATCGATGCCACACTCTGTCAGGTCTGATTCATAGAAGATCATATTTCCTTTCTGCATCTGCTCAAAAGCCAGTTTTCCCAGAGACTCAATCATCTTCCTGCTCTCTGGACTCCAGTGTGGATCTGTCTCAGCACCTCCATCATACTTGACGTTCTTCAGTTTGGACTGAACCACCAGGAAGTGGATGTACAGCTCAGTCAGGGTCTTGGGCAGCTCTCCTCCCTCTCCGGTCTTCAACACATCCTCCAGAACTGTAGCAGTGATCCAGCAGAAGATTGGGATGTGGCACATGATGTGGAGGCTTCGTGATTTCTTGATGTGGGAGATGATTCTGTTGGCCTGCTCTTTGTCTTTGAATCTCTTCCTGAAGTACTCCTCCTTCTGTGGGTCAGTGAACCCTCTGACCTCTGTCACCATGCCAACACAGTCAGGAGGGATCTGATTGGCTGCTGCAGGTCGTGTGGTTATCCAGAGGCGAGCAGAGGGAAGCAGTTTCCCCCTAATGAGGTTTGTCAGCAGCACATCCACTGAGGTGGACTCTGTAACATCAGTCAGGATCTCATTGTTGTGGAAGTCCAGAGGAAGTCGACACTCATCCAGACCGTCAAAGATGAACACAACTTTGAACTTTTTAAAGTTGCAGATTCCTGCTGCTTTGGTTTCAGTGAAGAAGTGATGAACAAGTTCCACCAAGCTGAACTTTTTCTCTTTCAGCACATTCAGCTCTCTGAAAGTGAATGGAAATGTGAACTGTATGTCCTGGTTGGTTTTGTCTTCAGCCCAGTCCAGAGTGAACTTCTGTGTTAAGACTGTTTTCCCAATGCCAGCCACTCCCTTTGTCATCACTGTTCTGCTTGGTTCATCTCTTCCAGGTGAGGCTTTAAAGATGTCTTCTTGTCTGATGGTTGTTTCTGGTCTGTGTGGTTTCCTGGATGCTGTTTCAATCTTTCTGACCTCATGTTCATCATTGACCTCTCCAGTCCCTCCCTCTGTGATGTAGAGCTCTGTGTAGATCTCATTCAGAAGGGTTGGGTTTCCTGCTTTAGCGATCCCCTCAAACACACACTGGAACTTCTTCTGCAGGTTGGACTTTAGTTCAGACTGACAAACTTCAGAATGACTTCCTGAATGAACAAACATCAGAATGAATCAACAGTCGTTAACGGCACATATAATATCACTGAGGGCTTCACGATGAAAATATGAATGCACATACAGTATAAACATTTGTGCATTATTTGTATGTCTATTGAGAACTACATATTACAAAACTATCAATAACCTCTGTATTAAAAAAAATAAAGTATAATAACCATAACCCCGACACCCCCAGCCAACCACCACCTAAACCTAAACTAACACATTTCCTGAGGGAAACATTGAAATATAATATCAACGAGTTACTCATGATGAAAATATATAAATAAACAGATATGACCATTTTCTCCCTCTATCTTTTGAGACTGAAGTAAATGTCCCATTTCACCATCATGTTAAACCTTAACAGCCTCCACACACATCCTGCGTCTACCTCTGGAGCGCGTCGCCTTACTGCTGCCTCTCTCGCTGTTTTCGGCCACACATGGAACGTCTCAACTGCTGCTGCAGCGCTGCTTCTAAAAGCCCTGTCTTTCTACATGGAGTGTTCATAGATAATTCCTGTCTTTCTACATGGAGTGTTCATAGATAATTCCCATATAAAGTTGTTTCATGTCATGATGATGCATATGATTAATATTGAGTTTCGACAGTGATCCTATTGACTGGTTGTCCTTTGTTTATTTTTTTTCGTTCACATTTTCGCGTGTGGGAAGTTTTATTTTGAAAGGGACACACCAGGAAACTGTAAAACAGTGAATGCTGCTGGTATGACTGTCTACAGAGTATTTCTCTATCAGTTAAAGTGAGAGAGACGCGCCTCTCCCCGAAAACATAGGCTCCTCCTCTTAAGGTAAAGTGAAGCGTCGCTGAAGACTCGCCTCCGACGGGCGTCGGCAGTGCGTCAGAGGTTGGATGTGTTGCCACTAGACTAGAGTGTGTTAACACGGTCGGGGAAAGATCAGACGCAGACGTGCAGTAGAGATAGGATGTGTGTTCCAGGGGTTAGAGAAATGCTCTTACTGCTCTGCAGAAGGTCAGCCAGCTCCTCCTGCTTCATGCTCCTCAGGAAGTCCAGAGAGATCTTCAGAAATGCCTCTCTGCTGCTCCTCTGCTCCTCATCCTCACTCTGACCCTCTAAGCATTCTGGGTAATCTGGACTCAGAAGCTTCTGCATCTTCTTCAGCTCGTTCTTCACAAACGTGACGATGTTTTCCTCCAGCAGCTGGAACAGAATATTATATGAATGACACGATCAAACTAAAATCATGAAGCAAACATCAGATCCATGTTGGACAGACTGACAGTCCACTGGTCTAAACAGTTAACCTTTATGTATACAGGTAAATCCCATTGAGACTTGAGACCTGTTCCCACTTCGACATGTGGCGGGGGGACCAGGGATCGAACCACCAACCCTGTAGTTGAGGGTCGACCGCCCTACCAACCTCGCCACAGCCGCCCTGAAGTTGTTGTGAACAGAACAGATGGAAAGTTGTTCATGTACAGACCCTGAATGTGGAGTCCAGGTGTGTTTGATGCTGCTGGTCAGACCGCCCACTGGGAACCTCTGAGATCTCCTGGTCGACTCTGTGGAGAAACCATTAAAAATGAGCTCATGTCTGGTCCAATGTTAAAGCTCCCATATTATACACTTTTCGGTTCTATTATACACCATATTATATGGTCTTAGTGGTCCCTAATACGTTTTTCTTTAATTATTTGTTGAAAAAAACTTTCAGATAATTTATTGTACTATGCTGATGTTCAGCTAATCTCACAATGGCCTATTTTTTAAAAAGAGCTGCAGCTCCCCTCGTAAATATACAATCTTTGAGCTCCCCCCGCCCCCTGTCCGGAAGCGAAGCCAGATACGCCTCGCCCTCTGTCTGTCAGGGCCGTGGACCAATAAGAAATAGGGGTGTGGGCTGCACAGTGGAAGCTTCTGGCTTTCCAGTTTGTGAGGTCAGAAAAGGGGAAAATTCTGACTGGAGTATATTGGGGGGGAGGGGTGGGGGTTTCAGAAAGGGGGAGAGTGAGAACAGGAGAGATTGTTATTTTTAAAAATATTTTGGCAGTTTCTAGGCACAACGTGGACCCATGGATATGTTAGAACACATTTAAAAAGTGCATTTAGCATAATATGGGACCTTTAAACTGAAGTCAGAAGTTGAATTATATATAGATGACGAGAAGAAAAACAAAGCTGAAAATAAAACACAAGTACTATATCTGTCAAGAAACTGGATATCTCACAGGGTTTTATTTATTGTAAGTTTTAGATCCTTACCTTAGATCAACAGACGGACGTCCATCTTTGAATTTTAAAGGTTGACCCTTAGAGTTATCACTCTTCATGGACCAACAGCTGGGCTCTGGTGTCTCCAGCTTCCTCCTGATAGAAACACAGGAAACAGTCAATAATCTGCACTGCACCAGAACACAGTAGTTACACTGAGCAGCTTTCACATGTCAGAATATAAATTAACCATGCGGAAAATAAATAAACAGCTAAAACATGAATCAGAGATATTTAAATGTTAGTAACAGTTTACCTCTCTGCAGCAGACGGTGGTTGTCCTTTAAAATCAATGTAACCACCTTTAGACCAGTCACTCTTGAAGGACAAACAGCTGGCTCCAGGTCCAGGAGAGTCTGGTCTGTTGAACACAACACAGACAGACAGACAGACAGACAGACAGACAGACAGACAGACAGACAGACAGACAGACAGACAGACAGACAGACAGACAGACAGACAGACAGACAGACAGACAGACAGACAGACAGACAGACAGACAGACAGACACACACACACACACACACACACACACACACACACACACACACACACACACACACACACACACACACACACACACACACACAAAACACACACACACACACACACACACACACACACACACACACACACACAGAGCTTTGAGAGTGAATAATGATGGTGTAGTGATTTGAGTCATGGACAGTTAGAAATCCTCATGTCACCTCTGAGCTTTGGTCTGGCCGCCATGTTCCCCTCCCTCCTCTGTGTCCTCACTCTGATCCATAGCAGAGCCCACACCTTCACACACACTTTCACCTGCAGAGAAAACACATCAACTGGAATCCTCCTGTCCACACACACACACACACAACACACACACACACACACACACACACACACACACACACACACACACACACACACACACACACCACACACACACACACACACACACACACACACACACACACACACACACACACACACACACACACACACACACACACACACACACACACACACACACCTGTGTGAGACACGTCACAGACAATAAAGATAAATGATTTGTATCATTTCAAACGTCCAGCAGATGGCGCCAGATTAGAGGCGGAAACAGACCATGAAGTAGGCCTACAGCAGCCAGTACACAACCAGTATTCACTACTACTGCTGCTGTTACACGCGGAAATGCAAAGTTTACTACAAGTATTAAGAACAGAATGTCCTTCATGAGACAGCAGAAGATAAAGACTTCATGAATGTTTTTGTTGTTGTTTCCCTGTATTTTATTTAGTTTATTTGGCTATTTATGTTCTCTGTGATTTGTGATGTTATGTGGAGATAATATCGAGGTTTCTGTTGTACTGTTTATTATAGTTTTCACGGTGAAGTCGGAGGAGAAGTCAACAATAAAAGCTGTGAAAGGAAACCACTGGTGTTTGCATAGTGCTTATACTGTCAGAGTAGATTACTGCATCAACACACTCATAGGTAACTAGTGCTAACAATGAGTTAATGTTAACACAAAATGGAGGATCTTTGTTAACGGCTGTGTCACCTCCTTCGTCTCTAGTTCCCTGTGAAACTCTGAGTTATAAGTTTGGACACATTCCACATAGTTTCTGTTTCTACTGGAACTAGATTTACACTAGAAACAATAGAATATAATGAAATAAGATCATTATTCTCTTACCTTCAGCTGCAGCTTTAGAGGAGAAAATAAACTGCGTCACAACGTTCAGTCAGAAGTGAAAGTATTTGTTCAAATAACTTTCACATACCGCAGACAGGTAATAGCCTCGTTTGAGAAGGAGCCGTCTTGCTCAGACCTGCGCAACTATGACGCGCGTCTTGCTGAGCGCACTGCAGAAATGCTGCAGAAATGCTGTGCGCTCAGCAAGACGCGCATCATAGTTGCGCAGGTCTGAGCAAGACGGCTCAAGGTCGAACGAGGCTACTGTATTTGAAGCAGGAACCTCCCAGAGTAACTCCGACGGCGCATGCACCGCACTGTCGTCATCCAGAGCCTATGTATGCAGACTGTTTCTGAAAATGGACTACAACAAGCGCTCGTTTGATCCATGCGTTCTTTTCATATTGATTTTAATCAGGTTGTCGCCAACAGAGAGAGAATCACTTAGATCGGACTGGGCCAAGGGGAATATTTAATCATGTTTTCCCAGTTTAACAAATCATATTTTATCAAGATTTTACAATGGTGATATGAATTTGATTTTTTATCTAGCATTTTCAACAAGGCCTGTTTGAAACGTGTTTCAACCATAGATAGTATAATAAACAACTGAGCGTAATGTGGTCCGTCCTGCCTGTGACCAGCTGGTAAGACAGTCTCAGCATGAAGGTACAACCTTGAGGCCTCTGTAGTTAAACTATTCCTGATGTGTCTGACATTTGATAAGTTGAATTTGATTTAGTTTAGGACTTTTTTAACTTGTGTTTTGAAAGTGATCTTAGAATCTATCATTATTCCCAGATAGGCTACTTGATTTGATGTTAGTTGTTTATTTTATTTTGTCTTTTTTTGTGCGTTCACTTTTTCAGTGGTGTGTTTGTGTTCCTTTAAAAAAAAATCCCAAAATAAAGTATTTAAAAAATAAAAAATAAATAAAAAATATTTTCCAGTGATAAAATCAAAATGATTTTTAAAAAAAAGTTAGTTTTAGTGGGGCATCTAGGTATTTTCAGCATACTACAATTGACCTGCATGTATTGGGACATCCTAAATCTTTTCCTGCCATACTAAATAGTAGGGAAGTATGGGGATTGGAACACAGGGAAGCTTCTCCCCCCCTCCCCCCCTCCCCCCGTTGTATTATTAGTCGCCGACTCTTTCCCTTTAAGAAAAACTTTCCCGTTTATTTACCTGACGTAATGACGTCATCACACCTGAGCCGAAACTTCCGGAGTTTCACAACAACAACAGAAGACGGAAGAGAAGAAGATACACCTGTCAGGTCAGTTCATAAGTTTCATATTTAGTTTAAAATGAAAAATGTGTTTGATCTAGACCTACGTGGAGGGAGGGAGAGAGAGAGGGGGGGGAGAGAGAGAGAGAGAGAGAGAGAGAGAGGAGAGGGAGAGAGGAGAGAGAGAGGAGAGAGAGAGAGAGAGAGAGAGGGAGAGGGAGAGAGAGAGAGAGAAAGACGGAAGAGAGAGGGAGATACACCTGTCGTCCGGTCAGTTCATAACTTTCATATTTAGGTTGCGTTCCGAATCGCATACTCTTTCTTTTCTCTATTCTACATACTACATCCGACGATAAAAAGAATCTAGTTAGGATGCAGTAGACATACTATTGGGACATACTTTACTCTCTTATTTCATCATAACATTGCGCCTTGATCTTGCCTCTTGCTTTTATATCCGTCGCATCCCCGTTTGTTTTCATATGGAGGCTTCGTCGATGTGACGTCACTTCACGTGCGCACTGGATTGTGGGTCAGAATCGCCCAAATAGGATGCACTTTTCAACACTAACAATCTTGGCCGCATGAAGTAGACCATCCGGGTAGTGATGGGCAAATGAAGCTTTTATGAAGCATTGAACCAGTTGAGCCAATGTTTCGAAAATAGGTTCATTACTCGAAGCTTCAGTGACAGTGACCTCTGCTGGCGAAGTTCGAGGCTGCAGTGGATTCAACGTATCCCTGCTTTGAAAATGATTTGACGCACACACACACAAACCCAAATACTTAATATCATGATCTTTACACGAATAAATATTGATCTAAATACAGATGTCTAAATTGTTCTTAAATGGATATGCCTAGCCTTCTGTCCATGTAGGCTTGGATATAATTGAAACAGCATATAAAAGCCTATCGCACTTGCAGTTAGGCTATGCCTTCCCCCTAAGCCGGGACTCGAACCCCGATCCTCTACTCCCCAGACAGTGTGTTATCCCCTAGTCCAATCTAATCGATGCTTTACGTTATGTGGGATGGGGTTAGACACTCAAAGATTTGTATTGAGGTAGGCTGCCTTATGGATTGAGCCAGTTTCTTTGTTTTGCTCAAAGCTTCTCCACCGAGCCGCGGACCAGTAAGTGATTCATTCAGGGAGTGAAGCAGTTACTGCTTCGGACGTCATATGTCACGTGATTTGAAGCAAGTTTCGAAGCGTTGGTTCTATTGGTTCGTAGTCCTAGGGTTCAAAGCACGTATCGAAGCTTCAGAGTCAAATTGCCATCACTACATCCGGGTATTCTAACCATCCTAAATCTGGCCACAAGAATCGGGACATCCTAAATCTTTTTTCTACATACTATATAGTAGAAAGTATGCGATTCGGAACGCAACCTTAGTTTATAATGGAATATGAGTTTAATCTAGAACTACGCGGTTTATTGAAGAGTGTATTCAGGCTGTATTCTCGCGGTAGTTTCAGTCTCGCGGTAGTTAGTTTATCTCGTTCTGCCTCCAGAGTTCTGTTAGCCATAATAGCTTGTTAGCGCGGAGCTGTGGATAATTGATAAGGTTTTTATTATTGTTCAATCACTGATCAATAACGTAATGACGTACTTCATGACGTGCTTAAACCCGTCAGAGCGTTTAACTCTGATGTTTAATTAAAGTTTCATGACCAGGGTCCAACACTATATTTGAATGGTGAATTTGAATTGATTAATGAGAAAGGTGACTCACTCACTCACTCACTCACTCACTCACTCACCACACACACACACACACACCAGGGTAGATAGCCCTTAATGTCTTTATAGAAGGTTTATTTAGTTATTTAATTCTTTATTGTAGCCAACAACATTTACAAATATCAAAGGAGGCTCTTGACCTCACAACCATGTAAACCGAGCGAGGGGAACACGTGTGTGTGTGTGTGTGTGTGTGTGTGTGTGTGTGTGTGTGTGTGTGTGTGTGTGTGTGTGTGTGTGTGTGTGGTTAAAATAACATACTTCACAACTAAAAAACTAAACCAAAGCATTAACACACGTGATCATTCCTTTAAGAGAAAGTTAAACGCTCACCTGTCCACGTTAGCCGACTAGACACACACCTGAGACCGTTTGAGTCAGTCTGCTGCGCTGCTGTTCACTGTTATTCTCATGGTAAGTGCTGGGAATCTACAATCAACCAGCTGAGTTATTAAAGGAAAATATAGAACAAGGGAGTTGATGTAGCCCACACACACACACACACACACACACACACACACACACACACACACACACACACACCTGTCACAGACACGCTTAAACACGCACATGCACACACCAGACACACACACACCAGACACACACACACACCAGACACACACACATACTGATTGCTGAAAACATACAATATCAAGTATATTCATCTTGCTCCATTCAGTCAATAGTTTGACATTAGACAGTGTGGACAGGCAGAGCTGAAATGGGGCAGAGACAAAGGATTCCAACCCGCTCTCCCTGTGTTCCAATCCCCATACTTCCCTACTATTTAGTACGCCAGAAAAAGATTTAGGATGTCCCAATACATGCAGGTCAATTGTAGTATACTGAAAATACATAAATGCCCCACTAACTCCAATAGCATTTTGGAGTATTCGTCTTTATTCTTGACATTTCTCGACATAATGAAAAGAAAATGTTCCTTATCTGATTTTTTCTTCTTCTCCTGTCTGTGGCCCTAAAACTCTTTTGTACTTTAGTATGTAGTGTAGTAAAAAGACTAAAACTCTTCTGTACTTTAGTATGTAGTGTAGTAAGAAGACTAAAACTCTTCTGTACTTTAGTATGTAGTGTAGTAAAAAGACTAAAACTCTTCTGTACTTTAGTATGTAGTGTAGTAAAAAGACTAAAACTCTTCTGTACTTTAGTATGTAGTGTAGTAAAAAGACTAAAACTCTTCTGTACTTTAGTATGTAGTGTAGTAAAAAGAAGTATGTGATTTGGAATACAGGGGTTGCGTTCCGAATCGCATAATCTTTCTTTTTTCTAATCTACATACTACATCTGATGATAAAAAGAATCTAGTTAGGATGCAGTAGGCATACTATTGGGACATACTTTTCTCTCTTATTTCATCATAACATTGCGCCTTGATCTTGCCTCTTGCTTTTATATCCGTCGCATCCCCGTTTGTTTTCATATGGAGGCTTCGTCGATGTGACGTCACTTCATGTGCGCACTGGATTGTGGGTCAGAATCACCCAAATAGGATGCACTTTTCAACACTAACAATCTTGGCCGGATGAAGTAGGACATCCGGGTACTTCTAACCATCATAAATCTGGCCACAAGAATCGGGACATCCTAAATCTTTTTTCTACCAAACTATATAGTAGAAAGTATGAGATTCGGAACGCAACCTTTGTGATTTGGAACGCGGTGTCTGTTTTCTTTCCGTCCAGTTTTAGGGAAGATGTCTTTGCTGAAAGCCGATTGGCCGGGAGACAGCGCTATGATGATGTCACAGAGCCGGACAGAGAGTGACAGCGTGATGACATCACAGGAGGCGGGGTTTAGCTCAGAGCTGGAGGAGGGGCCTAAGGAGAACCAGCTGCCACTCAAAGCAGCTCAGGTGTTCAGCCACACACACACTGATGCATTCTGGGACCCTGAGGCAGAGAAGAGGCCCTTCCTGGGAACCAACACGGAACTACAGGACTACAACCAAGATGGCCGACAGTACGAGTGGGCCGAGGACACGCGCGCTAACAAGTGTGAGTTCACCTGTCCTCGTGTGTGTGTGTGTGTGTGTGTGTGTGTGTGTGTGTGTGTGTGTGTGTGTGTGTGTGTGTGTGTGTGTGTGTGTGTGTCTGTGTCTGTGTCTGTGTCTGTGTGTGTGTGTGTGTGTGTGTGTGTGTGTGTGGTGTGTGTGTGTGTGTGTCTGTGTCTGTGTCTGTGTGTGTGTGTCTGTGTGTGTGTGTGTGTGTGTGTGTGTGTGTGTGTGTCTGTGTCTGTGTGTGTGTCTGTGTGTGTGTGTGTGTGTGTGTGTAAATGAATGCGTGCGTGTGTACACCTGTCCTCATCTGTCTGTTCCCTCTCTCCCTCCCTCCCTCCCTCCCTCCCTCCCTCCCTCCCTCCCTCCCTCCCTCTCTCCCTCCCTCCCTCTCTCCCTCCCTCCCTCCCTGTCTCCCTCCCTCCCTGTCTCCCCTCTCTCCCTCCCTCTCTCTCTCCCTCTCTCCTTCTCTCCCTCCCTCCCTCCTCCTCTCCCTCCCTCCCTGTCTCCCTCCCTCCCTCCCTCCCTCCCTCTCTCTCCCTCCCACCCTCCCTCCCTCCCTCCCTCCCTCCCTGTCTCCCTCTCTCCCTCCCTCTCTCCCTCCCCCCCTCTCTCTCCTCCCTCCCTCTCTCCCTCCCCTCTCTCCCTCTCTCCCTCCCTCCCTCCCTCCCTCCCTCCCTCCCTCCCTCTCTCTCTCCCTCCCTCCCTCCCTCTCTCCCTCCCTCCCTCTCTCCCTCTCTCCCTCCCTCCCTCTCTCCCTCCCTCCCTCCCTCCCTCCCTCCCTCCCTCCTCCCTCCCTCCCTCTCAGGTGGGTGTGGCCCAAACAGAGACGTGCTGAAAGTGGGCGTGTCTCTGATGACGTCGCTGCTTCTCTTCCCCTTCCTGGTTTGGGGCGGGTTTGTTTTCCTGCCGTTTGATTCGCCGGTTCTCGACAGTCCTGCGCTGCGATTGGTCTACACGCTACGATGCTCTGTGTTCGCCACCGTGCCCATAATACTGGGTCAGTCACAGACACACAGACAGACAGACAGACAGAGAGAGAAAGACAGACAGGGGGAGAGAGAGACAGACAGACAGACAGACAGACACAGAGAGAGAAAGACAGACAGGGGGAGAGAGAGACAGACAGACAGAGAGAGAGAGAGACACACAGACAGAGAGAGAGAGACAGACAGACAGACAGACAGACAGACACAGAGAGAGAAAGACAGACAGGGGGAGAGAGAGACAGACAGACAGACAGACAGAGAGAGAGAGAGAGAGAGAGACACACAGACAGAGAGAGAGAGACAGACAGACAGACAGACAGACACAGAGAGAGAAAGACAGACAGACAGAGAGAGAGAGAAAGACAGACAGACAGACACACACACACACACACACTCACTCACTCACTCACTCACTCACTCACTCACTCACTCACTCACTCACTCACTCACTCACTCACTCACTCACTCACTCACTCACTCACTCACTCACTCACTCACTCACTCACTCACTCACTCACTCACTCACTCACTCACTCACTCACTCACTCACTCACTCACTCACTCACACACAGCAGAGGAGGTGAGACAGTTTATTCACACACCGTTCTAACCTGTCTCTCTCTCAGGGTGGCTGGTCCTGGGTGTGTCCAGGCTGCGCTCCGGATTGGTTCGTCCTCTGTTTGATGAAGAAGGAAAAGAGGCGGAAATAAGACAGGTAAAGAGAGGGATGAGGAGGGAGGGAGGAGAGGGAGGGAGGGAGGAGAGGGGAGAGAGAGAGGGAGGGAGAGAGGAGGGAGGAGGGAGGGAGGAGAGGAGGGAGAGAGGGAGGGAGGAGAGAGGGAGAGGGAGGGAGAGAGGAGAGGAGAGGAGGAGAGGGAGGGAGGGAGGGAGGGAGGGAGGAGGGAGGGAGGAGGAGGAGGAGAGAGAGGGAGGAGAGGGAGGGAGAGGGAGGGGGAGGGAGAGGAGGGAGGGAGAGGGAGGGAGGGAGAGGAGGGAGGAGAGGGAGGAGGGAGGGAGGGGAGGGAGGGAGGGGAGGGGAGGGGAGGGGGTGGGAGGACGGGTGGGGTGGGGTAGGGGGATGTTGAGGTAGGCGGTTCCTTTCTCTTGTCTTGTTCTGTCGTTCTGTGATTTCTGTGGCTTTCATTCGTTTGTTCTTATGTCTTGTTACTTCCTTCTTCGATTCCAGGCATCTCGCATGCAATTTTTTTTACGTACGTTCTGTTGTGATTTTCCACCAAATCAAATTTAATAACTCAACATCTGCACACGTATGCAAATCTACGAGTTGTGTAATTCAAAAAATTCACATCTGAGTTTGCTACTCAGAGTTGTAATCACTTCCTACTTTTGTGATGACATTAAATACAATCAACAGATGAATTACCTTCTCTAATATTGTATTAGAGTAAAAACTAAACCGATTCAGTTTAATTTCTTTCTACTCTTGTGAATCATGTTTCTATAGGATTTCTATTATTTTCTATGTCATTTCAACACATTGTGTAAACAGTTTGGCTTGGAATTCAGGGGCCTATTGCATAAAACTAGGATAAGGGATTAACCTAGGATATTTCGGTTATCCTGGCTTGCGTTAGCCATGATCCGGTTGCATAAAAAGCGGAGGGACATAAGTTTCCATGGAGATTCATCCTTTACGTTTAACCTGGTCCCGACCAGGCTAAACGATAAAGGATAAACTTATTCTGTTGCCTGATTGTCTCAGTCAGCTGTCCACTCCGATCATTTTCAGGTGTTTAACAGTTATTCCATGATCTTCCGTGTAATGCTTAAGTTTCAATAACCTGTTTTAAAGTACCATATAAAAGACAGACAGACACTAACCTGTCTATCCCTCCAGGTGTCTGTCCATCGGTCCTTTGTGGTAGACAGACAGACAGACAGACAGGCAGACAGACAGACAGACAGACAGACAGACAGACAGACAGGCAGACAGACAGACAGACAGACAGACAGACAGACAGACAGACAGACAGACAGACAGACAGACAACAGACAGACAGACAGACAGACAGACAGACAGACAGACATTAACCTGTCTATCCCCCCAGTGTCTGTCCATCGGTCCTTCGTGCTGGACTCTGTGTCTCTCTTCCTGCTTTACTTCCTGCACCTGGTCGTCATGGCGATGTACCTGAGTCAGGACCAACTGAAGATCGTTCCTTTGATGACTGTAGTGTTTGTACTGGGACGGTGAGACACTCTCTCTCTCTCTCTCTCTCTCTGTCTCTGTGTCTCTCTCTCTCTGTCTCTCTCCCCCTCTCTCTCTCTCTCTCTCTCTGTCTCCCCTCTCTCTCTCTCTCCCCATGTTAACCCTATGTCTCTCTCTCTCTCTCTCTCCATGTTAACCCTATGTCTCTCTCTCTCTCCATGTTAACCCTATGTCTCTCTCTCTCTCTCTCCATGTTAACCCTATGTCTCTCTCTCTCTCTCTCTCTCCTGTCTCTCTCTCTCGCCATGTTAACCCTATGTCTCTCTCTCTCTCTCTCCATGTTAACCCTATGTCTCTCTCTCTCTCCATGTTAACCCTATGTCTCTCTCTCTCTCTCTCCATGTTAACCCTGTCTCTCTCTCTCTGCCTGTCTCTCCCCATGTTAACCCTATCTCCCTCTCTCTCCATGTTAACCCTATGTCTCTCTCTCTCTCTCTCCCCATGTTAACCCTGTTCTCTCTCTCTCTCTCTCTCTGCCTGTCTCTCTCTCTCTCTCCATGTTAACCCTATGTCTCTCTCTCTCTCTCTCTCTCTCTCTGTGTCTCTCTCTCTCTCTCTCTCCATGTTAACCCTGTGTCCTCTCTCTCTCCCCATGTTAACCCTATGTCTCTCTCTCTCTCTCCATGTTAACCCTGTCTCTCCTCTCTCTCTCTCTCTCTCTCCATGTTAACCCTGTCCTCTCTCTCTCCCCATGTTAACCCTGTCTCTCTCTCTCTCTCTCTCTCTCTCTCTCCATGTTAACCCTGTCTCTCTCTCTCTCCATGTTAACCCCTATGTCTCTCTCTCCTCTCTCTCTCTCTCTCTCTCTCTCCTCTCCATGTTAACCCTATGTCTCTCTCTCCCCCATGTTAACCCTATGTCTCTCTCTCTCCATGTTAACCCTATGTCCTCTCCCCTCCCATGTTAACCCTATGTCTCTCTCTCCCCCATGTTAACCCTATGTCTCTCTCTCTCCATGTTAACCCTATGTCTCTCTCTCTCTCTCTCCATGTTAACCCTATGTCTCTCTCTCCTCCATGTTAACCCTATGTCTCTCTCTCGCTCCCCATGTTAACCCTATGTCTCTCTCTCTCTCTCCATGTTAACCCTATGTCTCTCTCTCTCTCCATGTTAACCCTGTCTCTCTCTCTGCCTGTCTCCCTCTCTCCATGTTAACCCTATGTCTCTCTCTCTCTCCATGTTAACCCTGTCTCTCTCTCTCTCTCTCCCCATGTTAACCCTGTCTCTCTCTTCTCTCTCTCTCTCTCTCTCTCTCTCCATGTTAACCCTATGTCTCTCTCCCTCTCAGCCTCGTCTACTGGATAGCCTCGGTCTTTAACTCCAGCGTTCGTGGATTCGGTTTCGGTTTGTCGTTCCTGCCGACGGTCGTCATGGCGATCGCTAACGTGTACTTCATCTTCGCGGTGGAATCCTCGCGTCCATCTTTGCTGTGACATCACACCACGAAGCCCCGCCCCCGTCACCAGGGAAACAACGCTTCTGGGGCTGAGAGACAGACAGACAGACAGACAGACAGACAGACAGACAGACAGACAGACAGACAGACAGACAGACAGACAGACAGACAGACAGACAGACAGACGGGCTGAGAGAGATACAGATGGATGGACGGACGGACAGACAGGAACACAGACAGACAGACAGACAGAGATACGGACGGATGGACGGACAGACAGACGGGCAGACAGACAGACAGACAGACAGACAGACAGACAGAGATACGGACGGATGGACGGACGGACAGACAGACACACAGACAGACGGACAGATGGACAGACAGACAGACACACAGACAGACGACAGATGGACAGACAGACAGGAACACAGACAGACAGATGGACAGACAGACAGACAGACAGGAACACAGACAGACAGACAGACAGACAGACAGACAGACAGACAGACACACAGAGTCTGATCAACTGGGGTTATATAGTCACTTTGATTCTGTATTTAATTTACTTTCACATTTTACAGTTTATTTAGTAATTCACAATTTTATTTTTTTATAATCATTATTTTTTTCAAATTCATTTTTTATTATGATGTCCTTTTTGTTTATAGTAATAAATGGTGATTAGCTAAAGGTGTAGTCAGTGTTTCTGGAGAACGCTTGTTGTCAAAATCAGTGACTATCTACTGTAATAATATCGCTACCTGTTAATTCTGTGTGTGCGCGCTGAGAAAATAAATCCAGTGTTAATACACAGCCTAGGCTCTGTAAACGGGCATGTTGCTGCTATAGCTACGGTGGCCACTTTGCTTAGCACACTCCAGAATCACTGACTCTACCTTTAAAGATTACTGTTAAAAATGATTATGAAAGATTCTTGTAAATATTATGATTATCGTCGGGTTTTATATGAGTTGATATTTCAGAAGGTTTTTGTTTTTTTCTACCAAAACCAAACTTTTATTTGTTAGGAATGATTTGTTCACATTAATAAATTCTGCTGTTGTTATAGAACAGTGTGTCTGAAGTCTTTATACAATAATAATAATGGATTGGATTTATCTAGCGCTTTTCTAGGCCCTCAAAGCACTTTACAGGGTTCCAGGTTCCATTCATTCACACACAGTCATACTGGTGGTGGTAAACTACCATAGTATGCCACAGCTGCCCTGGGGCAGACTGACGGAAGCGTGGCTGCCATTCAGCGCCTACGGCCCCTCAGACCACCACCTCAAACATACAGCAGTCATACACATTCACACCAGGCAAGGTGGGTGAAGTGTCTTGCCCAAGGACACAACAACCATGACACAGGTGGCAGGGCGGGGATCGAACCTCCAACCCTTTGATCATTGGCCAACCCGCTCTACCAGCTGAGACACTGTCGCCCCAGTATACTATCTATGGTTGTTATAGAACAGTGTGTATCATAGAGAGAGAGAGAGAGAGAGAGAGAGAGACAGGGAAAAGGAGAGGGATAGATAGATAGGTAGATAGATAGAGAGAGAGAGAGAGAGATGGATAGATGGATAGATAGATAGATAGATAGATAGATAGATAGATAGATAGATAGATAGATAGATAGATAGATAGATAGACAGATAGATAGATAGATTTTTCATTTCATTTTTTCATTTAACTTTTATTTATCCTCGAGAGACCAATTGAGGGGTGACCCTCATTTACAATGACGTCGATTCAAAACAACAATACATACAAAATATTCAATTCAAATACACAACAACAAGTGAAGAGAAGAGAAAAAAACCAATTGAAACATTTACAAAGTGGTGAAGAGTGGCAGCAATTAAAAGGAATAAAGTACAATATAGCCTAATTAAAACAGTTACAAGTAAGAGTTTGGCAGATCCAAGATAGTCTGTTTAAATTGGCCAAAGGATATGAAGGTATTCAGTTTAATTTGTTGCTGTAAGTTGTTCCAGGAGTTGGGGGCACTGAAGCTAAAAGCTGTCTTTCCCAGCTCAGAAGATAGATATATAGTATACAAACAGTGTGTATCAGATAGATAGATAGATAGATGATAGATAGATAGATAGATAGATAGATAGATAGACAGACAGACAGACAGACAGACAGACAGACAGACAGACAGACAGACAGACAGACAGACAGACAGACAGACAGACAGACAGACAGACAGACAGACAGACAGACAACAGACAGAAGATAGATAGATAGATAGATAGATAGATAGATAGATAGATAGATAGATAGATAAAATAAATAGATAGATAGATAGATAGATAGTATATAAACAGTGTGTATCATATAGATAGATAGATAGATAGATAGATAGATAGATAGATAGATAGATAGATAGATAGATAGACAGACAGATAGATAGATAGATAGATAGATAGATAGATAGATAGATAGATAGATAGATAGATAGATAAATAGATAAATAGATAGATAGATAGATAGATAGTATATAAACAGTGTGTATCATATAGATAGATAGATAGATAGATAGATAGATAGATAGATAGATAGATAGATAGATAGATAGATAGATAGATAGATAGATAGACAGACAGATAGATAGATAGATAGATAGATAGACAGACAGACAGACAGATAGATAGATAATAGATTGATAGATAGTATATAAACAGTGTGTATCATATATATATTATATATAGAGAGAGAGATAGATAGATAGATAGATAGATAGATAGATAGATAGAAGAGAGAGAGAGAGAGAGAGAGAGAGAGAGAGAGAGAGAGAGAGAGAGAGAGAAGAGAGAGAGAGATAGTATATAAACAGTGTGTATGGAGTCTGACTCATTCCAGATGAACCGGTCTGACTGAAACTAGACTCCAAAGGGGAAGGAGCAGTCTGGCTTCAGAATAAAAGCAGAAAGACTAGTTAAATAGTTTGGAGTTGAACATGTATTTACTTCACAGGTTTCTAAGACATTGTTTAAACTAAAGGGAAATGTTGTTAAGCAGAAAATAAAAAGTCAACGAGGTGTCATGTAGGTCCCTTCTTCGCTGCTATATGTGCAATGAATCATTTCAAAGACGCCTCCTTAAAGGCCTAGAAAGAGAAAATATAGGGTTAAAAAAAACGTACTTTGTAAATATTACTGTGATGTCACAGTAAAAGACATCACAGTAATATTTACAAAGTAAGTTTTTTTGTTAACCCTATATTTCTCTTTCTGTGATGTCACGAGAAAGAGAAATATAGGGTTAAAAAAACACTCTTTCTGCCTTTTCTCAGGCTAGGATGAACCGATTTCTAAAATGTTTGCACATTTATACTACATAGGATCTCAGAGTTCAATACACCTTCATATTCAAACCGGTGAAGTAGGTCTTTAACCTTATAGTGGAGGAAATAAGTGCTACAATATTTCAGTTGTGATACAAGCGTTAACATTAGCGTCTCCATGGGCCACTGGACAAGAAAAGCGTCCTAGACAAAAAAAATATATAATTCTATGACAAATTTTCAAATTCACGATTTCAAATGTCTGGGACAATGTTCTTGTCAGGTGACCCGGGGAGACTCAGGCCACTATCGGGTTTATATCACCAACTGAAAGATCCTGATTGAAATACGCACTTAGCCGCTCCATTAAAAAAAAAAGTCTTCGGTCTCAATGGGATTTACCTGTATGAATAATGTTTATGAATAAAGGTTAAGAAAAAATAAAGGTTAAAAAAAACCTAATAGCCTATTCATAATGAGATATTTAGAAGGTAAACAATAACATTTTCTTCCCATTTGGTCTAGAGAGAGAGAGAGAGACATAGGGTTAACATGGGGAGAGAGAGAGAGAGAGAGAGACATAGGGTTAACATGGGGAGAGAGAGAGAGACATAGGGTTAACATGGGGAGAGAGAGAGAGAGAGAGACATAGGGTTAACATGGGGAGAGAGAGAGAGAGAGAGACAGGGTTAACATGGGGAGAGAGAGAGAGAGAGAGACATAGGGTTAACATGGGGAGAGAGAGAGAGAGAGAGACATAGGGTTAACATGGGGAGAGAGAGAGTCTTGTTCAGTACATGACGGTTATTTTCGCTGTCTGGAGGATTTAATGCCAGTGAAGATAGTTCAAATGGGGCGCCCTTAGCTCAGTTGGTTAGGGCGTCCCCCCCCCATGGGCCCTTAGCTCAGTTGGTAGGGCGTCCCCCCCATGGGCCCTTAGCTCAGTTGGTAGGGCGTCCCCCCCATGGGCCCTTAGCTCAGTTGGTAGGGCGTCCCCCCCCCCCATGGGCCCTTAGCTCAGTTGGTAGGGCGTCCCCCCCCCCCCCATGGGCCCTTAGCTCAGTTGGTAGGGCGTCCCCCCCCCCCATGGGCCCTTAGCTCAGTTGGTAGGGCGTCCCCCCCCCCCCATGGGCCTCGGCCAGCAGCAGACCCGGGTTTGATTCCAGCCCGCGGACCATGTCACTCTCCCCTCTCTGCCCCATTTCACCTCTGTCTATAAAGCATAAAAATGACAAAAAATACCTTAAAATTTTTTTAAAAAAAAGGTAGTTCAGATGCTACTGAGGTGTTCAGCTTCTACATCTGTTATTGAGGAGGAAAATGAATCGAATATTTGTCCTTACTCCAGCCAGGGCTTTTATTTTGAAGGCTTAGGTGAGGCGTTGCAGGTAAGCAGACCGACAGACACACACACACACACACACACACACACACACACACACACACACACACACACACACACACACAACACACACACACACACACACACACACAACACACACACACACACACACACACACACAACACACACACACCACACACACACACAGGTAAACAGTCTGTCGGTGTCCAAAATGTCCGCGGGATAGCTCGCCTGGTAAAAGCAGTGTTATTTTAAATGGTGTTTTTTCTCCATGGAGTCTGCAGGCAGAGGGTTGGGGTGACGTCAGGGTTACGTAAGGGTGACGTTAGGGTGACGTAAAGGTGTGTTTGGGGTTAGTTCAGGGTTTACAGGTGTTTTAAACTGAAGTGTTTGGTTGCGTTCCGAATCGCATACTCTTTCTTTTTTCTATTCTACATACTACATCCTACGATAAAAATAATCTAGTTAGGATGCAGTATACATACTATTGGGACATACTTTTCTCTCTTATTTCATCATAACATTGCGCCTTGATCTTGCCTCTTGCTTTTATATCCGTCGCATCCCCGTTTGTTTTCATAACATGGACCTATAGGCTTCGTCGATGTTACGTCACTTCACGTGCGCACTGGATTGTGGGTCAGAATCGCCCAAATAGGATGCACTTTTCAACACTAACAATCTTGGCCGCATGAAGTAGACCATCCGGGTATTCTAACCATCCTAAATCTGGCCACAAGAATCGGGACATCCTAAATCTTTTTTCTACATACTATATAGTAGAAAGTATGCGATTCGGAACGCAACCAAAGTGTCTAATGGATCTACCTGTGAACCGGAAATGTTTTCTGCGGCTCAGAAACAACTGTCCGCTCCGGCGGCTGCGCAGGAAGAAATACGGTAAACACGAAACACCGATTACTACTGTTTACTACAGATAGAAATATATTATACATGAGTGTGTGTGTGTTGTGTGTGTGTGTGTGTGCGCGTGTGTGTGTGAGTGAGGGAGGGAGGGAGGGAGGGAGGGAGGAAGTGTGTGTGTGTGTGTGGTGTGTGTGTGTGTGTGTGTGTGTGGTGTGTTTTGTGTGTGTGTGTGTGTGTGTGTGTGTGTGTGTGTGAGTGAGGGAGGGAGGGAGTGAGGGAGGAAGTGTGTGGTATTGTGTTGTGTGTGTGGCTTCTCTATTCTGCACGTTCCATGTTCTACTGACTATTCTGCTCAGCGTTCAGATTGTATTTGATTGACAGATGTCTCATGCTCATAAGATTTGAGTTGAGAAACATTGAAACAGAGAATTGATAAAATAAAATATTGTCTCTGTCCCTGTCTCCTGAAACCAGGATCTATGCCATGTCCCAAACTAGTCATTTTTTTAAATAAAAAATCTATAATTATTTTTTAAGATATATTTTTTGGCATTTTTATGCTTTATTGATAGTGTAGAGACAGAGTTGAAATGGGGCAGAGAGGGGAGTGACATGCAGAGAACGACCGCGGGCTGGAATCGAACCCGGGTCTGCTGCTGGCCGAGGCCCATAGGGGGGGGGGACGCCCTACCAACTGAGCTAAGGGCGGCCCTGTAAAATCTATTATTGTTTACATCAAACCTGTCTGTCTGCTCACGGTCACATGATCGACCCAAATACATTTAAACAAAGTTTGTTAAAGTTTAAACATATGGTAATAACTGCCACACGTTACACTGACTGAATGTTCATCATTTTGAAGGTTCACCTGCTCAAACACCTTTTTTTTTTTACTTTTTTTTATTGACAATGAGCAATATAAACAGCCACCAGCACAGAAATGGCAGATACAAAAACACAATACAGATATAAAAAACAAAGTGCATTATTGCATTAAATCTAAATATATATATACTGTAGAGCACATAGATATAGGTTGCGTTCCGAATCGCATACTTTCTACTATTTAGTTTGGTAGAAAAAAGATTTAGGATGTCCCGATTCTTGTGGCCAGATTTAGGATGGTTAGAAGTACCCGGATGTCCTACTTCATGCGGCCAAGATTGTTAGTGTTGAAAACTGCATCCTATTTGGGCGATTCTGACCCACAATCCAGTGCGCACGTGAAGTGACGTCACATCGACGGAGCCTCCATATGAAAACAAACAGGGATTGCGACGGATATAAAAGCAAGAGGCAAGATCAAGGCGCAATGTTATGATGAAATAAGAGAGTAAAGTATGTCCCAATAGTATGCCTACTGCATTCTAACTAGATTCTTTTTATCGTCGGATGTAGTATGTAGAATAGAAAAAAGAAAGAGGAAGGAGATTCGGAACGCAACATGAGTGTTTTCCCGCTCAAACACATTCTGACCTTTTTCCTGTTGAACAGATGTGTCACCGGCTTCCTCTGCTCCCATTGGCTCCTGGACCCCCGAGGCCCCGCCCCCCAGCAGCCCACAGCCAATCAGCTCAGTCCTCTCACAGCCTGGAAAACACACCATGGTATCCAGCAGGGAGGCGGCTCTAACGGGCTCTCAGGTGAGACCCACTAGACCTGTTCACACCAGTAATAGGTCCATGGTTTATAACCAGTTTACCCATTAAACCAGTTTATAACCAGTATACCCATTAAACCAGTTTATAACCAGTATACCCATTAAACCAGTTTATAACCAGTATACCCATTAAACCAGATTATAACCAGTATACCCATTAAACCAGTTTATAACCAGTATACCCATTAAACCAGTTTATAACCAGTATACCCATTAAACCAGTTTATAACCAGTATACCCATTAAACCAGTTTATAACCAGTATACCCATTAAACCAGTTTATAACCAGTATACCCATTAAACCAGTTTATAACCAGTATAACCCATTAAACCAGTTTATAACCAGTATACCCATTACACCAGGTCCCAAACCACAGCCAGTTCTAACAGCGTCCAATGCAGAAGTCACTAAATGCAGTTCACTGAGTGGCCACTAGGAGGTGGAACCAAAACAGAGCGATCTCTCATTGACTCCCATGTTAAACGGGCCGTTTTCACAGCATCATTAAACCAGTTCATACCAGTGTACCCATTAAACCAGGTCAGACCAGTATTCCCATTAACTAACCCTAACCCCATTATGAGCAGTTCATACC
>CM047509.1:33895396-33900396 GCA_026122265.1 Ammodytes dubius
CCCGCAGTTATCCTGTGGACCAATCAGAGACCTCGCCAGAGATAGATAGATAGATAGATAGATAGTTTAGATAGATAGATAGATAGATGATAGATAGATAGATAGATAGATAGATAGATAGATAGATAGATAGATAGATAGATAGATAGATAGATAGATAGATAGATATAGATAGATAGATAGATAGATAGATAGATAGATAGATAGATAGATAGATAGATAGATAGATAGATAGATAGATAGATAGATAGATAGATAGATATAGATAGATAGATATAGATAGATAGATAGATAGATAGATAGATAGATAGTGGACCAATCAGAGCAGTTATCCTGTGGACCAATCAGAGCGCTCACCTCGCCGGGCGTCTTGTTGCCGAGCAGGTTAGAGACGGACTGGAACGTCTTCTGATTGGCTCCCTCCTGCTGACACGTCGTCAGAATCACTCGGTCCGCCTCTCTGCAACACAGAGAACAATGTTAGAGCTACCGGACCCTGTCTGTCTGTCTGTCTGTCTGTCTGTCTGTCTGTTAGTGGACCCTCCCCACTGTCTGTCTGTCTGTCTGTCTGTCTGTCTGTGGACCCTCCCCACTGTCTGTCTGTCTGTCTGTCTGTTAGTGGACCCTCCCCACTGTCTGTCTGTCTGTCTGTCTGTCTGTCTGTCTGTCTGTCTGTCTGTCTGCTAGTGGACCCTCCCCATGTCTGTCTGTCTGTCTGTCTGTCTGTGTCCTTCCACTAACAGACGGCTGATTGTTACATACCTGGTCCAGAGGACGACTCTCTCTCCACTGGCGCTGAGAGAAATGTTCTTAGCACAGACGGGGGGTCAGAGGGGGGAGGGGGCTGGGCCGGGGGAAGAGGGGTGAGGCTAAGGGTTAGGCCTTCAAGGAGGGGTTAGGGCTAAGGGTTAGGGGTTTGGTGGGGGTGAAGGGTTAGGGCTAAGGTTAGGGGGTTGGTGAGGGTGAGAGGTTAGGCTAAGGGTTAGGGGGTTAGTGGGTGGTGAGAGGGCTTTCTTTAGAGCTAGGATCTAAGATGGAGGGAGGTTGTAATGAGTGAGGGCTAGGACTGAGGGATAGAGGGTTGGAGGGGTAGGGGGTCAGGGCTAAGCTTAGGGTTTAGGGGCTTGAATTGGGGTTAGGGTTTAATATGCCCGGGGAGAGGAAGGAGTAGATTCTGGTTTAGGGTCTAGTGGTCAGGGTTAGGGGGGTTAGAGGGGCCAGGGTTAGAGGGGCCAGGGTTAGGGGGGCCAGGGTTAGGGGGCCAGGGTTAGAGGGGCCGGGTTAGGGGGTTAGAGGGGCCAGGGTTAGAGGGGCCAGGGTTAGGGGGGTTAGGGTTAGAGGAGCCAGGGTTAGGGGGCCAGGGTTAGGGGGGGCAGGGTTAGAGGGGCCAGGGTTAGGGGGCCAGGGTTAGGGGGGCCAGGGTTAGGGGGCCAGGTTAGGGGGGTTAGAGGGGCCAGGGTTAGGGGGCCAGGGTTAGGGGGGTTAGGGTTAGAGGAGCCAGGGTTAGGGGGGTTAGGGTTAGAGGGGCCAGGTTAGTGGGGCCAGGGTTAGAGGGGCCAGGGTTAGGGGGGGCAGGGTTAGGGGGGGCAGGGTTAGGGGGCCAGGGTTAGAGGGGCCAGGGTTAGGGGGGGCAGGGTTAGAGGGGCCAGGGTTAGGGGGGCCAGGGTTAGAGGGGCCAGGGTTAGGGTAAAGGGGGTCTGAGGAAGTGGAGGTGATAGGATTAGGGCTTTCTTTAGAGCTAGGGTTTAAGATGGAGGGAGGTTGTAATGAGCTAGGGCAAGTGTTTAAGGAGGTAGGGTTTGAGAGGTTTGAGATGGGCTGTCTGTAAGGGGCTAGAGTTAAGGTTAGGACTAAGGGAGCGAGGGTTAGGGTTTAAGAGGCTAGGAGATAAGACAGTAGGGCTAGGACTTAGGGAGCTAGTCGGGACAGAGACAGACGGGTTAGGGGTTAGGGAGCTAGGAGTTAGGAGGTTAGGAGGAGTTAAGGAGCTAGGAGGTAGAAGGTTAGGGTAAGGGTTAGGAGCTAGGAGTTAGCACTGTAGGGTTAGGGTTCAGTGGCTAGGAGTTAGGGAGCTAGGAGGGTTTAAGGAATCCAAGATGGCGGCTGTCTGTATTGTCTCCTCGTCTTCCTCATCATCTTCATCGTGCCATCAGCTCCTCCTCTTCTCTCGGTCGTCTTTCTCATCCGTCAGAGGAAACGAGATCTCCCAGGGTGCACTGCGCTGCCTGGAAGCACAGAGAGAGAGAGAGAGAGAGACACACACACCACAGGTACACACACCACACACAGAGAGACATAGGGTAACATGGGGAGAGAGAGAGGTGAGAGAGAGACAGAGAGAGAGAGAGAGAGAGAAGAGACACAGAGAGAGAGAAGAGAGACAGAGAGAGAGAGAAGTGAGGAGAGATGAGAGAGAGGAGAGAGAGAGAGAGAGAAGTAGAGAAGGAGAGGAGACAGAAGAGAGAGAGAGAGAGAGAGAGAGAGAGAGAGAGAGGCAGACAGACAGAGGGTGGAGGGGCTAGAGAGGGTCAGGAGGGTAGAGACCTGGAGAGAGGGTAATTAGGAGTAGGTCTAGCATCTCTTTAGGGTTAGGCCTCAGGGTTAGGGTAGGAGGCTGGTTTGAAGAACAGATGGGTCAGGTGCTTAGGTTTGGTCTGTAGAGACCAGGGCTCGTTGGATCGTAGAAACAGGTAATCTCTTTAGAGGTTTAGGTCTGTAGAGAACAGTAATCTCTTAGCAGGTTTAGGTCTGTAGAGAACAGGTAATCTCTTTAGAGGTTTAGGTCTGTAGAGAACAGTATCTCTTTACACAAGGTTTAGTCTTAGAGAACAGGTAATCTCTTTACAAGGTTTAGGTCTAGAGAACAGGTAATCTCTTTAGAAAGGTTTAGGGTCTTAGAGAGAAACAGGTAATCTCTTTAGAGTTTAGGTCTGTAGAGAACAGGTAATTCTTTAGAGGTTTAGTCGTAGAGAACAGGTAATCTTTAGAAGGTTTAGGTCATGTAGAGAACAGGTAAATCTCTTAGAAGGTTTAGGTCTGTAGAGAAAAGGTAATCTACTTAGACAAGGTTTAGGTCTGTAGAGAGACAGTAATCTCTTTAGAGGTTTAGGGTCTGTAGAGAGACAGGTAATCTCTTTAGACAGGTTTAGGTCTTTAGAGAGAAACAGGTAATCTCTTTAGAGGTTTAGGTCTGTAGAGAACAGGTAATCTCTTTAGACAGTTTAGGTCTTAGAACAGGTAATCTCTTAGTTTAGGTCGTAGAGAACAGGTAATCTCTTTAGAGGTTTAGGTCTGTAGAGAACAGGTAATCTCTTTAGACAAAGGTTTAGGTCTGTAGAGAACAGGTAATCTCTTTAGACAAGGTTTAGGTCTGTAGAGAACAGGTAATCTCTTTAGAGGTTTAGGTCTGTAGAGAACAGGTAATCTCTTTAGAGGTTTAGGTCTGTAGAGAACAGGTAATCTCTTTAGAGGTTTAGGTCTGAGAAACAGGTAATCTCTTTAGAGGTTTAGGTCTGTAGAGAACAGGTAATCTCTTTAGAGGTTTAGGTCTTTAGAGAACAGGTAATCTCTTTAGACAAGGTTTAGGTCTGTAGAGAACAGGTAATCTCTTTAGACAAGGTTTAGGTCTGTAGAGAACAGGTAATCTCTTTAGACAAGGTTTAGGTCTGTAGAGAACAGGTAATCTCTTTAGAGGTTTAGGTCTGTAGAGAACAGGTAATCTCTTTAGAGGTTTAGGTCTTTAGAGAACAGGTAATCTCTTTAGACAAGGTTTAGGTCTGTAGAGAACAGGTAATCTCTTTAGAGGTTTAGGTCTGTAGAGAACAGGTAATCTCTTTAGAGGTTTAGGTCTGGAGAGAACAGGTAATCTCTTTAGACAAGGTTTAGGTCTGTAGAGAACAGGTAATCTCTTTAGAGGTTTAGGTCTTTAGAGAACAGGTAATCTCTTTAGAGGTTTAGGTCTTTAGAGAACAGGTAATCTCTTTAGACAAGGTTTAGGTCTGTAGAGAACAGGTAATCTCTTTAGACAAGGTTTAGGTCTGTAGAGAACAGGTAATCTCTTTAGACAAGGTTTAGGTCTGTAGAGAACAGGTAATCTCTTTACACAAGGTTTAGGTCTTTAGAGAACAGGTAATCTCTTTAGAGGTTTAGGTCTGTAGAGAACAGGTAATCTCTTTACACAAGGTTTAGGTCTGTAGAGAACAGGTAATCTCTTTAGAGGTTTAGGTCTGTAGAGAACAGGTAATCTCTTTAGAGGTTTAGGTCTGTAGAGAACAGGTAATCTCTTTAGACAAGGTTTAGGTCTGTAGAGAACAGGTAATCTCTTTAGAGGTTTAGGTCTGTAGAGAACAGGTAATCTCTTTAGAGGTTTAGGTCTTTAGAGAACAGGTAATCTCTTTAGACAAGGTTTAGGTCTGTAGAGAACAGGTAATCTCTTTAGAGGTTTAGGTCTTTAGAGAACAGGTAATCTCTTTAGAGGTTTAGGTCTGTAGAGAACAGGTAATCTCTTTAGACAAGGTTTAGGTCTGTAGAGAACAGGTAATCTCTTTAGACAAGGTTTAGGTCTTTAGAGAACAGGTAATCTCTTTAGAGGTTTAGGTCTGTAGAGAACAGGTAATCTCTTTAGAGGTTTAGGTCTGTAGAGAACAGGTAATCTCTTTAGACAAGGTTTAGGTCTGTAGAGAACAGGTAATCTCTTTAGACAAGGTTTAGGTCTGTAGAGAACAGGTAATCTCTTTAGACAAGGTTTAGGTCTGTAGAGAACAGGTAATCTCTTTAGAGGTTTAGGTCTGTAGAGAACAGGTAATCTCTTTAGACAAGGTTTAGGTCTGTAGAGAACAGGTAATCTCTTTAGAGGTTTAGGTCTGTAGAGAACAGGTAATCTCTTTAGAGGTTTAGGTCTGGAGAGAACAGGTAATCTCTTTAGACAAGGTTTAGGTCTGTAGAGAACAGGTAATCTCTTTAGACAGGTTTAGGTCTGTAGAGAACAGGTAATCTCTTTA
>CM047509.1:33905396-33910396 GCA_026122265.1 Ammodytes dubius
CCCGGTAAAGGGTTTTTTACTGGGAGTTTTTTTCTCAGCCGAGCTAAGGGTGTAAGGGCAGGTGTGGGGGGAGGGGGTGGGGGGGGGTAGATAGATACATAGATAGACAGACAGACAGACAGACAGACAGACAGACAGACAGACAGACAGACAGCCTGTCTCACCAGTCCACACTGCAGCGCCTGCTCTGGATGAAGGAAAGCAGCAAAGTCCTCGCAGCAGGTCTGTCTGATCTCCCAGAATGCATTGCAGCCTCCTGAAGAGCGAGGTCACTTCCTGGTCCTCCCCGGCGCTCTCAAACTGAGTCAGCAGAGAAACAAACTGCTCCACCTGCTCAGGTACGTCCTGCAACGCCTCACGCACCTGGAGAGAGAGACAGGCAGGGAGGGAGGGAGACAGGCAGGCAGGGAGACAGGCAGGGAGGGAGACAGGCAGGCAGGGAGACAGGCAGGGAGGGAGACAGGCAGGGAGAGAGACAGGCAGAGAGAGAGACAGGCAGGGAGACAGGCAGGGAGGGAGGGAGGGAGGGAGAGAGGGAGGGAGACAGGCAGGGAGGGAGACAGGCAGGGAGGCAGGGAGACAGGCAGGGAGAGAGGGAGGCAGGGAGGGAGGGAGGGAGGGAGGGAGGGAGGGAGGGAGGGAGACAGGGAGGGAGGGAGGGAGGCAGGGAGGGAGAGAGAGACAGGCAGGCAGGGAGACAGGCAGGCAGGGAGGGAGGGAGGGAGGGAGAGAGAGACAGGCAGGCAGGGAGACAGGCAGGGAGGGAGGGAGACAGGCAGGGAGACAGGCAGGGAGGGAGGGAGACAGGCAGGGAGGAGGGAGGGAGGGAGGGAGGGAGGGAGACAGGCAGGGAGACAGGCAGGGAGGGAGGGAGAGAGACAGGCAGGCAGGGAGACAGGCAGGGAGGGAGGGAGGGAGGGAGGGAGGGAGGGAGGGAGAGAGAGACAGGCAGGCAGGGAGACAGGCAGGGAGGGAGGGAGACAGGCAGGGAGACAGGCAGGGAGGGAGGGAGACAGGCAGGGAGGAGGGAGGGAGGGAGGGAGGGAGGGAGGGAGGGAGGGAGGGAGACAGGCAGGGAGACAGGCAGGGAGGGAGGGAGAGAGACAGGCAGGCAGGGAGACAGGCAGGGAGGGAGGGAGGGAGGGAGGGAGGGAGGGAGGGAGGGAGGGAGGGAGGGAGAGAGACAGGCAGGGAGACAGACAGACATCATAAGATTGCTGTTTAAACCCCTTCATTTTAAGGCCAATTCAAATTTAGACATAATTAGTTATGTAATGTATTGTATAGCCAGAGCCGGCCCGAGGCATAAGCGAACTAAGCGGTCGCTTAGGGCCCCCTGAAGGCTTGGGCCGGCCCTGTGTAAAGCCAGAGAGCTTTAAGCTACACATTTTAACCTATTCATCTGCAGTGTCTATACTTGTGTGTCTGTCTCTCTCTCTCTACCTGTCTACCTCCCTGTCTCCCTCCCTCCCTCCCTGTCTCCCTCCCTCCCTCCCTCCCTCCCTCCCTGTCTGTCTGTCTGTCTGCCTCCCTCCCTCCCTCCCTCCCTCCCTCCTCCCTCCCTGTCTGTCTGCCTCCCTCCCTCCCTCCCTGTCTGTCTGCCTCCCTCCCTGTCTGTCTCCCCTCCCTCCCTCCCTCCCTCCCTCCCTCCCCTCCCTCCCTCCCTGTCTCCCTCCCTCCCTCCCTGTCTGTCTCCCTCCCTGTCTGTCCCTCCCTCCCTCCCTCCCTCCTCCCTCCCTCCCCTCCCTCCCTCCCTGTCTCCCTCCTCCCTCCCCTCCCTCCCTCCCTCCCTCCCTCCCTCCCTCCTCCCTGTCTTCCCCTCTCTCCCTCCCCTCCCTGTCTCCCTCCCTCCCTCCCTCCCTCCCTCCCTCCCTCTCTGCCTGCCTCCCTCCCTCCCTCCCTCCTCCCCTCCCTCCCTCCCTCCTCCCTCCTCCCTCCCTCTCCCTCCCTCCCTCCCTCCCTCCCTCCCTGTCTGCCTCCCTCCCTCCCTCTCTCCCTCCCTCCCTCCCTCCTCTCCTCCCTCCCTGTCTCCCTCCCTCCCTCCCTGTCTCCTCCCCTCCCTCCCCTCCCTCCCTCCCTCCTCCCTCCCTGTCTCCCTCCCTCCCTCCCTGTCTGCCTCCCTCCCTCCCTCCTCCCTCCTCCCTCCTCCCTCCCTGTCTCCCTCTCCCCTCCCTGTCTCCTCCTCCCTCCCTCTCCCTCCTGTCTCCCTCCCTCCTCCCTCCCTTCCTCCCTCTCCCCCCTCCCTCCCTCCCTCCCTCCCTCCCTCCTCTCTCCCTCCCTGCCTTCTCCCTCCCTCCCTCCCTCCCTCCCTCCCTCCCTCCCTCCCTCCTCCCTCCCTCCCTCCCTGCCTGTCTCTCCCTCCCTCCCTGTCTCCCTCCCTCCCTCCCTCCCTCCCTCCCTGTCTGTGCGTGCCTGTCTCACCCTGGTCAGATAGCCCTGAGCGAAGGCCAGGTCCTTGCTCTCCCGGTGTGGATCATGGTCCAGGATGTTTTCATCGAACAGCAGCAGCAGCTTAGCAGAGTCTTTACTGTGAGTCTGTCTGTCTGTCTGTCTGCCTGTCTGTCTGCTGCGCCTGAGACCACGAGGGTTAGACGGGCCTAAAGAGAGACAGACACACACACACAGAGAGAGAGAGAGAGAGACAGACACACACACACAGAGAGAGAGAGAGAGAGAGACACACACACACACACACACACACAGAGAGACACACACACACACAGAGAGAGAGAGAGACACACACAGACACACACACACACACACAGATGTTAAAACACCATCAAACAATACTTCGTATAAATCCTTGGAGTTTTCAAAGTCTTTAATATACACAAGGAAAAAATAAAAGGTCCCAAACTGGAGCCCTGGGGGACTCCAAATTTGATGGGATGACTTGTAGAAATTTAACGTGTTTTCAGACAGACACACACACACACACACACACAAAGGTCAGACACACACACACACCACCCCCCCCCCCCCACACACACACACACACTCTCACCTCTGCGTCGGCCCCTGCCTGCCCCGCGTGCTGTTCGTTCTCCCAGCAGCCTCTCTGTCTCTCTGTCCTCTGATTGGTCGGTGCCCTCTGTTAGCCCCTCCCCTTTAGGCTCCTCCTCCTCCTCCTCTTCCTCCTGAGACGTCTCCGAGTCTGCGTCAGTGTGTAGCCGCTCAGCCGCTAGCCACGTTAGCTGCTTCATCGTTTCCCTGGTTAGAGAAGAAGTAGGTGATATTTGTTTGTTAATCTCTCTATATTCATACAGCAATCACTTAAACAGTATGCACAGTTCATAACACAGGTCTCTATCTATCTATCTATCTATCTATCTATCTATCTATCTATCTAAAACAGTATGCACAGTTCATAACACAGGTCTCTATCTATCTATCTATCTATCTATCTATCTATCTATCTATCTATCTATCTATCTATCTATCTAAAACAGTATGCACAGTTCATAACACAGGTCTCTATCTATCTATCTATCTATCTATCTATCTATCTATCTATCTGCTATCTATCTATCTATCTATCTATCTATCTATCTATCTATCTATCTAAAACAGTATGCACAGTTCATAACACAGGTCTCTATCTATCTAAAACAGTATGCACAGTTCATAACACAGGTCTCTATCTATCTATCTATCTATCTATCTATCTATCTATCTATCTATCTATCTATCTATCTATCTATCTATCTAAAACAGTATGCACAGTTCATAACACAGGTCTCTATCTATCTATCTATCTATCTATCTATCTATCTATCTAAAACAGTATGCACAGTTCATAACACAGGTCTCTATCTATCTATCTATCTATCTATCTATCTATCTATCTATCTAAAACATTATGCACAGTTCATAACACAGGTCTCTATCTATCTATCTATCTATCTATCTATCTATCTATCTTAAACAGTATGCACAGTTCATAACACAGGTCTCCCAGTCATTCAGCTTTGCAGGAATTGCCAGTAAAATTTCGAGTATCCCGCTGGTTTTTATCCAATCAGGAGACAGAGCGCTATAAAGAGGCGGGGTCTCTGTGGCCGTGAACGATGACTCGCTGCTCCCCATCGCGGCACTATCTGATGAAGACGGCTGTGTGTTCATGTGGTGGTGACGTAGGGACGAGGGAGGGGACTGCTGTGTGTTCATGTGGTGGTGACGTAGGGACGAGGGAGGGGACTGCTGTGTGTTCATGTGGTGACGTAGGGACGAGGGAGGGGACTGCTGTGTGTTCATGTGGTGGTGACGTAGGGACGAGGGAGGGGACTGCTGTGTGTTCATGTGGTGGTGACGTAGGGACGAGGGAGGGGACTGCTGTGTGTTCATGTGGTGGTGACGTGGGGACGAGGGAGGGGACTGCTGTGTGTTCATGTGGTGGTGACGTAGGGACGAGGGAGGGGACTGCTGTGTGTTCATGTGGTGGTGACGTAGGGACGAGGGAGGGGATGCTGTGTGTTTCATGTGGTGACGTAGGGACGAGGGAGGGGACTGCTGTGTGTTCATGTGGTGACGTAGGGACGAGGGAGGGGACTGCTGTGTGTTCATGTGGTGGTGACGTAGGGACGAGCGAGGGGACGGCTGTGTGTTCATGTGGTGGTGACGTAGGGACGAGGGAGGGGACTGCTGTGTGTTCATGTGGTGGTGACGTGGGGACGAGGGAGGGGACTGCTGTGTGTTCATGTGGTGGTGACGTAGGGACGAGGGAGGGGACTGCTGTGTGTTCATGTGGTGGTGACGTAGGGACGAGGGAGGGGACTGCTGTGTGTTCATGTGGTGGTGACGTAGGGACGAGGGAGGGGACTGCTGTGTGTTCATGTGGTGACGTAGGGACGAGGGAGGGGACTGCTGTGTGTTCATGTGGTGGTGACGTAGGGACGAGGGAGGGGACTGCTGTGTGTTCATGTGGTGGTGACGTAGGGACGAGGGAGGGGACTGCTGTGTGTTCATGTGGTGACGTAGGGACGAGGGAGGGGACTGCTGTG
>CM047509.1:33920396-33922896 GCA_026122265.1 Ammodytes dubius
AAAATAGTAAAGGAAGTTGTGAATTAAATAGTTTTGACTTCATTTGTCTGTGCAATTATCAATATATTGTGCTGTTATGTTTGACAAGGCAACTTGTTTATGGAATATCGCAACATATCGTGATATATCAAGATACGCAATATATCGTGATATATCGTATCGTGACCAGTGTATCGTGATACGTATCGTATCGCGAAGTCCTTGACGATACCCAGCCCTAGTGTATGTGTGTGTATGTGTGTGTAGGTGTAGGTGTGTAGGTGTGTGTGTGTGTGTGTAGGTGTGTGTGTGTGTGTGTGTGTGTGTGTGTGTGTGTGTGTGTGTGTGTGTGTGTGTGTGTGTGTGTGTGTGTGTGTGTAGGTGTGTGTGTGTGTGTGTGTGTGTGTGTTACCGTAGCGCCTGTGGAACATAGAAGTTTGTTCCGGTCTGTGTTGGAGCCTCTTCCTCCTCCTCTGCTGCTGCTTCCTCCTCTTCCTCCTGGAGCTATGAGGTCACATGACACAGTGATGAGGTCATTATGAGGTCATAGTCAAACTGGCTGTACCAATAAGCTTTTGCCCTGCGTTCCAAATCACATACTTTTTCTTTTTTCCCACACTACATACTACATACTAAAGTACAGAAGAGTTTTAGTCTTCTTACTACACTACATACTAAAGTACAGAAGAGTTTTAGTCTTTTTACTACACTACATACTAAAGTACAGAAGAGTTTTAGTCTTTTTACTACACTACATACTAAAGTACAGAAGAGTTTTAGTCTTTTTACTTCACTACATACTAAAGTACAGAAGAGTTTTAGTCTTTTTACTACACTACATACTAAAGTACAGAAGAGTTTTAGTCTTTTTACTACACTACATACTAAAGTACAGAAGAGTTTTAGTCTTTTTACTACACTACATACTAAAGTACAGAAGAGTTCTAGTCTTTTTACTACACTACATACTAAAGTACAGAAGAGTTTTAGTCTTTTTACTACATACTAAAGTACAGAAGAGTTTTAGTCTTTTTACTACACTACATACTAAAGTACAGAAGAGTTTTAGTCTTTTTACTACACTACATACTAAAGTACAGAAGAGTTTTAGGGCCACAGACAGGAGAAAAAAAAAAATCAGATAAGGAAGATTTTTTTCATTATGTTGAGAAATGTCAAGAATAAAGATGAATACTGCAAAATGCTATAGGAGTTAATGGGGCATTTATATATTTTCAACATGCTAAAATTGATGTGCATGTATTGGGACATCCTAAATCTTTTTCTGGCATACTAAATAGTAGGGAAGTATGGGGATTGGAACGCAGGGATAGTTTTTTTACAAAGCGAGGTAAACAATAGAAACATTATGATCATCTCACCGTGTCAAAGAGTTCCTCCAGCAGCTGGTTCACTTCCTTCTCTGTAGACACAAGCACAGTTAGTGTCAGACAGACAGACAGACAGACAGACAGACAGACAGACAGACAGACAGACAGACAGACAGACACACAGACAGACAGACAGACAGACAGACAGACAGACAGACAGACAGACAGACACACAGACAGACAGACACAGTGACAGACAGACACAGTGACAGACAGACAGACAGACAGACAGACAGACAGACAGACAGACAGACAGACAGACAGACAGACAGACAGACCGACAGACAGACAGTTAGTGTCAGACAGACAGACAGACAGACAGACAGACAGACAGACAGACAGACAGACAGACAGACAGACAGACAGACACACAGACAGACAGACAGACCGACAGACAGACAGTTAGTGTCAGACAGACAGACAGACAGACAGACAGACAGACAGACAGACAGACAGACAGACAGACAGACAGACAGACAGACAGACAGACAGACAGACACACAGACAGACAGAGTGACAGACAGACAGACAGTTAGTGACAGACATTCATTCTATTGATCTGAATGTTTTAATTGTCTCCGTCTCCGTCAGCTTGTTGTGTATTCTTATTGTACATTATGTATTGGCAGGGCTGCCTTTACCTGCCACTAGGCCCCGGGGCTGAGAGGTTTCGTAGGCCCCCCCGGGCGGCGGTCTTACAATACAGATGCGTAAAAGCCATGTTTGTCTACACCACAATATCTCTATTGATGAAATACAAAATCACCTAAGGTAACATGTACTTAAACCCTAAATCAACTGTGTCCTATGTGAGCTATTTTCTGGAATCATTTGGAGACACAGAAATACCAAAAAGCAGAAACAAAAATATACAGGTTTAAAAAATCCAACCAGTCAGCATTCCATTTTTTTTTTTAATAATCCCTTATCCCAAAGCTACTTCTCTCTTTTTAACTCTTCGATTTGTTTTTAATGGCTCATCTCAATATAGGCCCTTGATCTGCGTTGCCCCGAACAATGTTATTTAAACAAAAATAACAAAAATGTACCGGTGAATGATAGGCCCCTTGATCTCCGTAAGCCAAAAATAATGTGATTTTTTTTCCTTTTTCTTTACTGGTTCATGATGG
>CM047509.1:33925396-33945396 GCA_026122265.1 Ammodytes dubius
ACACACACACACACACACACACACACACACACACGTAGAGAGACAGATTAAACAATGTTTTGTTCAGACCAATAATCCAGAAGGCGATCCGATGTCGGCTGATACTGATCCATTACCCTCACACTGACAAATGAATGTTTATCTAGACTTAGCAGCTTGGCTTTGAGCAGAGTAGACTTTTTGTTCCACAGTTCAGTATGAATTTTTAGCAAAGTTCATCCCAAACGATGCATGAGTAATAGTTAGAGCGAGAAAACGACAGTATGGGCGCTCCGGTGGCGTAGTGGATAGAGCGTGTACCATATCGGCTCCGGCCTTCGTTGCAGTGGTCGCGGGTTCAAATCTGACCCGTGGACCTTTACTACAGGTCATCCCCCCTCTCTCTTTCTCTCTTTCTCTCTCTCTCTGTCTCCCCATTTCAACTCTGTACTGTCTAATAAAGCTTGAAAATACCAAAGAATTATCTTAAAGAGGACCTATGATGTTTTTTGACTTTTATGACCTATAAACGTTGTTATGATGATTCATAGTCATGCTTAACCATACTAAATTATCAAATAATGACTTACATGCATTTCGACGTATTCCCTGCTGACCGTCTGGGGTGTCTGTGCAGAGCACTAGACACTATTCTAGCCAGTCGAGAAGTCACGTGTTCAAAGCGGTCTACCCTTTCATAATGTGTGACGTTGCATAAAAATAGTGACTTCACCACGCGGATGTTTCCATGTATGGTAATGCTGTCACTTCCCTGTTCGCGTCTGCCTCGCGCCCTTATAGGTCCATGCTCGCACTTCCCGCCACTGAAAGTGTTCCGGAAGGAAGGTAACCAATCACAACGGAGTGGGGTTTACAGGAGGGGGCGGGGGGGAGCGGAGATTGCCGAAGCACAGGCGGAGGGAGCGGAGATTACCGAAGCACACACACTCAAGTGTTGACAGGACGTGCTGGATCGCCAAAATAAGAGAAAGAGCTTCCCGAAAATCTACATAGCTTTTTGTGATGTGATTCGTGTCAGGTTGCTCTATAGCAGTTTTTAACAAGAAATTAAGACCAGAAAAGTAGTATAATAGGTCCTCTTTAAAAAAACAAAACAGAAAAACTACAGTACGGGGTTAGGGTTAAGGTTGTTGGTAACAGTGTTTGCAGATACTCCAGGGTGCAGGATGAAGTAGCATCGGCCCATTCTTAATTCAGACTACAACAGAATAAACTGTCTCACCTCCTCTGCTGTGTGTGTGTGTGTGTGTGTGTGTGTGTGTGTGTGTGTGTGTTGTGTGTGTGTGTCTGACTGTGTGTGTGTGTGTGTGTGTGTGTGTGTGTGTGTGTGTGTGTGTGTGTGTGTGTCTGTCTGTGTGTGTGTGTGTCTGTCTGTCTGTCTGTGTGTGTGTGTGTGTGTGTGTGTGTGTCTGTGTGTGTGTGTGTAACTGTCTCACCTCTTCTGCTGTGTCGTCCTCCTCGTCTTCCTCAGGACATACTCTTCATCTGATGAGTCTTCCTCTTCCTCAGATCTATGTCCACAAACTGGGGGGGCTGGAGAGAGAGGGGAGAGGAGAGGTGGAGAGAGGGAGAGGGGAGAGGTAGGAGGAGGAGAGAGGGAGGAGAGAGACAGGGAGAGGGAGAGAGACAGGGAGAGGAGAGAGGAGGGAGGAGGGAGGGAGGGAGGGAGAGGGAGAGGGAGAGAGAGGACAGGGAGGAGAGAGAGAGAGACAGACAGGCAGGGAGACAGGGAGGCAGGCAGGCAGGGAGACAGGCAGGGAGGGAGGGAGACAGGCAGGGAGGGAGGAGACAGGCAGGCAGGGAGGGAGGAGGAGGGAGGGGAGGGAGGAGAGACAGGGAGACAGGGAGGGAGACAGGCAGGGAGGGAGGGAGACAGGGGGAGAGAGAGACAGGCAGGGAGGGAGGGAGGCAGGGAGGGAGACAGGGAGACAGGCAGGGAGGGAGGGAGACAGGGGGAGAGAGAGACAGGCAGGGAGGGAGGGAGGCAGGGAGGGAGACAGGGAGGGAGACAGGCAGGGAGGGAGGGAGACAGGGGGAGAGAGAGACAGGGAGGGAGGGAGAGAGAAAGGGAGGGAGACAGGGAGGAGAGGGAGGAGAGGGGGGAGAGGGAGGGAGGAGAGGGAGAGAGAGACAGACAGACAGGGAGGGAGAGAGGGAGGGGACAGGCAGGGAGGGAGAGAGACAGGCAGGGAGGGAGAGAGGGAGGGGGAGAGACAGGCAGGGAGGGAGAGAGACAGGGAGAGAGGGAGGCAGGGAGAGAGGGAGGCAGGGAGGGAGACAGGGAGACAGGGAGGGAGAGAGACAGGCAGGGAGGGAGACAGGCAGGGAGACAGGGAGGGAGGGAGACAGGGAGGGAGACAGGCAGGGAGGGAGACAGGCAGGGAGACAGGCAGGGAGAGAGACAGGGAGAGAGACAGAGAGAGAGACAGGGAGAGAGAGAGACAGGAAGAGAGACAGAGAGAGAGACAGAGAGAGAGACAGGGAGAGAGACAGGGAGAGAGGACAGGCAGGCAGAGAGACAGGCAGGGAGGGAGGGAGGGAGGGAGGGAGGGAGGGAGGGAGGGAGGGAGGGAGAGACAGGGAGGGAGAGAGAGAGACAGGCAGGGAGGGAGAGAGAGAGAGACAGGGAGAGAGGGAGACAGGCAGGGAGGGAGGGAGACAGCGAGAGAGACAGGCAGGGAGGGAGACAGGGAGGGAGACAGGGAGGGAGGCAGGGAGACAGGCAGGGAGGGAGACAGGCAGGGAGGGAGGCAGGCAGGGAGGGAGAGAGACAGGCAGGGAGAGAGGGAGACAGACAGGCAGACAGGGAGAGAGACAGGCAGGGAGGGAGACAGGGAGAGAGACAGGCAGACAGGGAGAGAGACAGGCAGGCAGAGAGACAGGCAGGCAGGGAGAGAGGGAGAGACAGGGAGGGAGAGAGAGAGACAGGCAGGGAGGGAGAGAGACAGGCAGGCAGGGAGAGAGAGAGAGACAGGCAGGGAGAGAGACAGGCAGGGAGAGAGACAGGGAGAGAGAGAGACAGGGAGAGAGAGAGACAGGCAGGCAGGGAGAGAGACAGGGAGGGAGGGAGACAGGGAGACAGGCAGGGAGACAGGGAGACAGGCAGGGAGGGAGAGAGAGAGAGACAGGCAGGGAGAGAGACAGGCAGGGAGAGAGACAGGGAGAGAGAGAGACAGGGAGAGAGAGAGACAGGCAGGCAGGGAGAGAGACAGGGAGGGAGAGAGGGAGACAGGGAGAGAGACAGGGAGGGAGGGAGACAGGCAGGGAGGGAGAGAGAGAGAGACAGGCAGGGAGAGAGACAGGCAGGGAGAGAGACAGAGAGACAGGCAGGGAGGGAGGCAGGCAGGGAGACAGGCAGGGAGACAGACAGGGAGAGAGAGACAGGGGGAGAGAGACAGACAGGCAGGCAGGGAGACAGGCAGGGAGAGAGACAGGGAGAGAGACAGGCAGGGAGGGAGACAGGCAGGGAGAGAGACAGGGAGAGAGACAGGGAGAGAGACAGAGAGAGAGACAGGCAGGCAGGCAGGCAGACAGGCAGAGAGACAGGCAGGAGAGAGACAGGCAGGGAGAGAGGGAGACAGACAGGGAGAGAGACGGGGAGAGAGGGAGACAGGCAGAGAGACAGACAGGCAGGGAGAGAGACAGACAGGCAGGCAGGGAGACAGGCAGGGAGGGAGACAGGCAGGGAGAGAGACAGACAGGCAGGGAGAGAGACAGACAGGGAGAGAGACAGGCAGGGAGAGAGACAGACAGGGAGAGAGGGAGGGAGAGAGACAGGGAGAGAGACATACAGACAGGGAGAGAGACAGGCAGGGAGGGAGACAGGGAGAGAGACAGACAGGCAGGGAGGGAGACAGGCAGGCAGGCAGGGAGACAGGCAGGGAGGGAGAGAGACAGGCAGGCAGGGAGACAGGCAGGCAGGGAGACAGGCAGGGAGGGAGAGAGACAGGGAGAGAGACAGGGAGAGAGACAGACAGACAGGGAGACAGGGGGAGAGAGACAGGGAGAGAGACAGGCAGGGAGAGAGACAGGCAGGGAGAGAGGGAGACAGGCAGGGAGAGAGACAGGGAGAGAGACAGGGAGAGAGACAGGCAGGGAGAGAGACAGGGAGAGAGACAGGCAGGGAGGGAGAGAGACAGGCAGGCAGGGAGAGAGACAGACAGGCAGGGAGGGAGAGAGACAGGCAGGGAGAGAGGGAGACAGACAGGGAGAGAGACAGACAGAGGGAGAGACAGACACACAGAGGGAGAGACAGACACACACACACACACACACACAATGATTACACAGTCACTACATTACACTTATGTGGACACATCCACCATTTTCACCTTCAAACTATTTTAGGGGCCCTTTACACGGTGAAAACCGGAGAGTTTTCCCGTTTTTGGTTTAAAAAAAAAAAAACCCATTCAGACGCAATTTATTACTCTCCGCTGATCACAGTGATGGTGCCGCGGAGACACCGTGCATGTTGTCTTCTAACTTTATAACTCGCGTGTGTGGGTATTTTGACAGCAAATGTTATAGACTATGCACACGTGAAGTGGAGCCGTGACGTCAGCGCTACCAGGGGAAATGGTTTCGGTGTTTACAAGAAACCAAAACCGTACTTGCAAAAAACTTGCGGTTTCATGCCTGCGTTTGCTGTTTTCATGGACATGATATAGTGCAACCACGGGAATATTTTCACGTTTGCACCGTTTGGTGTTGTCGTATAAACAGCCCCTCACACTTACCTTCACTGTGGCTGTGTTCAAAGCTGAAAGACTCCACTCCAGAGGCTGCAGACAGACAGGGAGGGAGACAGACAGACAGGGAGAGAGACAGACAGACAGGGAGACAGACAGACAGGGAGAGAGACAGACAGACAGGGAGGGAGACAGACAGACAGGGAGAGAGACAGAGAGAGAGACATACAGACAGACAGGGAGACAGACAGACAGGGAGAGAGACAGACAGACAGGGAGAGACAGACAGACAGACAGACAGGGAGACAGACAGACAGGGAGAGAGACAGAGAGAGAGAGTGTTACATTCCCATGTATTTCCTAACATGCTTGTGTATGCTGCTCCTAGATCCTCGGCTCCACCCTCCTCCATCCCTAAACGAGGCACACCTGAAGCCTAATCAAGGGCTGCTTATAAGAGGAGCTGCATGGCACCCTCTCGCTCTCTCTCTCTGCTGCTACCAGTCCCAGGTGCTGCCCTGTGCCGATCGCTGTCTGCTGGGGCCTGCTGCCTACTGCTGAACTCCTGCTATCATTTGCTCAGCAGTCCTGTCCTGTGCTAATTCTGTGGTGAGCCAGGAAGCCGTGTAGGGGAGGCCTGCCTTTTTGTTTATCCCCCCTTTTCTCCTGTTTTGTTTGTGGCTAGGGAGGTAAGCACCTGTATTTTGTTTGACTGTTAGGAAGAACCTTTTTTGTTTAAAGACAGGGAACCAGTTTTGTTTGTTGTTTTGGCTTAGGGGTCTCCCTGACGTTATAGGGCTTGGCAATAAACACTTTTACTTTTGAACACTTGACTCCTTTTTACTTTGTGATCTGGTATATGTTACTCCCTTCTCCCTAGACCTCATTAGGGACGTAACAGAGAGACATACAGTTAAAGTAGAGTCAGATTAAAGATGCTTGTTTATAGGTGTGCTATCAGAGAGGATCATGGGATATGTAGTTCACCTGTCCCTCCTGTACGGCCTGCTTCAGTCTGGACCGAGTCATCTTCTGCTCCTGGAGACACACACACACACACACACACACACACACACACACACACACACACACACACACACACACACACACACACACACACACACACACACACACACACACACACCGTTACTAGCTACGGTGGCCCCTTTGTTTACATGCCAGTTTACAGAGCCTAGGCTGTGTATTTACAACAGATTTCTTTTTCAGCTCACACACAGTACAGACAGGTAGTGGATCATGAGGAGATATTCACTGATTTATACAAAAAGTGATTTTGAAAACAAGCGTTCTCCAGAATCACTGACTGCACCTTTAATATATCTGAGAGAGAGAGAGAGAGAGAGAGAGGAGACTGACTCCATTAACACATTGTTAAAGTTTGACTCACAAAACCAAATGGTATAAAAAAGTTAAAAAAATTTAAAATGTGCAATATGAAGAAATATATATAAAATAAAATTAACTCTGTGATCCAGTTTAAAACATAATATCGGAGGAAGAGAGGGAGGAAGAGAGGGAGGAAGAGAGGGAGGAAGAGAGAGAGAGGGAGGAAGAGAGAGAGAGAGAGAGAGAGAGAGAGAGGGGGAGAGGGAGAGAGAGAGAGAGAGAGAGAGAGAGGGGGAGAGGGGGAGAGGGAAGGAGAGAGAGAGAGAGAGGGAGGGAGGAAGGAGAGAGAGAGAGAGAGAGGGAGGAAGAGAGGGAGAGAGAGAGGGAGGAAGAGAGGGAGGGAGAGAGGGAGGAGAGAGAGAGAGAGAGAGAGAGAGAGAGGAGAGAGAGGAGAGAGAGGAGAGAGGGAGGAGGGAGGGAGGGAGGAGAGAGGGAGAGAGAGAGAGAGAGAGAGGGAGGGAGAGATAGAGAGAGAGAGAGGGAGGAAGAGAGGAGGGAGAGAGGGAGAGAGAGAGAGAGAGAGGAAGAGAGAGAGAACAGAATTAACTCTGTGATCCAGTTTAAAACATAATATCAGAGAGTGACTCACAAACATGGGCTGGTCCTGAGAGTCTCTGATGGCTGCCTTCATCATGGCCACCACGTGCTCATGGGTTATCACCTCCTGCAGGGGACAGACAGACAGATAGTAGGTTATATTTAATCAGACAGACAGGCAGGCAGACAGGCAGACAGGCAGATAGTAGGTTATATTTAACCTTTATTTATACTGCAGAGATCAACTGAGGGGTGTGTGTGTGTGTGTGTGTGAGTGAGTGTGTGTGTGAGGTGCGTGCGTGGGTCCCTCTCTCTATGTCTGTGTGTGTATCTAATGACTCTCTCTCTCTCTCTGTGCAGTATTGTGTGTGTGTCTCTCTCTCTCTGAGTGTGTGTGTGTATCTTACGTGCAGTATTGTGTGTGTGTCTCTCTCTCTCTGAGTGTGCCTGTCTGTCTTACGTGCAGTATTGGGGGTTAGGGATAGGGGTTGTGTCTTACGTGCAGTATTGGGGGTTAGGGTTAGGGGTTGTGTCTTACGTGCAGTATGGCCCTGCCTGTCTGTCTGTCTGTCTGTCTGTCTGTCTCTCTTACGTGCAGTATGGCCCTGCCTGTCTCTCTTACGTGCAGTATGGCCCTGCCTGTCTGTCTTACGTGCAGTATTGGGGGTTAGGGTTAGGGGTTGTATCTTACGTGCAGGATGGCCCTGTCTGTCTGTCTATTGGGGGTTAGGGGTTGTGTCTTACGTGCAGTATTGGGGGTTAGGGTTAGGGGTTGTGTCTTACGTGCAGTATTGGGGGTTAGGGTCAGGGTTAGGGGTTCTGTCTTACGTGCAGGGTTAGGGGTTAGGGTCAGGGTTAGGGGTCAGGTTGTGTCTTACGTGCAGGATGGCCCTGTCTGTATTGGGGGTCAGGGTTAGGGGTTAGGGGTTGTATCTTACGTGCAGGGTTAGGGGTCAGGGTTAGGGTTAGGGGTTGTATCTTACGTGCAGGGTTAGGGGTCAGGGTTAGGGGTTAGGGGTTGTATCTTACGTGCAGGGTTAGGGGTCAGGGTTAGGGGTTAGGGGTTGTATCTTACGTGCAGGGTTAGGGGTCAGGGTTAGGGTTAGGGGTTGTATCTTACGTGCAGGGTTAGGGGTCAGGGTTAGGGGTTAGGGGTTGTATCTTACGTGCAGGGTTAGGGGTCAGGGTTAGGGTTAGGGGTTGTATCTTACGTGCAGTGTTAGGGGTCAGGGTTAGGGGTTGTATCTTACGTGCAGGGTTAGGGGTCAGGGTTAGGGGTTGTATCTTACGTGCAGGATGGCCCTGCCTGTCTGTCTTACGTGCAGTATTGGGGGTTAGGGTCAGGGTCAGGGGTTGTATCTTACGTGCAGGGTTAGGGTTAGAGGTTGTATCTTACGTGCAGGATGGCCCTGCCTGTCTGTCTTAGGGGTTAGGGGTTGTATCTTACGTGCAGGATGGCCCTGCCTGTCTGTCTTACGTGCAGTATTGGGGGTTAGGGTCAGGGTCAGGGGTTGTATCTTACGTGCAGGGTTAGGGTTAGGGGTTGTATCTTACGTGCAGGATGGCCCTGCCTGTCTGTCTTAGGGGTTAGGGTCAGGGTTAGGGGTCAGGTTGTATCTTACGTGCAGGATGGCCCTGACGTTCTCACTCGTCAGGTTGTGTTCTCTGGACTTCCTGTCCAGGTCGTTGTCCATCCGGCCCAGCTCGTCATCGCTGGACTCCATGGCGACCGGGGTGAGCTCTACTTCCTGTTTGTCATACGACTCACTGCCTGGTGGTGATGTCATCTCTCTGTCTGTCTCTCTGTCTGTCCGTCTGTCTGTCTCTCTGTCTGTCTCTCCGTCTGTCCGTCTGTCTGTCTCTCTGTCTGTCCGCAGACATTTAGACTGAAGAGGACAGATTTCTTCATCTGCCGCTCGCCGACGCTGCAACACACAACCAAACAATAGTCAATAACACACTCCCTGTGTTCCAGTCCCCATACTTTCTACTATTTAGTTTGGTAGAAACAGATTTAGGATGGTTAGAAGTACCGGATGTCTACTACAAGAAGAATCCCTGGCAGCGCCCTGTTTACGCTGTTTGTTTTGTTTTTAGCATACTACAATTGACCTGCATGTACTGGGCCATCCTAAATCTTTTCCTGGCATACTAAATAGTAGGGAGGAAGTGTGGGGATTGGAGCGCAGGGATATTGAGCACACTGAGGATCGCTGCTAAATGTTATGGTAGCCTACACTTTACAATGACAATATAAGGATTATGGTTGTAATATCTTAAATGTCACTTCTTTGTCTTTCGGTGAGATATCTGGATAAATATCGTGTCCTACTATCTTGCCTACCCGTCACTGTTATCTCAAACTAGTAAGGTTAGTAATAGAGGGATAGGATAGTGAACTCAAAACATTTTTAAACACATTTGTAAGTGAACTGTTTCTTATGTGGGCTCGTTTCTGGCATTATAAACGCACCAACAGTAGTTGAGTCATTGTTTTTAAGTGAATCGCTAAAACCTAAATGACCCGAATGAGCCGTTATACCTAAAAATAATAATAACATTGACCGGCAGCTAACTTGCTAAGCTAACAACATTACAACGGATCCATTCGTACGGAGCATGCGCAGTGTGTGTGTTGCGGTGTGGCGCGAATTTCGGCCTAAAATTAAGCAACAAAGCCGTAGAAACAGCTAACGGCGAATATAAGAGTTAATATCTCACCGCCAGCCCGATGTCCGCCGCCATAGCGATCATTTAAATGTGTTTTATTGGTCCGTTACGAAGACATTTCGCCGTGTTTGCGCCATAAACTGTAGCTACCATTAGCTTCTGCTAGCTAGCGCTCCGCCAACAACAATAGCACTTCTGGTCTGACTCCTTCAGAATAAAATCGGGGCGTCAGTAAGTTTTAATGGCGTCGCCCCCTGTCGGCTATTTACTTTACTGTGTTCCAGCCGAAACAGGCGCACATTGTTTTTATTATTAACGCAATACAAAACATCTTAGAAAAGAGAATATTTGACAAACAGAGAAGCACAAACACATCAAATCAAATCAAATCAGTTTTATTTCTATAGGCCTAGCCCAAAAATCACAAATACATTTGTCTCAGTGGGCTTTACATTCCATACAGTATGATATATGATACAATATGACACCCTGCCCTTACACCCTTAGCTCGGCTGAGAAAAAACTCCCAGTAAAAACCCTTTACCGGGATTAATTTTTTTTTGAAGAAATCTCAGGGAGAGTCGACAGAGTAAGGGATCCCTCTCCCAGGACGGACATACTGCAATAGATGTCATAAGTAGAGAAAATCACGAAGGAATTTGATCATTGACCAGGTGATTACATGGTAATACTAAAGTAAAGTGCGAATAGTGTGGATGCAGGAAGACATAAAGTAATCGGATTAAATACATTATAGCCTCCACCGCAAAAATACATTAAAAGCCGGAAGAAAACAAATTAGAATAGAGATAGAGTCAGGGGGCAAAACGTTCAAGTTTTCATAAAACATTTAAAAAAAAAGTTTTCTTAAAATTAAACAATGAAACATTTTTGTAATTCTTTCATTTAATTTTAATTGCTGCCACTCTTCACCACTGTGTAAATGTTTAAATCGTTTTTTTTTCTCTTCACCTGTTGTTGTGTATTTGATGTACCGGTATTTGCATTGAATATTTTGTATGTATGGTTGTTTTTCCTTTGAATTTGTTTTGAACTCGACGTCATTGTAAATGAGGGTCACCCCTCAATTGGTCTCTCGAGGATAAATAAAAGTTAAATGAAAAAAAAAGGAAAACATTTATTTATTGTACTTTTATTTTATTTTATTCCAATCTGTTTTAGTCCTATTAACGCATCATTGCCGGACTGATCCATAGATAGTTTATCAGACTAATCTCACAGTACGAAGTCTCTCGTTGATCTGTGAGGCTTTTATTTTGCCAGCAGTGCAATGCGGAAGAGTTGTATTTTATTATGGTGATCTTTTTGGGGAGATAATGGTGGTTGCGTTCCGAATCGCATACTTTCTACTATATAGTATGTAGAAAAAAGATTTAGGATGTCCGATTCTTGTGGCCAGATTTAGGATGGTTAGAATACCCGGATGGTCTACTTCATGCGGCCAAGATTGTTAGTGTTGAAAACATAGATAGTATAATAAATGGATAGAGCAGCATGGCCGACCTCAGTTCACCGAGGGAGTATCCCTTCTCTCTTGGCGTGTGCGCGCCGCCATTTTGCCTAAGTTTGACTCCGCCTCACTTCCTCGTACCAAAAAAGGGCATGTAGTGACGTCGGGGGGAGGGAGATTGTCCCATCTAGCCGAAAGTACTGTGACGTACACCGAGTTAGCAACATTAGCACGAGCCAGGAGCTAAGCTAACAGCACTCGCTCTACTAGTTAGCCTACCGGTAGACGAGCTCAGCCTCAGTCACGTAATTCCCTGCCTACAGTTTGGTCCAACAACCCCAACAGAGCTGAACATATTCTTAATATCACCTCCGAGCACCTGAGAGAGGGCATTAAAAAGTTCATAGCTGAAACCAGTGTTGGGAATAACGCCGTTTAAAATAACGGCGTAATCTAACTAATTACTTTTTCCGTCGTTACAACGCCGTTATCGTTACTGAACGTTAAATGCGTGAATTGATTGAATAAACTGTGTAATCCGAAAGCACCCCTGGCTCCATACTACACAAACTGCTAGTGAGGAGACCGGGTGGGTTAACAACAAGAGCGATTGTTATTTCTTATACTGTTTTAAGATGTGTTTTATTCAGTGTGGATGACATAACTGTCAGTTAGCGCCGTCACGTCAGTCAGTTTAGTGAAGTTTCTTTTTCTTTCTCTCTCTGTTGTGTGAGTGCGTGTGCGTTGCCGCAGTAACCACCTATCAATCCACGGTTGAAACGTGATCTCCCTGAGTTTGTTTGCATCGCCGTTTGAGTAAGTGCATGGAGTTTCCCGATCTCAAGGCTATAAATTATAATTTATGCACGTTATTAAACAGCCGCGATTCGCCGGTTGCAACAGCTGTTTAGCGTGTCATCATGAGCCGAATATTGCTGCTGTTATTTTCCTGGGATCTGTATGCTGCTGTGCATGTTAAATAAGGAAATACACATAGGATAAATCCTTACTCCTCCTCTCATCGTCTCATGCTTCATAGTCTGACGTTAAGTGGTGTTTTAGCCGACACCCCTGAAGTGAATCCAGTGATAGCAGATCAGCACGGTACATTCAGCAGATTCCTCTAGGCCTACTACTTTTGTTGAGAACAAAATAGGCTAGGCCTAGGCTACTTGAAGTGCAGGATAAACCTGCTGTCTGTTGATGTGCAATAAATATTGAAGGTTATGTAGCCTACAGTAGGCCTACTTGTCTGTTCTACTCATTTCAACTGACTTGTGAAAACTGCTCAGAAAAATCTAATTTTTTGACATATAGCAACTTTTTTTTTTTTTTTTTTACAGTAGGCTAACGCAAAGTTAGGCCTAGGCCTACTTTCCCTGGTAACTAGTTACTTCTATAATTAACTAATAATTCAGTTACTAACTCAGTTACTTTTTGGAACAAGAAGTGAGTAACTATAACTAATTACTTTTTTAAAGTAACGCTCCCAACACTGGCTGAAACAAATGTCTCCTAGTGTTGACTAGGGCTAAACAAGCTGATATCAAAGTATTTGTAATAATATTAATTTTATTTTGGTCTTCAGACTGAAAATGTTATTAACAGTAATACATGACAAGGGAGGACATATTCAATCTATAAACAGATGAAAACACTAATTTAATAGCCTATAATTTAGAGCAGTTTTTTATGTTAAGGTGCAACAATTGAATAAAATGGTTAAATACACTTTGTGGCTGCAGTAATGTTTTGGGTGGAAGAGGGGACCACAGTAGCTCATGATAGTACCGTTTTTACCATGTCCATGATTTTTGGTTGTAACTGCTCAAATACAAAAAAATATCAGTTTTTTATAGTCCAATATCACAAATAACCATTTGCTACAGTGGGCTTTAGCCCATCGGTGGTCTAAAGAGTAGCTGAAAACCATATATGAATAAGGGTAGATTCCATATCACACATTAAATAAAATCCCAGCAAAGACTTGCTCAAGAAGTTCTGAGTAAGGTCCCATCTTCTGCTCCGCTTCTGCCATCGTTGAAAGCATCCTCACCTTATCCATCAGTCTGATTTGCCAGTCTTGACTCACTCTCCCGGAAGAAATTACAGCGCATCAACAGAGCATCCAAAATTATTGGCACCCCTACCATCCCTTGAATTACTATTCCGCAAACTGTTACACACTACACAGAGCCCCAAGATCATCTCTGATCCCACTCACCCTGCACACTATGCCTTCCAGCTACTTCTGTGAGGTGTTAGAGGACAATTGCCTCCAAAACAACTCGGTTCAAAAACAGTTTCAGTCCCACTGCAAGTAACATTCTAAAATCTGAACGCTGAGGATTAAGCATGGCCCGTTTGTATTATGTAATGTGCCTGTCTGTATCTATGTTTAATGTTCAATGTAAAGTTGGAACCTGTACCAAGGAGCTGTACTGAAAACAAATTCCACCAGCCTGGCTGTGTGGTCATTAAAAATATCATCATCATCATCATCATCATCATCATCATAATATCAGAGAATTGACTCTTTCAGTCACCAATTGAAATATCACTTGAGTAAAAGTAGAAAATGATATTAAGAGTACAAATACCAAACTGTAAAGATATTCTTTAACAAGTAAAAGTTTTGCATTCAAATTTTAATAGGAGAACTGGAAGTATGAAACATTTTTGGCATATTTTCATTAAATTACACTAAAATAATCTAAACATAATACATTTTGGGTCTATTAAGTTATCAATTAATACAATCATGGTTTCTATATAATTAGGACTATGTAATGTTGTAAAACAGTTTACTTAAGTTAGGAAAAAATCCCACAAAGAAAACGTTGAAAGATGAAGAGGAATACTTCTCCCAGGATGGACAGTGCAGAACAAAATATATCACAAAAGATCACAATCAATAACAATTATCACAAGCAGATAAGATGAGGTTAGTGTGAATGTAGGTGGACTTCAGTTGCTGCCAGATGTTCCTCCATGTTAACCTGGAAGAGGACAGAGAGACAACCACTGAGTCAAACAATACAGAAAGAGTCAGATAAAAGTAATGCACTAGACAATCAACTCATCTTGATGAATGGGACCAGCAGCAGGAGGGAACCTGGTTCGAGGTTGAATGAACAGCACGCATGATCTAAATGAGAAGAAAGGACAGAGAGGACCGAGAGGAAACTAGGAAGACAGAGAGAGAGAGAGAGATAGCTCAGCAGTTTGAGAAAGATAAACACTCAAGTGCACTGAAGAAAAGATGACAGGTTACAGCAGGTATGATAAAGATTCAGAATGGCCAGTCTTGGTTGAAAGCCCACTCACCACGACAAGGTGCAGACCAGGAGTGGGAACATATAAGACGAGACAAACAGTCAAAAAATAAAAGGCACAAGACAGAAGAGGAAAAAAAGGGAAAATAGGACAGACAGAACACTAGGGAACCTGCAATGAAACTGAAATATAAATTAGTGCAAGCAACTACTATATCACTATATCTTTGAATGCTTAAAGAACTTTGATGAGCATGCAGACTGTGGTTATTAACAGCAACTGTCTCGTCAACAATAATGTTATGAAATACTTTTTTTAAAAGGTTACATATTTAAAAAAAAAAAAATCTAAAATGATGTACTGAACTTTTAACATTTTCCCATGTAATTATGTAAACAATCAAAATTACAACCTAGCTTTTTAATCCTTGAACATAAACTTTTCCACATTTTGTCACGTTACAACCACACACACATACATTTATTTCATTGGTATTTCATGTGATAGACCAACACAAAGTGGTGCATCATTGTGAAGTGGAATGGAAATGAAATATGATTTACAATTTTTATAAATAAAAGACTGAAAAGTGTAGCGTGCAAAAGTATTCATCCCCCCTGAGTCAATACGTTGTGGAACCACCTGTAGATGCAATTACAGTTGAAAGTCTATTGGGGTATGTCTCTACCAGCTTAGCACATCTAGAGACTGACATTTTTGCCTATTGTTCTTTGCAAAATAGCTTGAGCTTCAGATGCAGCGTCAGATTGCATGGAAAGTGTCTGTGAACAGCAAGTTTCAAGTCTTTGCAAATATTCTCAATTATATTTAGGTCTGGAAAATTGAAAACCACATTTCATTTTCATTCCACTTCGCAATTATGCGACACTTTGTGTTGGTCTGTCACATAAAATACCAATAGAATAAATGTTGTAATGTGACATAATGTGTAAAAGTTCAGCGGGTATGAATACTTTGAATACTTTTTCAAGGCACTGTACGCATACATGAACATTAACCAAGGAGGTTGCATATGTATTTTAACTAATACAAGGTTAACATAACAAAATCAGCTCAGGCCCCGTTTATGCAGGCTCTAAGAGAAATTGAATGCTGTCTCATTTACTAGTTAAAAAGGTTTATGGAGGGAGGTATCATAACTATTTTAACTAATAAGGTAACATAACAAAATCAGCTCAGGCCCCGTTTATGCAGGCTCTAAGAGAAATTGAATGCTCTCTCATTTGCTAGTTAAAAGGTTTATGAGGAACGTAGTGTGTTTTCAAAATGGTTTGCACTGCATCCCTGCGTCCTACTTTTTAAGAATGTATTTACCTCACTGGACATTTGGGACCAATTCACAGAGACTAGGAGGGCTTAGTACTTGCCATTACACATGAAAAACTACAAAGAGAGGCCACATTTTCACAGACAAGTATAAAACTGGACGGACACACATTATATATTTATCTACATCTAATATTTACCTCCAAATCTTTGCACAGCTATATACACCAGACAAAACAGACACGTTTTTACAAATGCACATATTATACATTTATTTACATGATTATATATCTACATCCACTAATAATATTTACACACATATTTTATATATTTAAACAAATATATACACAAGACAGATACACATTCATCATTAAATGTACAAATATTAATCCTCATAATAAATAAATAAACAATAAAATAAACAATAATAATAAATATTTACAAATCTATACACACACACACAAGCAGTATCTCTCTCCCAGTTGTCTTGATACATGCAAGCTCCAGGTAGTGACAATGCCCATACTACCTATCCTATCTATTCTATCCTACTACATGGCTATCACAGCCCAAAACAGCAATGCCACCACAGACCCAGGCTCCGTTTATGCAAGCTCCAGGTAGTGACAATGCCCATACTACCTATCCTATCTATTCTATCCTACTACATGGCTATCACAGCCCAAAACAGCAATGCCACCACAGACCCAGGCTCCGTTTATGCAAGCTCCAGGTAGTGACAATGCCCATACTACCTATCCTATCTCCCCACATCGGACAAGATAACAATTTTTTGACAACGCCAAAAACCTTTCTATTCTCCATAAAAATGGATTAATTTTGTGAGTTTTTTCCTCACCATTTTACCTTCCTTAATTTTTTCTGTCTCACGCCTGGCAATATGGTTTAAACGGATTTTGCAGTACCAGGTAGCTGCCATCTTTAACAGAACATGAACATGGTTAGCCTCAACAGACATTTCGAACATATGGCTGTGAAGCTGGGGAACAGATCCTTGTCAGAACAATCAGAAAGAACCTGGGTGACAATGGCTGCTGTTGTCCCTTTTCCACGTGGAGCCTTTCCCTCATTGCGTTTTAGGAGATGCTGGAAGCACTTTTCTGTTGCTTGGCAAATTGCAGTCATGCCTGCCGATGGTTTCTGAAGGCCACCTCTATCCTTCAAAGTCAGGAATTGATGCACCGAGCCATGTGATGTCAGTGCCTCTGAGCATGGCATGCACATCAGCTTCTGTTTCATCTTCTTTACAATGAATCCTGTGATGTAAGAGATGGCAGCTTCCTTGTACTCAGAGAGGTTGTCCACATCTGGAAGTTTAGCAAAGTTGTCATCTTCAGGCACAAGCACTTCCACTGGCTCCATGTCCACCCTGCGTGCGATGTTCATAACTGCAGGTGTTGAGTCAAGGATGGTCGTGTTGTCACGAAGGAGACAGTTTCCTGTGCCTTTCTTCACTTGATGCCTTACAAGGAGACGCTTGTATGCCCCTCTGAACTGCCTTACATTGGGGTTGTTGTTGTAACCTCCACGTGCTCTGACTGCAGAGAAGAACAGCTCCAAATGGTCCTGACTGAGTTTGTAGGTCAGAAGGTATCTGCACGGGGCAGCTGGCTGTTCCACCATGTCTTCATAGATGCCCATCACACTTCTTGCACAAGCAATGAAACCATAGATGGGTGTCTTTTTTTGAGTGGAATGCACATGTACAAGTCTGTTGTCTTTTCCTTTACATTTGAGCCCAAGTAGAAGCAACTCCATTTCATCTAAAGTAGCCTTGACTCGATGTTTAGTTGCTGGCTTGATGGGTGCTTTCTGTCCTTTTCCAAGAGGGTTGCGGCTGTTCAGGACGTCAAAGGCTGCATCGATGGTGCGCAGGAAATGAACTGTGGCTGCACATCCAATAAACTGAGGCAACTTCAGCCCTGCTCACAGTATTCCAGGGCATCGGCTACACTGCTGCTGAAAAGCTGGGCTGCAAGATTGACTTTCATCTTTTGATTTCTCCACTGAATGTGTGCCATTTTTAGTTTGTTTCCAAGACGCAGCCCTTCCTTCTCCTGAAGCTTGTTGAGCTCTTGAATGTACTGCCATCTTACCTGCTGGCCATCGTCTCTTACCAGAACCTCAACCGTTGAAAAAACATTACGCATAAGCTTGAGCATGTGACATGGATCCAATAAAACATGGACCTTTTGTGTTGGATCCTCAGGGTGGAAAAAGAAAGGTCTCATGTCGTTTATGTCCAGTTTGGCACCAAGCTCCCTGATCATGGCAAAATTTTGAGAAGGACCGTCACATGTCAAGGAAACAACTCTTACACCTATGTTGTGAAGCCTAACAAGGCTCTCCTGGATGATGCTGGCTCTCTCTGCTCCAGTCAAGCTGTTGATTAAAAAGTAGGCGATGGGGATTTTCCACGACTGATTTATAGCAACGACCATGAGGACTAGTGCTTGCGTTGCCACAATGTTTTCCAACTCTCCTGAACCAATGTCAACATAACCATGAATTTGGTCCCCACCAAACTCTGTTTGTTTGTGAATGTACATTTCATCCACCATCAATGAACAAACTGTAGCTTCACCTTCTTTCTTTTTCTCAGCAACATGGCTTTTTAAAGCTGTAAATGAAGCAGCAGTAAATCCTGGATCTGCAGAGATGCTGGTGTACCATTTTCTTATGGTCTGAGGGTGAGGCAAGGCCAGTTGAAAATTTTCTCTGACATAGTCGTAGGCCTTCGGAGAGTAAAAGTGCAGTGTTGTAGCAAATTGCTTTACATTTTCAGAAAACACTGGCCTCTTCTGATTTGTGATTCGCTGAAAGATTTCTCTAGGAACATCATCAAAACCATTCAGAAGGGAGGCACAATCGTTTGAGATGAGAAATTTTTTCTCCAGTATTTTCACTACACCTTTCAAGGAGGAAACTTTAGATCGCCATTTCCTCGCCTGAGCGGTTTTAAACTTAAGCTTTTTGCGTGCAGCACAGAGCTTTCCTTGGATCACTGTATTTTTTCTTTTTAGTGATCTGGGCGATTCAGACACAATGTAGTCGTGATCCACATGATCACTCTTGACAACGCTAGCATATTTTCTGGATATTGAATAGCAGTGCTCTGATGCTACCTGTTTTTCACCAACATTTTTTAAGTGAATGGTGTTATCCGCATCAACATCAACACGCATATCGACAGTCAGAGCAGCACCATCATGTAGGACACCTTGATCAGTAATGGCCTGTTCAAGTGTGCTTTCCGGCATTATGCCACTTGTCTGATCGGCTGTACTACTCCTATGGTCTACAGATGCAACCTCCTGGTGGGTAACATAAGAACTAGGGCTTGGACTTACCTTTCCAGTACTTACCCTGCTTAGCCTCCTGGGTGTTTCATCTTTCTCCTTGAAGAAAATTGTAGGCACAGCAGTGTCCTTCAGGCAAGTCCGTCCCTTAAAAAAAAACATTAAAACATAGCAATTTAGTTTTAGGTTTTTAACAAAGGAACATTAAGAGTTTGCAATCAATGATAAGTTCCCTTTCTTATTTTAAATTGTTCATATTAAAAGTAAGCAGTTAATTTGTTTTTTTATATTAAAAGTGTATTAAATATGTGATACATCCATTGCCGTTAAAAAAAACAATCCAACCAACCAATTTTAAATCTATGATTACAGCTTATTGAATTAAACCCAGTGACAAGTAAAAAGGAAAGGTTCTCATGTTTCTTTGATATAATTGGCAAGCATCATAGTGATTCCAGTTTAACGGTGACATAAAAAAGTAAGATTTTTAGAGTTCCCTAATTAGGTATTTGTCATTGTATTGGTTGTCCATACAGTCTCTTTTAAATTTGACAAATGTGTTACAAAAGGACTTGTGTGTGTGTCTGTGTGTGTGTGTGTGTATATGTGTATAGTTGTGTGTATATATATAATAATTAGAACATATTTGTCTATTTATTTGCTTTTGTAATAAATTGGTTGAATATATTTGTCTATTTATTTGCTTTTGTAATAAATTGGTTGAATTGTAAAGAGACTTTATTGATAGCCTGTACTTTTAAAGTAAAATGTTCCCTCCTTTGTTGGGTAAAAAAAAAGGTTTCTACCCTCGAGTCAGTGGTGAGCATCTGAGGCTTGAAATGGTCACTACAAAGACGATCTCCCCCTCTGGGTGTCCAGTTCTGTCTCTTCATGTCAGTCACCCATTTGTCCAGCCGGACAGGATCACCTAGGGGAAGGCTTTTGATGGAAAAACATTTATTTAAATTGTAAACATCGCATCATCATTACTGTTACCCCTATATTATTACATATACAGTGTAAAGCTGGGCAGTCATGCTACTGAGTTTTCAGCCATATTGTACCGCTGATGGATTGATTGATTTCTGTGTGAGGACAGGAGATAAAAGGAGAGGACAATTGTATATTTATTTTTGAGTTAATGCAGATGTAAATATATAGGCTAGATGATAACCTCCGTAATATCCAAGGATAACACAGCTACGGAAACACAGCCACAATTGTATATTTTATTTGAATGTAAAAAAAAATATATATATGATGTGATGAGAATTATTGCATATTATATGTGGGGGGCTTGACACTATACTGAAGTATGGTCTCCCCCCCCTCCCCATCCCC
>CM047509.1:33975396-33977896 GCA_026122265.1 Ammodytes dubius
TACATCCGGCCGGTTCAGCGGCGGCCATGTTGGAGTGGAACAGGAAGAGGAGGAGCCACAGACAGGAAGTCATCCTGACACGCTACACCTGGAACCCATGAAGAAGAAGAAACAGTAAAACCCTGGGCCTCCATATTCTCTCTCTCTCTCCTCTTTCTCTCTCTCTCTCTGTCTCGTCCTTCTCTGTTCTCTTTCCTTCTTTCTCTTTCTCTTTCTCCTTTCTCTTTCTCTTTCTCTTTCCTTTTCTCTTTCTCTTTCTCTTCTCTCTCTTCTCTTCTCTCTTTCTCTTCTCTCTCTTTTTTCTCTTTCTCTCTTCTCTCTCTTTCTCTTCTCTTCTCTCTTCTCTCTTCTCTTCTCTCCTCTGTCTCTCTCTCTCTCTCTCTCTCTCTCTGTCTCTCTCTCTCTCTCCCTCTCTCTCTCCCTCTCTCTCTCTCTCCCTCTCTCTCTCTCTCTCCCTCTCTCTCTCCCTCTCTCTCACACCCAGAGATGAAAGGTGCTTCCTATCGAACATAGGAAAGGACAGCACTGTTTCAAAAGAATTCGACTCCACTTTTCCTAACCGACGTCATTGCGCGACGGCGAGTATTGCTGACGTGAGTCACTAGCGCGAAATTACCTTCCTGAAAATTGACTACAACAAGCGCTCGTTTGATCCATGCGTTCTTTTCATATTGATTTTAATCAGGTTGTCAACAGAGAGAATCACTTAGATCCGACTTGGCCAAGGGGAATATTTAAGGCCACTTGAAAGCCTTAAGTTTGGATTGTGTTCTTCAATGAGCCCCTCTGTGTATTGTGCCTCCAGTCCAGCAAAGGGAAGATGGTCAGTGAGTGGCGTGTGTGTTCTTTTGAGATGGACGATCATTAGATGTGTATGATGTCAGGATGGTATGAGCACACAGTAGATACGCTGTGGGAATGTTTGACATTAGCCAGGCACCGCCCGCCTTCCTACTCACGCTCAATCTTTACTTCCCTTCAGTAGTCAGTCTGGGTCCAAGGTATATTACTGGGTTTTCTCAGGATAGATTTCTGCATGACTAATCAGTGAACAGAGGGAGTGGCTGAGAACAATGACGCTGAGGTCGTGCACCAGTTTCAGTTGTAGTCAGAAGCCGGCGAATGACATACGTCACGACCAAACGTTATGTGATTGGTTGGCAGATCCAGAGTGGCAGTGGGCAGATCCAATAGTTTTAAACTTCAACAGACACCCGCCTCCAAGTGAGTTAACGTTTTTCAATTGAGCGATTCCAGACCTTCTGTACAAATGAAATGAAGTACGATGGTCTGGTAGGACCAGGCTAAATGAAGTACGATGGTCTGGTAGGACCAGGCTAAATGAAGTACGATGGTCTGGTAGGACCAGGCTAAATGAAGTACGATGGTCTGGTAGCACCAGGCTAAATGAAGTACGATGGTCTGGTGGGACCAGGCTAAATGAAGTACGATGGTCTGGTAGGACCAGGCTAAATGAAGTACGATGGTCTGGTGGGACCAGGCTATGGTCTGGTAGGACCAGGCTATGGTCTGGTAGGACCAGGCTATGGTCTGGTAGGACCAGGATAGTTTGACACTAAATGCCAATAAAAAATACATAACAAAATACATAAAAAGGAGGAGAGTTAGTCAAACTAGATAATGTGCCTGTGAGGGAATTTTGGGTCTTTAGTTGTAATATTAATGGTAAAGATTAATAGGTCATATATGCCTATCTTGTGTGTCTGTCTCTCAGACTCTAGGTCAGCCTTGGAGCCTGTTAGGAGACACTTAGGTCAGCTGTATAGATAAAGTCTCATCTCCTTAGACTCCAGAATGTTATGGTTCACTGTGTTCAGCTCTGAACCAAAACATTGGTAGAGATAGAACGAGGTTAATACACACACACACACACACACACACACACACACACACACACACACAGCATGAGGTTAATACACAGCTCTAAGCATGTATCTGTCAGAATTGAAGTGCAAGTCACGAGAGTGTCAGTCCGGTTCTCCTTGGCCAAGTCTGTAATAAATATCGCTTCATAATTCATCCAAGTCTCCTGGAATATTCTTCCACCTGAGTTGACCTCCAACCTTAACAGAACTTCCTTCACATGCCTCCATAGTCAAGCAAAGGAAAGATGGGTTGCGTTCCGAATCTCCTCCTCTTTTTTCTATTCTACATACTACATCCGACGATAAAAAGAATCTAGTTAGGATGCAGTAGGCATACTATTGGGACATACTTTTCTCTCTTATTTCATCATAACATTGCGCCTTGATCTTGCCTCTTGCTTTTATATCCGTCGCATCCCCGTTTGTTTTCATATGGAGGCTTCGTCGATGTGACGTCACTTCACGTGCACACCGGATTGTGGGTCAGAATCGCCCAAATAGGATGTACTTTTCAACACTAACAATCTTGGCCGGATGAAGTAGGACATCCGGGTATTCTAACCATCCTAAATCTGGCCACAAGAATCAGGACATCCTAAATCTTTTTTCTACCA
>CM047509.1:33987896-33990396 GCA_026122265.1 Ammodytes dubius
ACCGGTTTTGACGAAACACCTCCCACTTGACCTCCTGGTTGTACAACCCAAGGAGGTCACACCAGCTCTGTGATGCATTGGATTCAGTCATTCTCTTCCACACTTTGAGCTTCACTTTTTTTCCTCACCTCATCCTTCACTTCATAAGGTCCAAATAACTCCACTGTTGCGTACTCAAATGGATTGGCTGGTGTTATTCGCTCTGGCGAGAGGTCACTCATGATCTGGCGCCATCTTCTGGCCTTGGCTTTCCTGCATGCCACACAGTTGTCATCACTCTTCTGGGCTATTTTCCGGCCTTTTACCACCCAGGCTTTCCTTCTCATCCGGAGGAGTGTACCTGCAATTTCTTCATGATTCACACTGTGAGCTTCTTGAGCAAGAAGAGTGGATATCCATGATGTGTAAGGCAAGATTGGTACTGCACTTTTTCCATCATTAAAGATTTGGAATCTTCCTCCACAGAGCAAAAGTCCAGTGTTTCCATCTTTGACAACAGCAAGTCTGCTGAGAGTTGTGTCTGGAAAAGTTACCCCCTCTTGAGCTGAAGAAATCCTCTCCCTCTTTGGCTTATTTGTGACTGAAGTTCCGGCCAGCACTTTTTTCCACTCTGTGGCAGCTCTCCACACCCAGGCCATGATTCTGGTCAGCTTAGTTAAACTGCTGAATTTGCTGATGTCAAGGATTTTTCTCACTGCAAAACCAGCAGGTGGTCTCCGGACCTGGATGTGGAGTTTACCTCCAGTGGGGCTGCTTTGCAGGTCCTTGGTTTGGTCAGTTTCACCTTGAGCAGAATTTGGAGACAGTGGAATTGCAGTGGCAGATGGGGCCTTTTTGTTTCTCCTGAGCGTTGCAGCAAAGACAGCACCACTTACCTCAGCTTTCACTGGTTCTCCTTTTTGGTCAAGTGGTGTGAGCTGAGTGGTTTTGCCTCTAGTCAGTGTGTTTGGAGTTTTTTCTCTTGCCTCTTCTCCAGGAGGATTTTGGCTGATTCTCATCTTCTTTTTTCTCTTTGAAAAATTGATTGAAGTCATGAGATACAGTTTGTCAGATTTGACCAGGTACCCAACTCCAAGGGCTTTGTTGTCTCCTTCTCTCACCTGGTTGGGAAGAATGAAGACTTGATTCAATGTTTCCGGATGTTGTGATGCTTGTGTCTGCCTCCCACTTTGGCCTGACCGGACCCACGGCTTGAGGAAGAATCCACCTGCTCTCAGGATCTCTTCGACTGCATTGGTGGTTTTGTCTAGCTTGTCCAGGTCATTATGGGATGCATTTCTGTTATTGGGCAGGGAATCTTCAATCCCGGGGTATTTTGTGTCCCAATGAGCCTCCTGACTGTGTGCATCCTTTTTCACGTAGGTGAGGCCTCGTCTGATAATCTCCAGTTCTTTCTCCCCACTCAGTGTCATGTCTTTACCTCCCGGTTGACAGTTACCACATCTGCATCCTCCACACATGGGTTCGCAGGCTGCTCCAGAAACCGTGCTTTTGGTTTCAGCCCTGATCTCTTGTATCTCAGCGATTTCTTGATACTTAACCGCTGTGGTCCTCATCGATCGTGCAAAGTGAGTCTCAGAGTTGTGTAGGGCCATGTCCACGACTTCAAAGAGGTCTGGATGTGCTCCGCCGACGGTCTTTCCTAAAGGGCTCTCCCACAGGACGAGATCTCCTACAACCTTTACTCTTTGTGGGGCCAGTCTTCCTTCACGGTGGCTGATGAGAAGCTCCACGTGCTCTGGTCTGTGAAGGTCCTCTAGGGCGGTGTCAGGGAAAAACTTCTTGAGTTGCTGCGGTTTGATGACTCTGTTCACTCTTGCAATTTCATCCAAGCCATAACAGATCAGTTCATGAGCTCTCTCTGTGCCTCTTGGTGTCTTGACTCTTACCCTGAGTAAGTATCTTCTGGTCTTTACCTTCTTGGCCATGCCTCCGACTCCATGGACGACAAGTGTGATCTTTTCACTTCGTAGTTTCAGTCTTCTGGCAGCTCTGTGAGTGATGTAGTTGGTGTCTGATGCTAAGTCAATGAGTGTTCCAATCTTCTGCCCCGCATTGGTGGTTACCTCAAGAAGCATTAGAATAACTGGTAACTCACATGTGTTTGAGTCCATCACTCCAGGTAGGTTTTTTCCAGTGCAGTGTGATTTTGCAGCCATGTTGGTGAAAGCTTGCCTGAATTTGTCTGCCAGGTCTGGGCGGAGCTCAGATATTAATTTATCTTGTTCCTCTGTGAGGTTTGCCTTCTGGTGCTGGGTTTTCCCACCTTTTCAGATTCTTTCCCCTTAAATCCTCCTTTCAGGCAGAGAAAGAAATGGTGGTCTGAAGAGCTTCCTCTCTGGCAGTCTCTGTTCCTGCACAGGTAAGTGTCTGTACATTCCTCATCACCTTCATGACACATGAGGCATCTTCTGCATGCTCCTAGCTTTTCAACGGCGTTTAGCTTTTCACCAGGCTTTAATTCTTTGAACTGCTTGCAAAAGAAAATCTTCTCACGGTG
>CM047509.1:34007896-34022896 GCA_026122265.1 Ammodytes dubius
ACCTTTAATGGGTTAGGGTTATATACACTAGGGGTGGGAATCTCTTGGCACCTCACGATTCGATTCGATTCCGATTCAGAGGTCAACGATTCGATTCAAAATCGATTCTCAATGCATCTCAATGCAAAACATTTTTTATGTACATACCCATGTGTGAATTTCAAAAATATATTTATATGCACATCTGAGTTTGCTCCTCAGAGTTTGCTAATCACTTCCTACTTTTGTGATGATCATTAAAAACAATTAACAGATGAATTACCTTCTCTAATATTGTATTAAGAGAAAAGCTTTTCTTGTCACAAATATGACTTTCTATGAACAGTGCAATAATCAATGCAGCTTTCAACACAATATGGAAGTATGTAAAAACTAAACCGATTCAGTTTAATTTTCTTTCTACTCTTGTGAATCATGTTTCTATAGGATTTCTATTCTATTATTTTCTATGTCATTTCAACACATTGTACAAAAAGTATGGCTTGGAATTCAGCTCTCATACAAAAACGTAAACAGACACAAAGCCAGTGCAGGTCATGGGTTTGCTGCTCTGCCCTTTTGAAGCCACTTTGGAGACAACTCGCACATGTGTGGTGTGCATGCGCAATGGCGCATGAAGTATTAGTATTTACCAAAAAAAAATTATTATTAAAAAAAAAAAATTATAAAAAAAAAAAAAAATTATAAAAAAAAAAAAAATCGATTATTAACTTTTCAGAATCGATTCAGAATCGTTCGAGAGAGAATCGATATTAATCGGAAAATCGATTTTTTTTTCCCACCCCTAATATACATACTATTATAAATCACTTACTTCACCCTTAAAGGGGACATATTATGAAAAACCAAACATTGCCGGTGTTTGGGCACACTGTTTAGGTTATTGGCGTCCCTACCAGCACACACAAGCTTCAAAAAGACAAATATGTCAGTTTCTTCTGGGACACTTATTTCGAAAAAGGGGGGATTTGAAGGTTTCCTCCAAAAAACACAGACCGATGACGAAACCGGTCGGTTTTCATTATCATAAATACTCCCACGGGAAAGCTCACCAGAAACTCGGCAGTTGATTGGCAAATCAAGACGCCCCGTTGGTAACCACACACACCTGGTTGAGCCTCCACTCGCTCATGCAACAACAGAGGAGAAGCAAGCTGCAGTGTGAGCTCAATCTCAAGCTACCATCACACCCCAGCCTCGAAGCACACTAGGGCTGAATGGATTTACTTAATTTTTTGTTAGGCTATCTCCAGCAAAGGTTTTCAATCTGTTAGTGTGATCAAAGCCTTTTTACTGGAGTGTGGAGGAGACTGTGCCAGGAAGACTGAGAGACACCATCCCTCCGAAATGTAAGTAGTCCTATTTTAAAAATAATTCTGTCCGTTTGTTAGTTCAATGTCTGTAATGGGCTTTATTTTATCCCTCCTATAATAACCAACACCGACTGAAATGAGAGAATGCGGGGTTTAGTCGTTAGCATTAGCGCCTGCTAGCTTTACCGTTAGCTTTATGCGCCAAACCCCTTTCACAAATCTGTCTATTCAATGTTTACTTATGAATGTATCCATGTACGTAACTCTGACATGTACATAACTTAATTCATTGTTAATAATATGGTCTATTTATAAATTCGGCATATGATTAAAGCATCTAAAAGCACGTAATCATGTTAAACCTTTACTGTTTTGAAGTTATTAATGCCACTCGCTCCCGCAGATACAAAGCACAGGGAGGTCTTATATTCAGCCATTGCTAAAGGGAGTGTTGTATTATTATGGAACGGCCGCTGTGGTACGAAATTCCAGTCTCAACAATGTTTCCTACACACAATTATAACTCTAGCGTCTACAGCCCGTTGTTTTCATGTAGTGTAACTTGTGTAATGTGTTACATTATTCAGCTGTTGCCGTGATGTCGGCTAACGCTGATGCTAATGATAACTAGCTCTCAGTCGCACAATAGACTGTAGGTTGGTGTTGCAGCCCGCTGTTGGGTGAAGCGCTGTCCCACAGGTAAAAGCCATGGATTTATAAAGCCTGTCCAATATGCACTCTAGTCCAGCTTCTTGCAAGGTTAATAAGGACTTTATTATTTATGTAAAAATAATATTTAATGTTTCACTTGAAGCACAAAATGAACGGCTTTATTTTCTGTTATAGCCTATAGGCCTACCCAACAAATTTGTTTTTTTCGCTTTTTTAAGCACTAAAACAGTGCAATGTTGTGATGTATTTTAAATTAAGCCTTATATCTGATTAAATTGTTAGAATATTATTTGTTCGCAATAATTAGACACTCGTTCGGATGACGAAATGAGTGTTAATTGTAAAAAAAACGGAAATCATGAGATTAAAACGGAATTTGGAAAAAAATAAAAACGGATTTCATAGGGCCCTAAAGTACACACCGCAATAAGTCTGCGGACAGTGTGTAGTAGAAGCAGCAGTGGGCCTATTACATGATCTCCAGTGTAATGTACACATAGACAGAAATACTGTAAGTTGTCTCTGCTGCTGTTTGTTTCCTGTCCATTATATTTCAAAAAGCACACAGTATCACTCAGCACTTGTTGCTTATTGAGCCAGGGCTATACTGAATTTGTTGTAGCTTTGCCATAACAGATGTATGATGTAGGCCTATACATGTCAGCTAGGCTACATGATGTAACATTGAATGTGCCATGTTTTACAGGTATCCGAGTGACCTGATGGAGCCGGACGGAGCCACCAAGACCGTCACACTATCCGTTCCTTCAGAGGAGGATGTGTTCACTGGGTGGGACAGGTGTCTTCTTCAGGGCCCAACAACAACTGGACAGTTACATAAAAGTTATGGCTTTGCTTCTGTTTGATATGTACACTTCATATTTTCATTCCAATGGCTATGAATAAACTGCTTTATTTTTAAGGATGTTTTTGGTCTTTTTAAAATGTAATGATACTGTTTTATCAGAGAAAATCTTCAGCAAGATGAAAATGTGAGTTTCAAGTAATCCTTTGCTACAGGTGACAGTAAGCAACACAATACATTTTTTAACGGTAAAACTTTATTATGAATGAGTGATCACAATACAAATGATACATTATCTACTAGATATTGAAATGTTGTCAGATAATTTGCAGCTCTGATAAACCTAAAGCATAATTATTTCAACCATACATTTTACAAAAGATAATGCCTTTCCAGTGAATCTTGACATGATTCAGGATACATTCTTTTCCATTATGGTTACTGTACATTTTTACATGTCAACTCAGTATCGGTTCACAACCAAAGCTTTTTCACTCCACTGGGCTGTAGATCATTCCACAGACCTGTAAAGACAAATGTAAAACAGGGTGTATGTTACCAGTTTAGAGAGTTTATGCATAAATACTTAGCTCAAATTATGTTATTGACTGTGACATAATTAAACAGTATTTACCTGAGGATAATGTCAGGGAAACCAGAAATCTTGATGCCATTTTCACAGTTTTCAGCTCAGACTCCTGCCTGACCAGGTTCAGTTGTAAAGCTTTTGGTTTAGAAGTGGTAAGTGTGCTGACATTTGCTGTAGAAATGAAGCTAAACATGGTAACATCGATCTCCATGCTGCATTGGCCAAAAGTAAACAAAACTGACAGCTGGGCGTGTGCCATGCCCATGGAGGTAGGTATAGAGTAAATGAGCAGGGCGGTGCATGCACGCCCATGTAGATCTGACCAGTCAGAGCAGACTAGGCTTTCTGCGGAGGGGGGTAGATGTCAAAACCAAATTTTTGAGGGAGAGGCCAAAAAAGGCCTGAAAAGGCAATGAAGAAATGGGCATTGGTAGAAAACTAATGGGCTTTTTGTACTATAGACCATTAAAACCTTTTCTAGTAGACCTCGGAAATACACATTTAAACCCGAGTTTTTGCATAATATGTCCCCTTTAATGGTAATAATACGGACACACACACTCACTCACACACTCACTCACTCACTCACTCACTCACTCACTCACTCACTCACTCACTCACTCACTCACTCACTCACTCCACACACTCACTCACTCACTCACTCACTCACATCACTCACTCACTCACACACACAACGTTGTTTTATTTGGCCATTTGCAAGTGGTCCGAATTAAACAACGGTCGCAAAATAAGTCACAAATAAACCGCCAACTGTGCATACTTAAAAGTGCATACTAACAAATGCATAATAAGAAGCGCATACTTAAAAGTGCACATTAACAAAATACATACTTAAAAGTGCACACTAAGAAAATACATACTAACAAGTACATACTTAAAGTGCACACTAACAAAATACATACTAACAAGTGTATACTTAAAAGTGCATACTTAAAGTACACACTAGCAAGTACATACTTAAAAGTGCACAACAAAAATACACACTAACAAGTACATACTTAAAGTGCACACTAAAAATTCATACTAACAAGTGTATACCTAGAAGCGTATACTTAAAAGTGCCACAACACACTTTATATAAATAAAAAACACACAAAGTCCCAAAAACGCAAAATTCACAAAAAGTCATAAATAAGAAGATAAATGAACTACATCTTAGAAATAACAACATAGATATAACAGATACCACACTGCACACACACTTTACTGTAGGTGAATCTTCCACCATAGATCTGTCCTCAGCCCTATGAGCTATATGAATAAAGTGTATTAACATGTCTACTGTCTGTCTGTCTGTCTGTCTGTGTGTGTGTCTGTCTGTCTGTCTGTCTGTCTGTCTGCCTGTCTGTCTGTCTGTCTGTGTGTCTGTGTGTCTGTCTGTCTGTCTGTCTGTGTCTGTCTGTGTGTCTGTCTGTCTGTCTGTCTGTCAGCCTGATGAGCGCGCTCAGTTTGAGATCCTGAAAGCTCAGATGTTTGCAGAGCGAGCGGCGAAGAGAGCAGGACGACCGAAGAGAGCCAGAGCCATGGCCGAGGAGGAGGGACCCAGCCCTGGTAAGAGACTCACTCACTCACTCACACCGACACTCACTCACTCACTCACTCACTTACACACTCACTCACTCACTCACTCACTCACTCACTCACTCACTCACTCACTCACTCACTCACTCACTCACTCCACTCACTCACTCACTCACTCACTCACTCACTCACTCACTCACTCACTCACTCACTCACTCACTACTCACTCACTCACTCACTCACACACACACATACTCACACACTCACTCACTCACTCACACACAGGGAGACACTCACACACTCACTCACTCACACTCTCACACACTCACTCACTCACTCTCACTCACACTCTCACATTCTCTCTCACTCACTCACTCACTCACTCACTCACCCACTCACACACACAGGGAGACACACACACACACACTCAAACGCGCACACACACACACACACTCAGAGACACAAACGCACGCACACACATTTTGATTGTACTCCCATACATCACTCTATCAGTACAACACACACACACACACGACTACATCAGTGTTAATGTCTTGTCCCATGTGCCTCTCAGCAGCCAATAAGAAGGGAGGAGGAAAAGGCGGGAAGCAGAGTGTGTTCGATAAGGAACTGACCAACACAAGCACCAAGGCTCTGAAGCAGTACAGATCAGGGTGAGTGTCTGTCTGTCTGTCTGTGAATCTGACTGTTTACCTGTCTGTCTGCCTGTCTGTCTGTCTGTCTGTTTACCTGTCTGTGAGTCTCTCTGTTTACCTGTCTGTCTGTCTGTCTGTGAGTCTGTCTGTCTGTGTTATTTGGTGCATAATGTACCCGTCTCTCTCTCTTCAGTCCGTCCTTTGCAGACAGGAAGCGTCTTGGTATGGACAGGAAGCAGCGCCCCGGAAACAAAAACAAAAGGTGAGTTTACCTGCTCTCTCTCTCTCTCTCGCTCTCTCACACACACCTGAGATTCTGTCTATTTATCTTCCATAACATGTCTTCTTTCATACTAGTATAAATCAAAGGTCCAACATGTACATTCAGGTGTTTTATTGACCCTTGTCTGTTTGGGTCTGTGTATATTATTATATCCGTCTGCATTTCAACTATTAACCCAATATGTCTGTCTGTCTCTCTGTGTGCCTGTCTGTCTGTCTGCCTGTCTCTCTGTGTGCCTGTCTGTCTGTCTGTCTGTCTGTCTGTCTGTCTGTCTCTCTGTCTGTCTGTCTGTCTGTCTGTCTGTCTGTCTGTCTGTCTGTCTGTCTGTCTCTCTGCCTGCCTGCCTGTCTGTCTGTCTGTCTGTCTGTCTGTCTGTCTCTCTGTCTGTCTGTCTCTCTGTCTGCCTGTCTGTCTGTCTGCCTGTCTGTCTGTCTGTCTGTCTGTCTGCCTGTCTTCTGTCTGTCTGTCTGTCTGTCTGTCTCTCTGTCTGTCTGTCTTCTGTCTGTCTGTCTGTCTGTCTGTCTGTCTGCCGTCTGTCTGTCTGTCTGTCTGTCTGTCTGTCTGTCTGTCTGTTGTCTTAGGTTCAAGAAGAAGTAGAGTCAAGATGGCCGCCCTCAGCACCATGAGTCGACATGTAAATGTTTTTCTGTTTTGTTTAATAAAGGAAATTTAAATAAAGTTTGAGAGTTTTTGTATATTTTTTTTATTTGGAAATGTTTATGAACACTGTTTGTTATAGGATAAGACAGACAGACAGACAGGAGGACATTTTAGCAGACATATATATATATATAAATTATCTTTAAAAGACATATCCATGGTTTTGAGTGTTTGTTTATGAGATCAAACCAATCAGGGGGCTGTGTCTGGCCCCAACATGTCTCCACCAATCAGGAGGATTCAGGCTCCTTTTTGTGACACAAGTACACATGTTAAAGGTTCTGGCTATATCCCATTACAGAGACCGCCTCCTTGGTAGGACGCGGTCTCTGAAGGCTACAGCCCGTGAAGGCCGATTCGAAGGCCGAACGAGTGTTGTTAAACGAGACAGTCTCCGCAGGTCTCCGTTTACGAGCATTTCCGGTTCACGTAACAAGCCGTTACCTTGCGTGACGACTCGCCGCTCCTGTGCTGCCTAGCAACCCTGATTGCTGCCAACGGAGACAGCCCTGTCAATGGAGGAAAAAAGAAAAAGAAGTTGCCTACCAGACGAAAAGAAAAAAAAGTACAAGAAAAAAAGAAAGGAAGATAAAAGTTAAGAAGATGGAGCAACACGTTGCTGTTTTGTTATTTTATTGTATGCCATCTCGCAAAAAAACGCAATGAATCATGGGATATGTTGGGCTGCGAAGGATCCATCTGATGCAGCCTTCAAAACCGTGAAACGAAGGCTGCATTTCACGGCTGCATATGAGGAGCCTTGCAAAGAGCCTTGCAAATGGAACAACCTTTGCGCGCCACTATGACGCAATCGGTCTTCAAATGCAGCCTTCTTAGACTGCAACCCCTGAATGAAGACACAGCCTCAGTAAGTGATATGGTCCTTTTAGCTTTTAACTTCCTGTCAGTGACTGCAGTTAACAGTCCCCTCCCTCGTCCCTACCTCTGTCTGTCTCTCTGCCTGTCTGTCTGTCTGTCTGTCTGTCTCTCTGCCTGTCTGTCTGTCTGTCTGTCTTATCCTAGAACAAACAGCCTCATGTCTGCCTGTCTGTCTTATCCTAGAACAAACAGCCTCATGTTTGTGTTTGTAGGGTTTTAATGAGGGAACAGTGAAACAGTGAAACAGACACAGATAGTTACAGAGTTAAAGGTGAGCTTGTACCGATTGGTTTGGTTTAAACTGAATCCTCTGGACGAGACAAGATAAAATCAGTCGTTAAATATTTACAACATTTTATATAAAACGACAGGAGACAAGGAGAGCATGAGAACCTTAAAGGAACACTTCACCCGTACGGAACCGGCGTTCTATCATTATAAAATCACTATTATAATATAATGAATGAGGTTTTTCTTCCCTCAGTCTTCCCTCAGTCTTCCCTTGGCCCAGCTGTCCTGTTAATCCTAACCCTTACTGTGTTGTCACAAGAAGGAAAATGTAGGGTTAGACAGTGAGACCATAAAACACTCTTTCTGCCTTTTCTCAGGCTAGGATGAACTGATTTCTAAAATGTTTGCACATTTTCAGAGTTGAATACACCTTCATATTCCCACCAGGTGAAGTAGGCCTTTAAGGACTCAGTGGTCTCCATGGATACAGTAAATACAGTGTTTGCGTTCCCTGCTGGATGGATTCTGTAATTACATCATAAACATGCAAATGTTTCAATGACGTCATGAAGTCAAAGTGGATATTTTTTACTAATGAATGGCAGCCACGCTTCCGTCAGTCTGCCCCAGGGCAGCTGTGGCTACTATGGTAGTTTACCACCACCGGTATGACTGTGTGTGAATGAATGGAACCTGGAACCCTGTAAAGCGCTTTGAGTCCTTAGGGAATAAAGCGCTATATAAATCCTATCCATTATTACTATTTGGTAGAATCCCTGGTTCATTCTGCTTAAAGCTCCAATAAATGTAACTGATTTAAAGTCTCTACGAGGAACTTTTAAATATTTCTGAAACAGTCTCATTTTTCCTCTGATGATCATAAATGACATGTAACAGCAAACGAGAACATCAGTGCAAAGAATGCTATTTTTATATATATTTCTTAATGCCTTTGTCATGGGTATACGATCACCCAGGAACAACAGCTGCCGTGGTAAAAACACCACCGCTTTTGTCCAAAGGGGGGTGCTAGAATGAACACACACTGAAAGTTCCTCGTAGACACTTTAACACTGACCTAATGGACAGAGTTATATTGATCATGTGATTATCTGACTTTGTTTTTACCAAAATTAGATTTTTCTGCCGTAGAAAAGTTAAATATTTGTTTGAAACTGTAAAGTACGGAAGCCCTTAGCGGACATTTTGTTTCCTCTGTTTTCTCCTGCGGTAGTGAGATATTTAACACATTGTCTCGAGATAACGGCGGATAACAGAACCAGTGATGAGTGAAAATGAACAACTCAACTTAAAGGTGCAGTGTGTAATATGACATCATCAAGAAAGTTCTAGAAAGTTCTAGAATGCAACACTCCCAGTGGCCTTCAAGGACAAGAACAATTCTACATTTTAAACAATGCACCTGATGACATTCCAACTATGACACTTTCAAGATGGCGGCACTAGGCCTTGGTTCAAAATATGCAGAAATATGGACATATATGAGACCCTTTCTAAGGGAAAAAAAAATTAAATTTTTTTTTTCAGCTATTATGCACTAAATTAAATGTGCTTATGGATATTATAATTACTTTCTACAAAATCTGCTAGGAGATAAAACTCAAAATTCTACACACTGCAGGTTTGAAGGTGTAGTCAGTGATTCTGGAGAACGCTTGTTGTCAAAACCAATTTTGTCAAAACCAGTGAATATCTCTTCGCATTCCGCTAAAAACAGCTAGGCTCTGTAAACTGGTATGTAAACAAAAGGCTCATCATAGCTAGAAACATACCAGTTTACAGAGCCTAGGCTGTGTATTAACACTGGATTCCTTTTTACAGCTCACACACCGTACAGACAGGTAGTGGATCATGAGGAGATATTCACTGATTTATACAGCAAGCCTTCTCCAGAATCACTGACTCCACCTTTAACTGTTATCGGTAAAAACAAAGGGGAATTTTTTTTCTGATTATTGTCCGTTTAGGGCTTCCGTACTAAGGTGTGTGTCTGAGTGTGTGTGTCTGTGTGTGTGTGTCGTCTCTCTCTCTCTCTCTCTCTTTCTCTCTGTGTGTGTGTGTGTGTCTCTCTCTCTCTCTCTGTGTGTGTGTGTGTGTGTGTGTGTGTGTGTACTAAGCTGTTTGTTTTTCTCCTGTCAGTAACTTTTCAGCCTTAGCATTAACATGTAGCCTAGCTTCTGTTATTCAGGTGATCTGCTGTAAATAACCGTTATATAAATATATTCCTCTGTAGATCGACTTATTAACCGACTCAGTAGATATTCACGTGATTAAATGTGACGATCAAAACACAAACATACAGAACAATTTTTGAAAATAAAAAAATTGTGCAGGTGAGAATAAAAAAAAAAAAACTGATTGTAGGTCTAAATGAAATCTCACTTTAAAATTTGTTAAAAGTAAAATAAATAAATAAATAAATAAATAAATAAATAAATAAATAAATAAATAAATAAATGCCTTCTTCGACTAAATGTAATTAATCCACAAAGTTATACAGAGGTGAGACAAAGGCAGAACACACACACGAAACAATATGAAACGGAAATTGTCATTAGAAGTAAAAACAAAACAGCAACAAGTTCTCCATATAGAACAGAGCACAGTGGGTTCATTTAACCAACACAGAAATGAGAGATGTCTTATAGCTGTTACTGCTGTGTTCCAGGGCCGGTCTGAATGTGTGTGTTTCTGTGTGTGTGTTTGTGTGTGTGTGTGTGTGTGTGTGTGTGTGTGTGTGTGTGTGTGTGTGTGTGTGTGTGTGTGTGTGTGTGTGTGTGTGTGTGTGTGTGTGTGTGTGTGTGTGTGTGTGTATTAACCTGCAGTGTGTGTGTGTGTGTGTGTCAGCCAGCTGTTACTTGGTTGTGTTCCAGTTCCGGTCTGAATGTGTTTCTGAGTCAGAGTCCGATTCTCCCCGTGCGATGTGCGTCCGCGTGATGTCACCGCGACTGGCCCCTCCCCCTAACCCCGCCGCGTTAGCCACACTAGCGTTATTAGCATTGGAAGGGTAGAAACCGCTGTTGAGGAAATCTATGTTCTCTCTGCTCTGCGAGAGGGAGAACCCGCTGAACGACCGATCCAGGTCTTCGTTACCGACGGACGGGATTGAAACTGACGCGTCGCTGTCGTGTTTGGGCTCTGGAGTCGCTACATGCGCTACATGCGCTGAGTTAGCCGCCGAGTTTGTCCCGTTCCCCGCGCTAGCTGCAATAGCCGCATTAGCTCCGTCGCGCTCCCCAGTGCTGTGTCTGTGCGATCGGTGGGTGGGGTGTGCTATGGGAGGGGGAGGGGGCAGTCTGACCAGGGGGCTATCCGCCTCCACGGGGTTGGGCGTGCCGGCGGCAGGAGGCGGGGCCTGGGGCTGGTTCTGCGAGCTGATTGGATGCCAGGAGGTGGAGGGAGGGGGGCAGGAGCGGGGGCCCGTGGAGCTGCTGGAGCGAACCATCCGGGACACACAGCGAGGCTTCTCTGAGAGGTCGCCAGGCAACGCCCTAAAAACACAACAACAAGGGTTAAGAAATGAACCATTTTAACAACATGTAAACAACACACAGTCACCAGGAAACACAACAAAACAACTGTAGCAGCACAGAACGGAATCATTTTTTTTAAATTATTTTTATTAAAGATTATTTTTGGGCATTTTCCTTCCTTACAGCAGCCCCGAGTAACATTTAAATATCTTTTAAACAGCCTCATGTTTCCTCTGATAATAAATTACCTTTAACAGCAAACGAGACCATCAGTGCAAGTGTTAGAGGGTTAGAGGGTGAGAGGGTTAGAGGGTTAGAGGGTGACAGGGTGAGAGGGTTAGAGGGTTAGGGGGTTAGGGGGTTAGAGGGTTAGGGGTTAGAGGGTTAGGGGGTAAGGGGTTAATGGTTGGGGGGTTAGGAAGTTAGATGTTAGGGGGTAAGGGGTTAATGGTTGGGGGTTAGGAGGTTAGATGTTAGGGGTTAGGGGTTAGGGGGTTAGGGGGTTAGGGGTTAGGAGAGGGTTAGGGGTTAGGGGGTTAGAGGGTTAGGGGGTTAGAGGGTTAGGGGTTAGAGGGTTAGAGGGTTAGGGGTAAGGGGTTAGGGGTTAGGAGAGGGTTAGGGGTAAGTGGTTAGGGTTAATGGTTGGTAACATACTGTGGGGTCTTGTGAAGGGACCCTCTCCTGTCCAGACCCTCCACAGGGCTGTGGTAGGGCGGCGCTGGCTCCACCTCCTTGGACCCAAAGTAGGCGTCGGTCTCAGATTGGGGGATTCCCATTCGCTGGATGTAAATGTTAACCAGGAAGTCCAGTTTCCTCTCCATAGACACCACCTGAGACGACGCAGCAGTTTATCATATACACATTTGATTTGATTTGATTTGATTCAATTTTATTTCAGACATATCAAAAAAAGAAAAATTAAAAGCATGAAAATACAATAAAAAAATATGTTCAAATGATTTCACAAAAGAAATAAAAAGAAACAAAAAATGAACAAAAAATAAACAAATAACATATTGAATTGATATGCCTGAAAAGGAGTAGAAAGAAGTATAAACTTATTTGATCCTACCCCTTTTCCACAGCTCAATAACTTTATAATTTTTTTTAATATTTATACAATCCATATATCCATATACACTCGACGCCATTGCAAATGAGGGCCACCCCTCAATTGGTCTCCCGAGGATAAACAAAAATCAAACAAAAAATTAAATGAAATATCCATCACATACATCCATACAAAAATACATCCACCATATGCATCCACACAATTCATACATCCATATCTCCATATTTGTACAACTCACATATCACTCGTTATGTGTTATTATGTTTGGTTCAGGAGTTATGATGAAAAATGCATAATCAGGCGGAATTATGACGGAAAATAAAATGGACACCACGACCGTCATGATTGGATTTTGCAACGGCTAAATATCTGAAAATGTTCAGTAGTAGTTCTGATGGTTACAGAAATATTTAAAAGTTCCTCGTAGAGACTTTTAAACAGTTTTTTCTTGAGATTAAGCTATCATCAGCACAGAGGCATGAAAATAGAGTGGTTGGTGTGCACACACATACACACACACACACATACACACACACAGACGCTCACACACACACACACACACGCAGCACGCGCACACACACACACACACACACACACACACACACACACACACACACACACACACACACACACACACACACACACACACACACACACACACACACAGACACCACACACACACACACACACACACACACACACACACACAGACACAGTGGCTACCTGCTTCTCCACCTTGCCCAGTCTGCCCATCATACTGGGATCCTCAGGCCTCTCCTCATTGGTTGGTTTGGGCCGGTCCTTATCTGTGATTGGTGTTCCCCTCCCCACGATCTGATCCACTCTGTACGGAGAGGGAGGGGTTAACTGTGTGTGTGTGTGTGTGTGGTGTGTGTGTGTGTGTGTGTGTGTCTGTGTCTCAGTGTGTGTGTGTGTGTCTGTCTGTCTGTCTCAGTGTGTGTGTGTGTCTTTACTTAGTATTACCATGTAAACATCTGGTCAATGATCAAATTCCTTCGTGATTTTCTCTACTTATGACATCTATTGCAGTATGTCCATCCTGGGAGAGGGATCCCTTACTTTGTCGACTCTCCCTGAGATTTCTACAATTTTTTTTTTAATCCCGGTAAAGGGTTTTTACTGGGAGTTTTTTCTCAGCCGAGCTAAGGGTGTAAGGGCAGATAGATAGATAGATAGATAGATAGATAGATAGATAGGTAGATAGATAGATAGATAGATAGATAGATAGATAGATAGATAGATAGATAGATAGATAGATAGATAGATAGATAGATAGATAGATAGATAGATAGATAGATAGATAGATAGATAGATAGATAGATAGATATAGATAGATGTGTGTGTGTTACCTGGCCTGCAGGTTCTTGATGCGTGCCAGCATGTCCAGGTGTCCGGCTGAATACTGCTCGATCACGTCCATGACGTCATAGGGCCGCAGACTCTCTTTGAACTTCCTCTTGGAAACCATGAAGCGCATGATGCTGAGACACAGACAGGGAGAGAGACAGACAGGCAGACAGACAGACAGACAGACAGACATACAGACAGGCAGACAGACAGACAGACAGACAGACAGACAGACAGACAGACATACAGACAGACAGACAGACAGACAGACAGACAGACAGGGAGACAGACAGACAGACAGGCAGACAGACAGACAGACAGACAGACAGACAGACAGACAGACAGACAGACATACAGACAGACAGACAGACAGACAGACAGACAGACAGACAGGGAGACAGACAGATAGACAGACAGACAGACAGACAGACAGACAGACAGACAGACAGACAGACAGACAGACAGACAGACAGACAGACAGACAGACAGACAGACAGACAGACAGACAGACAGACAGACAGACAGACAGACAGACAGACAGACAGACAGGGAGAGAGACAGACAGACAGACAGGGAGAGACACAGACAGGGAGAGACACAGACAGACAGACAGACAGACAGACAGACAGACAGACAGACAGACAGACAGACAGACAGACAGACAGACAGACAGACAAAAAGACAGACAGACAGACAGACAGACAGACAGACAGACAGACAGACAGACAGACAGACAGACAGACAGGGAGACAGACAGACAGGAGACAGACAGACAGACAGACAGACAGACAGACAGACAGACAGACAGACAGACAGACAGACAGACAGACAGGGAGACAGACAGACACACACACACCCCACACACACACACACACACACACACACACACTTGTTCATACTGCATGTAAACAGTTTCTAGTAAAAACACATTATAGTTATGAACTTGAAACATTGATTTACTTAAAAAATAAAAATAAAACTCGTTCACTGACTGAATTTGTAAATACACTGTATGTTATGGGCCTGCAGCCGAGGGCAACAGACACACTGACTGTTTTGAATACTTTTGCAGATGTGTTTAGACTACCAGAGAAGAAATGGACAAGGCCATATCACTATCTGCATTGTCACAGGCAGAGAGGAAAATGGAAAGCATGTTGTACACTGGCAATGAATAAGGAGACCTAAAATTGTGTGTGTATTGGAATGCAGCTTCTTAAAAAAAGAAAAACATTTTGTTTTTAACTGTATCAGTATCTGTGTATCTGAATCTGATGGCAGTGGGGGCGGGACCTAATAAGCCCTTGTCCTCTCCTGCCACCCTTCGGACGATAACACAAAGTAATATGTGTGAATATGCAAAGAGAAAATTGTGTATTGTGTGTAATTGTCCGGAAGAATAATAATAAAAAAAACTTGAAAGTTAACAGAATATG
>CM047509.1:34027896-34030396 GCA_026122265.1 Ammodytes dubius
ACTCTTGCGTCTGAACTCTTCATCTTGCAGCTCAATCAGAACTACGGGAAGAGAGAGGAGACACACATCACCTCATTAAAAAGCAAAGTCAATTATGTCTGTTGTCAAAATCAGTGAATATCTCCTCATGATCCACTACCTGTCTGTACTGTGTGTGAGATGAAAATAAATCCAGTGTTAATACACAGCCTAGACTCTGTGAACTGGCATGTTGCTAGCTACAGTGAGCCCTTTGTTTACATACCAGTTTACAGAGCCTAGGCTGTGTATTAACACCAGTTTACAGAGCCTAGGCTGTGTATTAACACACACACACACACACACACACACACACACACACACACACACACACACACACACACACACACACACACACACACACACACACACACACACACACACCTTCAGAGTTCTGTCGTGAGGCGTTTCCTCTGATTCTGAAAGCTGCTCTGCTGCGGCTCCTCTCCCCAAAGCTCCAGCTCTTTGGAACCTTCAAACACACAACGTTATTCACACAAACCTTCATTTGCAGTAAAAATAACCATGATAATCAACTACAAACACTCACACACACACAGAGACACAATACATCCCCCGTCTCCCCGCCACATGTCGAAGTGTCCCTGGGCAAGACACTGAACCCCGAATTGCTCCCGATAGTTAGCTTAGTTAACTTAGCACCCTAGTGCTAAGCCTACCCTGCGTGGTAGCTGCTGCTATCGGTGTATGAATGTGTGTGTGACTGGGTGAATGTGTACAAAACAATGTAAAGCGCTTTGGGTCTGTGAATAACGGAGATAAAGCGCTTTATAAGTCCATTTACCATCTTGATTAAGACAGAGTGAATAAGACAAGTTAAATGATAGTTGAGTGGCACCTTGCTGGGACTGTCCTCCAGACTGGGCTCCAGGCTGGAGGGAGGGGGAGGGGCTCCTGACAGGGAACAGACGGACATGGTTACATACACAGTCAAACATCTCTCAAGTTATTGCAACACATAAAATAATATCTGTCAAAGTATCATGATGATCTGTATAAGTTAAATCCTGGGTAATAATCATTTACATAACCCTCCCTCCCCCCTCCCTCTCTCTCCCTCCCCCTCTCTCTCTCTCTCCCTCCCCCTCCCTCCTCCCCCCTCCCCCTCTCTCTCTCTCTCTCTCTCTCTCTCTCTCTCCCTCTCTCTCTCTCCCTCTCCCTTCCCTCCCCCTCCCCCTCTCCCCCTCTCCCCCTCTCCCCCTCTCCCCCTCCCCCTCTCTCTCTCTCCCCTCCTCTCCCTCCCTCTCTCTCCCTCCCTCCCCCTCCCTCTCTCTCTCTCTCTCTCTCTCTCTCTCTCTCTCTCTCTCTCCCTCTCTCCCTCTCTCCCTCTCTCTCCCTCCCTCTCTCATAACCCTAATGTCAGTAATGGATTGTCAACGTGTCATGCCCCTGAATCAAATCAAATCAGTTTTATTTGTATAGCCCAAAATCACAAATACATTTGTCTCAGTGGGCTTTACATTTCATACAATATGATATATGATACAATATGACACCCTGCCCTTACACCCTTAGCTCGGCTGAGAAAAAACTCCCAGTAAAAAACCCTTTACCGGGATTAATTTTTTTTTTTAAGAAATCTCAGGGAGAGTCGACAGAGTAAGGGATCCCTCTCCCAGGACGGACATGCTGCAATAATTGTCATAAGTAGAGAAAAATCACGAAGGAATTTGATCATTGACCAGGTGATATGGACAATTTTACAAATCAATTAGAACATTGCTGAAGTAATTGCAATACAAAAATAATTACATTCAAAGTTTTGTGATATAATGATTTGATTTGATTTGATTCAGTTTATTTCAGACATATCAACATACAAAACAAAATGAAAAGCATGGAAATACAATAAACAAAAATTATGTTTTCACAAAAAAAAAAAAGAAAACAAATGATCTGTGTTGCTGAGATATGCCTGAAAAGGAGCAGGAAGAAGTATACACTTATTCAATCCTACCCCTTTTCCTTAGTAAAAAAAATAAAAAAATAAAAATATTTATTAAATTAAAAAAATTAAAATAGTTAAATACCGGGAGGTGTTGGCCCGCCCCCCGGCCCGGGCACAGGGGTCACTGCTACACCAGGGACTGATGGAGACAGAGAGAAGGAGGTTAAACACACACACACACACACACACACACACACACACACACACACACACACACACACACACACACACACACACACACACATACACACACACACACACACACACGCACACACACACACACACACACACACACACACACACACACACACACACGATGCATAACTAATGGAGACAGAATGATAGGAAAAGTTCAGTTAAAGGAACTTTTAAATATTTCTGCATTTCTCCTCTGATGATCATAAATTACATGTAACAGCAAACGAGACCATCAGTGCAAAGAATGCTATTTTTATATAGTTTTTCTTAATGAATCCCCTAACTAACCCTAGATAGATAGATAGATAGATAGAT
>CM047509.1:34035396-34037896 GCA_026122265.1 Ammodytes dubius
CAGGCAGGGAGGGAGAGAGACAGGCAGGGAGGGAGACAGGCAGAGAGACAGACAGAGAGAGAGAGACAGGCAGAGAGAGAGACAGGCAGGGAGAGAGGGAGACAGGGAGACAGAGAGACAGACAGGCAGAGAGACAGACAGGCAGAGAGAGAGACAGGGAGACAGGGAGACAGGTAGAGAGAGAGAGACAGGCAGAGAGAGAGAGACAGGCAGGGAGACAGACAGGCAGGCAGGCAGGGAGAGAGACAGGGAGAGAGACAGACAGGTGAGGGTAATCTATGTACAACATATTGCATTTTATTCCTGCTGATAATGGTTCAAAAATTCAAAACTTACGAATTACAAAAAAACAAACCTCACAGCCTAGGTTCTGTAAACAGGGTTAATACACAGCCCAGGCTCTGTAAACAGGGTTAATACACAGCCTAGGCTCTGTAAACAGGGTTAATACACAGCCTAGGTTCTGTAAACAGGGTTAATACACAGCCTAGGTTCTGTAAACAGGGTTAATACACAGCCTAGGCTCTGTAAACAGGGTTAATACACAGCCTAGGCTCTGTAAACAGGGTTAATACACAGCCCAGGCTTTGTAAACAGGGTTAATACACAGCCCAGGCTCTGTAAACAGGGTTAATACACAGCCTAGGCTTTGTAAACAGGGTTAATACACAGCCCAGGCTCTGTAAACAGGTTTGTCATTTCCTCTACTTATGACATCTATTGCAGCATGTCCGTCCTGGGAGAGGGATCCCTTAAGCCTGATTTATACTTGTGCGGTACCGCGTGCGCAGAGCCTCCGCAGACGCCGCAGAGACTTGGTTGGGCATCAAAGCAACAAGGAGGGATTTCAACAGCACAGGAGCTCTTCCTCATTGTCATCAAACTCAACATCTTCCAGTTTTCATTTGTTTAGCAACGGATTTCGCCGATTTACATCAAAAGTGCAGTGTGCAATCTGGCACGAACTGCTACCAACGGTTCATGAGAACGTTCGGTGTCCGTGCTACCCAGCAGAGAACGCAGAGGCGCAAAGCCGCACAAGTATAAATCAGGCTTTCCTCTGTCGACTCTCCCTGAGATTTCTAAATTTTTTTAATCCCGGTAAAGGGTTTTTTACTGGGAGTTTTTTCTCAGCCGAGCTAAGGGTGTAAGGGCAGATAGATAGATAGATAGATAGATAGATAGATAGATAGATAGATAGATAGATAGATAGATAGACAGACAGACAGACAGACAGACAGACAGACAGACAGACAGACAGACAGACAGACAGACAGACAGACAGACAGACAGACAGACAGACAGACAGACAGACAGACAGACAGACAGGTATACTCACAGCAGGCAGAGCGAAGAAGGAGACTCCTATCAGAGTGAAGGCAGCCGCCAGCAGACGCCCGTTCCACGTGATCGGAAACTTATCTCCATAACCGATGGTCGTCAAGGTGATCTGAGGGACACACACACACACACACACACACACACACACACACCACACACACACACACACACACACACACACACACACACACCAATCAGAGTGTGTGTGTGTGTGTGTGTGTGTGAGTGTGTGCCTAGGCTCTGTAAACTGGCCACATGTTAATACACAGCCTAGACTCTGTAAACTGGCCACATGTTAATACACAGCCTAGGCTCTGTAAACTGGCCACATGTTAATACACAGCCTAGACTCTGTAAACTGGCCACATGTTAACACACAGCCCAGGCTCTGTAAACTGGCCACATGTTAATACACAGCCTAGACTCTGTAAACTGGCCACATGTTAATACACAGCCTAGACTCTGTAAACTGGCCACATGTTAATACACAGCCTAGGCTCTGTAAACTGGCCACATGTTAATACACAGCCCAGGCTCTGTAAACTGGCCACATGTTAATACACAGCCTAGACTTTGTAAACTGGCCACATGTTAATACACAGCCTAGACTCTGTAAACTGGCCACATGTTAATACACAGCCTAGACTCTGTAAACTGGCCACATGTTAACACACAGCCTAGGCTCTGTAAACTGGCCACATGTTAATACACAGCCTAGACTCTGTAAACTGGCCACATGTTAATACACAGCCTAGACTTTGTAAATCATGACGTTACTGTTTGTTTAACATTGACTCCATTTGCAAAAAAAACACTTTTGAAAAGTGGTAAGTAGCCCTTACCCTAACCCTAACCCTAACCCTAACCCTAACCCTAACCCTAACCCTAACCCTTAACCCTAACCCTAACCCTAATACTTGCATACTAAATATGTGCCCTTGCATACTTAACTTGTGCCCTTGCATACTAAATATGTGCCCTTAACTTGTACCCTTGCATACTAAATACGTGCCCTTGCATACTTAACTTGTGCCCTTGCATACTAAATATGTGCCCTTAACTTGTACCCTTGCATACTAAATATGTGCCCTTGCATACTAAATACGTGCCCTTGCATACTTAACTTGTGCCCTTGCATACTAAATACGTGCCCTTAACT
>CM047509.1:34047896-34062896 GCA_026122265.1 Ammodytes dubius
TTTTATATTAATATTTTTATGGAAAATCCATGTGTCCTTCTTCAATAGCTTCTAATTCATCTGACACAGTGTCTCCAAATAATTTTTTCACACAAAATTCTTCAGATTTAGCCTCTTAATTTTCCTCCCTAGCAGGGTGGCGATCTTGGCTGGCTACTATTTTACCCCAGCTGGACATTGGAGGCAATAGCAGAAACACTGGGTGTCTGAATGGCATTGAACAATAGTCAATGATTTGGGCAGCGCTAACATTGGAGAGGGGCCCCCTTAATCAAATTCTGCTTAGGGCCCCATGAAGGCTTGGGCCGGCTCTGGGAGAAATGTTTAATGTGCAAGGAAAGTGTTGCCGTGAAGAAGGATTACAATTTACGAAGACACTATGAAACTAAACATCAGAGCAGCTACATGTCCTGATAAATGTATTATTTTTGCAAAGTGGCCCTTTGTAGATTTTTCTGTATGTGGCCCTCAGTGAAAAAAGTTTGGACACCCCTGCTTTACAGGTTTATTTTTTTTTTTTTTTAAGATATTTTTTGGGCATTTTTATGCTTTATTGATAGTGCAGAGAGACAGAGGTGAAATGGGGCAGAGAGGGGAGTGACATGCAGAGAACGACCGCGTGCGGGAATCGAACCCTGGTCTGCTGCTGGGCCCGGCCCGGGAGGGGGACGCCCTACCGACTGAGCTAAAGGCGCCCCCGCTTTACAGGTTTCTAAGGACATTGTTTAAACTAAAGGTAAATGTTAAGCAGAAAATAAAAAGTCAACGAGGTGTCATGTAGGTCCCTTCAGTACTGTTATATAGTCCAGGAAAGGCTGACACATCTGTTTAAACAGACAGAAGTTACGCACTATAGCTTTAATAAACACATTTAAGCGTCAGTATATTACCCAGACAGAGTGAGTGTGTGTGGTGAGTGAGTGAGTGAGTGAGTGTGTGTGTGTGTGTGTGTGTGTGTGTGTGTGTGTGTGTGTGTGTGTGTGTGTGTGTGTGTGTGTGTGAGTGTGTGAGTGAGTGAGTGAGTGAGTGAGAGAGAGAGAGAGAGAGAGAGAGTGTGTGTGAGTGAGTGAGTGAGTGAGTGAGTGAGTGAGTGAGTGAGTGAGTGAGTGAGTGAGTGAGTGAGTGAGTGAGTGAGTGAGTGAGTGAGTGAGTGAGTGAGTGAGTGAGTGAGTGAGTGAGTGAGTGAGTGAGTGAGTGAGTGAGTGAGTGAGTGAGTGAGTGAGTGAGTGAGTGAGTGAGTGTGTGTATCACCTTTTCCTCTCTGACAGCAGCTCAGTCAGGGGAAAACTCTCTGAAACATAAGTGTGTTTTCACTTCGTTTGAATTTTATTTATTTTTTGTGCTGGTAAAAAATGTTAACATTTAAAAAAGCTTTTCCTATATTGATTTTTCCTCAACGGTCAAGATTTACTAACGTAGCCTAACTGAAAGGGCGTGTTGACATCATACTAACTCTGGCAGTTTAGTGTCAGTGGGTTCTGCCAGAAGCCAAACCCTCTCCATGTAGTCAAGAGAAGTTATGTGGTTGGTAGGATGGCCTATGCCAACAGTATGGCTGACTATCAAGTATGTGTCTGTTGCAAGAATGGGTCCATCAAAGTCTGTGAAAATACATTATAATTAATGCCCGACCCAAGTTAATCCTTCATGTGTCTTTTGCCAGAACGCCTCACCTTAAGACTAATGAAAGGCAAACCTCTACCGTGTGACAGTAAACAGTTTCTACTCTGTATTGTAGAGTTGCCAGATCAGGGTGATTCCTGCATTACAAGGGAGAATGTGCTCCTGGATGGATGAATGAATGAATATGTAATATATTAAATCATTTGCTAAAAAAAATCTTGTTTTATAATCGCTAGATTAGACATTTAAAATGGAGGACACTAACAACCTGGCACTCACCCCGAGTCGATCATAACGCATGTACACACACACACACACACACACACAGACACACACACACACAACACACACACACACACACACACACACACAACACACACACACACACACACACACACACACACACACACACACACACACACACACACACACACACACACACACACACACACACACACACACACACACACACACACACACACACACACACACACACACAGACAGCTGGCTGCATGAAGCACAGCGAAGGACAGAGGTTGCTGAGAGCCGCTAATAGAAACAGCTCTACTCACATTAACTTCATAACGTTATTTAGCCTCTGAGCTACTGTAGACAATCACTTTCTTTTGGTGACCAGCGTATACAGCCATGCCACTGGCACGACTCTCAGAAATGTACTTTGCACTAGTTGCTCCGTGCTTGTGGAACCAACTGCCACCTGACAAATGTGATTCCCTCTAAATTTCTGCCTTTAAATCAAGGCTCAAAACCCATATGTACACCCTGGTGTTTCCTCCCCATTAACTATCTTACCTCTGCACTACTATCTGTGTTTATGTGGATGTATGGGCTTTACGTCTTTTATTTTGGTTATTGTTATTTTACCTTCATTGTTTACCTACTGAATGCACTATGTACAGCACTTTGGACAGTGCAAACTGTCATAAATGTGCTTTTATAAATACATTTTACTTACTTACTTACTTACTTACTTACTTACTTACTTACTTACTTACTTACTTACTTACTTACTTACTTACTTACTTACTTACTTACTTACTTACTTACTTACTTACTTACTTACTTACTTACTTACAACTCACCCAGGCCCTTTGGCACAAATCACCCCAATCCCAGAAATTTGGATAATAAGCATGATGCAGCAATTTAGGGCAGACATCGTGCTAACTGTATAGACTCAAAATGTAGCATACCAAAGCACTAAAACACGTGTCAAATGTTTTCAAACTTGTCTATAAGTGTTCAGACACAATAATCAAAAAACCTTGATCATGGAAATTTTACTTTGAAAGGCAAAACACAGTTTTTTGAGCTTAAATGTGCTTATATCTTATTCCTTGTGTCTCCCTTCTTTACAGGATGAGTCAAATGGATGGCTCTTCTTAAATATGTGGTCACATTTCCAATTTCTTCCACGGTTTTCTAGAAACAAGGGGTGGCACAACTTCCAAAATGCACAACTTAGGCCACTCTCCCCTAATAATAAAATAATATATAAATATATATATTTTTTTCTGTGTATCTGAATCTGAATCTGATGTAAATGGGGGCGGGACCTGATAAGCCTTTGGCTTCTTCCGTCACCCTTCGGACAACACAAAGTAAGATGTATGATGTGAAAGAGATAATTGTGTATTGTGTGGAATTGTCCGAAAGAATAATAAACTTAATACATTATGTAGGCCTAATACAATTCATCCGTACATACTCTATCCATCTACTGTATTCAGTGTTTCCCCTGTCCCAATGGCAAGAATAAAAAATGTGTGCAAAATAACCTTAGTCATCTATCTACGGTCTCTTTACACATAGAACAGGTTTTATTTTATTAAACATTTATCTAATCTATGTGAAGTAGTGTCTACTGCTGTGATGCTTTGCTCTCTCCTCTTCTGTTTTGTGAAGGGCGGGGCTACACCTCTGACACACACACACACACACACACACACACACACACACACACACACACACACACACACAGTCATAGAGACAGAGAAGAGAACTACACGCGTTACGTTAAAGTGCTAGAAAGTCAAAAAGTGAACCAGTAAGTTATAAATTGAGTGACGTCGACCCCATCCGTCTGAAGAGCTGGTTTTATAACATATGTTCTTGTTAAACTGTTATAATGCAGTCCGTGGTGAAGAGCTAAATATGTTTTATCTGAATATCCATTTTAGTGTAAAATAATTGTCGTCATACCCCACACATTGAAGTCATTTTCAAAACTTTATTAAAAAATTTTAACATTTAAAAAAGCTTTTCGTATATTGATTTTTCCTCAACGGTCAAGATTTACTAACGTAGCCTAACTGAAAGGGCGTGTTGACATCATACTAACACAGGCTGTGGAAAAGCACAGAGGCAGTTTAGTGTCAGTGGGTTCTGCCAGAAGCCAACCCCTCTCCATGTAGTCAAGAGAGGTTATGTGGTTGGTAGGATGGCCTATGCTAACAGTATGGCTGACTATTAACTATGTGTCTGTTGCAAGAATGGGTCCATCAAAGTCTGTGAAAATACATTATAATTAATGCCCGACCCAAGTTAATCCTTCATGTGTCTTTTGCCAGAACGCCTCACCTTAAGACTAATGAAAGGCAAACCTCTACCGTGTGACAGTAAACAGTTTATTCCCAGTATTGTAGAGTTGCCAGATCAGGGTGTTTCCTGCATTACAAGGGAGAATGTGCTCCTGGATGGATGAATGAATGAATATGTAATATATTAAATCATTTGCTAAAAAAATCTTGTTTTATAATCGCTAGATTAGACATTTAAAATGGAGGACACTAACAACCTGGCACTCACCCCGAGTCGATCATAACGCATGTACACACACACACACACACACACACACACACACACACACACACACACACACACACACACACACACACACACACACACACACACACACACACACACACACACACACACACCCACAGTCATAGAGACAGAGAAGAGAACTACACAGTTATGTTAAAGTGCAAGAAATTTAAAAAGTGAACCAGTAAGTTATAAATTGAGTGACGTCGACCCCATCCGTCTGAAGAGCTGGTTTTATAACATATGTTCTTGTTAAACTGTTATAATGCAGTCTGTGGTGAAGAGCTAAATATGTTTTATCTGAATATCCATTTTAGTGTAAAATATATGTCGTCATACCCCACACATTGAAGTCATTTTCAAAACTTTATTAAAAAATGTTAACATTTAAAAAAGCTTTTCGTATATTGATTTTTCCTCAACGGTCAAGATTTACTAACGTAGCCTAACTGAAAGGGCGTGTTGACATCATACTAACACAGGCAGTTTGGTGTCAGTGGGTTCTGCCAGAAGCCAAACCCTCTCCATGTAGTCAAGAGAGGTTATGTGGTTGGTAGGATGGCCTATGCCAACAGTATGGCTGACTATCAACTATGTGTCTGTTGCAAGAATGGGTCCATCAAAGTCTGTGAAAATACATTATAATTAATGCCCGACCCAAGTTAATCCTTCATGTGTCTTTTGCCAGAACGCCTCACCTTAAGACTAATGAACGAGTGGTTGTCAGAAGTCCCTGAAGGCAAACCTCTACCGTGTGACAGTAAACAGTTTCTACTCTGTATTGTTGAGTTGCCAGATCAGGGTGATTCCTGCATTACAAGGGAGAATGTGCTCCTGGATGGATTGGATAGTGTAGAACAAGTATTACTTACAGTCAATACAATATGTTATGCATATAGTCTATCATAAGCCTCTCTATGAATATGGAATATATTAAATCATTTGCTAAAAAAAATCCTGTTTTATAATCGCTAGATTAGACATTTAAAATGGAGGACACTAACAACCTGGCACTCACCCCGAGTCGATCATAACGCATGCGCATGTAGGCGCACGCACACTCTCCAGGCTCCCACACACATTAATTTCATAACGTTATTTAGCCTCAAACTAAGTATAAGTAACTAAGTAACGTTAAGAGATATTCTACAGACATTCATCAGGTCTTATAGTTTAACCCTCAGCAGACAGACAGCAAGAGAGCTGTTAACACGCCCATCAGCCCCGACACACTCACCACTGACTTACTGTCAATACAATACTGTCACCTTCACACATAACACATTACAATATCTCCATGCTGACTTGGTCAGGAAAATAATGATGATAACAATAATATGTGGCATAATAGGGGAGAACGGGGTAATTTGTCACACGGGTTGGTTGTCACAATCGTTATATCTCGGAACCAGAAGGCGCTGTCTGTGAAATGTTGGTATGTAAATATCCAGAATTGGGATCAGAGGTCACCTACATAGTCTTCCTTGGAGTTAGACCGCTGAATTTGAGGTGAGAAGACTGTTTGTGTTTTTCATGTCAAATTGAAAATATTTAGCTCCTCAGTATTTTTCTTCTTTTACAGAATGGGTTTATAAGAAAACACCTGTTACCCATAAAAAGTGTGAAGGGTAAACTATAGTTTAGATTGTGGTTAGCAAGCTAATTAGTTGTCAGATGGTTGTTGGCCTTGATGCTAGCAAAAAATTCAAGTTGGGGTTGGTCGTCACATTTTTTGGGGGGATGGTTGTCACAAGTTATCCAAAGGCTACAGCCAGAAAAGGAACCCAATAACGAAATAAATTGTCAAGCTGTATCCTCACTGACACCCCACAGAAGGAAAGAAGAGAGCAGGAAAAGGCAGCTAGCATGCAAAGGAAAAAAGGGCAACAAAATCAAAACAACCCAGTGCATCCCAAACTAGACAAGCTGCCAAGGCTACATTAAGTTATATAGGCCTATTTGTCAACTTGACAATGCAATTGCATTTTCAAATTTAGTTCTACTTTCTTTCCTTCTTTTCAAGATTATTCCCATTAAGATAACATTGTGACAAACAACCCCATAGTGTATGACAACCGACCCCTTGATGGGGTTGATTGTCACAATGTGTAAGGGTGTCTTTGATGATTAATTTCTTCTTTATTACAATAAGATAGAAAAAGTGAGGGGTACACATTTCAAGCCAACACTTTAAGCTTCAATGTAATGTAGGAATGACTATCGAAAGATGTTTAGGTGATGAGCAATTTTCAGTAGAGTAAAAAGTGTGCCTACTTACCCCGTTCTCCCCTACATGTATTTTAATAAAAAATTATAAAATGTGTTCTTCAACAGCTTTCATGTTATGTGACCCAGTGTCTCCAAATTCCAGAATAAATATTTTATTTTTATTTAACCTTTATTTACCCAGGCAAGCAAATTAAGAACAAAATTCTTATTTTCAAGTGCAGCCTGAAGGGGAAGAGGGAGGGGAGTGCTAAAAGTGAAAACAAGGTTATATATATATATTACACTTTTACAAAAATATATAAAATACACTTTAAAAAATTCAATATAATACAATACAATAAATTAAACAGTTAATCAATAGGGTATGACAGGTACTAACCAGCTCACATAGGACATGGTTGAATTAGCCTCTTAATTTTCCTCTCAAACTGCACCAGATTGATGGCTTGTAAAAGCTAATAGCTAATCTTCCAATCACATGGCAGCAACTCAATGCATCTAGGCATGTAGACGTGATCAAGACAACGTGCTGAGATTCAAACCTAGCAACAGAATGGGGAAGAAAGGGGGTTTAAGTGACTTTGAACGTGGCATGGTTGATGGTGCACGGCAGGTGCATGACAGGATGGTCCATGCATTTATCTTTAGTAGACTTGACTACTGTAACAGTGTCCTTGCTGGCCTTCCAAAAAAATCTATCAGACAGCTTCAGCTAATTCAGAACGCTGCTGCTCGAGTCCTCACTAGGACCAAAAAAGTGGATCACATTACCCCAGTTCTGAGGTCTTTACACTGGCTTCCAGTCACTCAAAGAATTGATTTCAAAATATTGAAATATTTGTTTATAAAGCACTAAATGGTTTAGGGCCAAAATACATTACTAATCTGCTGATACGTTATGAGCCGTCCAGAGCCCTTAGGTCGTCTGGGACAGGTTTACTTACAGTCCCTAGAGTTAGGACTAAACAAGGAGACAGACAGACAGACAGACAGACAGACAGACAGACAGACAGACAGGTCTACTTACAGTCCCCAGAGTTAGGACTAAACAAGGAGAAGCAGCTTTTAGTTTTTATGCACCAAATCTCTGGAACAAACTCCCAGAAAACTTGAGGACTGCTGCAACCCTCAGTTCTTTTAAATCAAGTCTGAAGACTTTTCTGTTTCCATTTTAATCTGTCATCTTTGTTTAATTTAAATGTTTTATTTCTATTAATATTTTTAATTTGCTTTTCTAATGTCTATTCTATACTTGTATTTTAATCTTGATGTACGTCATGCCCCTGTAAAGCACTTTGAGTGGCCTTGTGTCTGAATTGTGCTATAAAAATAAACTTGCCTTGCCTTGCTTTCATGTTGTTTAAGCCAAATTCTGACCATGCCATCTGAATGTTACAACTGAAATCGAGACTCAACACACCAGGAAAGATTTTTCCAATCTTCTACGGTCCAATTTTGGTGATCCTGTGCGAATTGTAGCCACAGTTTCCTGTTTTTAGCTGACAGGAGTGGCACCCGGTGGGGTCTTCTGTTGCTGTAGCCCATCTGCTTCAAGGTTGGTCGTGTTTTGTGTTCAGAGATGGTATTCTGCATACCCTGGTTGTAACGAGTGGTTATTTGAGTTACTGTTGCCTTTCTATCATCTCAAACCAGTCTGCCCATCCTCCACTGACCTCTGACTTCAACAAGGCATTTTCGTGAGTGAAAATCCCAGTAGATCAGCAGTTTCTGAAATACTCAGACCAGCCCTTCTGGCACCCTCAACATTGCCATGTTCAAAGTCACTTAAAACCCCTTTCTTCCCCATTCTGTTGCTCGGTTCGAACTTCAAAAAGTTGTCCTGTCCAGGTCTACATGCCTAAATGCATTGAGTTGCTGACATGAGATTGGCTGATAGGTTATATGTGTTAAGAAGAAAATGAATTGGCGTACCTAATAAAGTGGCCAGTGAGTGTATATACAGTGCATATGTATGGTAGGATGGCCTCAAGGTAAGGGTTCCTCCCAGTAACCACAAGGTCTCTGGTTCGATCCCCGGCACCGGACAGGAGGGTGTTAGTAGTAAAACTAGTGGTGGCTGCTATTACATCTACGGTGCCCACCATCTCTACCATTGTGTCCTTGAGCAAGACACTTAACCCCAAACTGCTCCAGGGGCGCTGTACTATGGCTGACCCTGTGTGAGGACCCCCTCTGGAGTGTGTCTGTCTGTCTGTCTGTCTGTCTGTCTGTCTGTCTGTCTGTCTGTCTGTACTATGGCTGACCCTGTGTGAGGACCCCCTCTGGAGTGTGGGGACTTCATCATCAACCTTTATTTAAACAGGCAAAAAATTGCTAAGAAACAAAGTCTTATTTAAGCAATGGCCTGGTAGAGGGGAGATGAGGAAAGACTCTTCAATGTGCCTCCTGTAAATTGCCTGATAAAGAAACGTAACTTACAGGCCGTGGGAGAGAACAGAGGCAGTGCTTTCTGTCAGAGGCCAAACCCTCTCCATGGAATCAAGAGAGGACAACAGTATGGTGGTAGGATGGCCTATGCAAACAGTATGGTGGTAGGATGGCCTATGCTAACAGTATGTGGTAGGATGGCCTATGCTAACAGTATGTGGTGGTACGATGGCCTATGCTAACAGTATGGTGGTAGGATGGCTATGCTAACAGTATGGTGGTAGGTAGCCTATGCTAACAGTATGGTGGTAGCATGGCCTATGCTAACAGTATGTGGTGGTACGATGGCCTATGCTAACAGTATGTGGTAGGATGGCCTATGCTAACAGTATGGAGGTAGGATGGCCTATGCTAACAGTATGGAGGTAGGATGGCCTATGCCAACAGTATGGTGGTAGGATGGCCTATGCTAACAGTATGGTGGTAGGATGGCCTATGCTAACAGTATGGTGGTAGGATGGCCTATGCTAACAGTATGGAGGTAGGATGGCCTATGCTAACAGTATGGAGGTAGGATGGCCTATGCTAACAGTATGGTGGTGGTAGGATGGCCTATGCCAACAGTATGGTGGTAGGTAGCCTATGCTAACAGTATGTGGTGGTAGGATGGCCTATGCTAACAGTATGGTGGTAGGATGGCCTATGCCAACAGTATGGCCGACAATCAATGATGTGTCTGTCGCAAGAATCGGTCCATCAAAGTGTTAGGAGAATGCAAATACATTTAATATAATTAATGCCCAACCCAAGTTAATCCTTCATGTGTCTTTAGCCAGAACGCCTCACCTTAAGACTTTAATGGAGGAGTGGTTGGAATTCTGACAGAAAACCCTGAAGGCAAAACTCTACCGTGTGACAGTAAACAGAGGGTTGCACAATGTCTGGTTCTCCCTTCTATAAAAGTGTCACTCAGGTGAACACTGACACAGCTCATCTGACAGAGGAACAGAGAAGCAACAAGTCATCTGACAGAAGAACAGAGAAGCAACATGGACTCAATTGAGAAGCTTCTGGGCGCAGTGATGGAGGATGATCGTGGTCTCCATGCTTTGCTGAAGGAGATGGTGAAGCAGACTAAAGGTAATGTGATATCTTTTAATCAGAGAATTAATTACATTAAGAACATATATATCTAATATCCTATAGGATAGAATTGTGACGGAGTGACTATGTAGGCTATTTGGTCCTTTCCTGTGTTATAACATTGAGAACAAACTCAAAGTCCAGGTCTACGTGACAGATAGTAGAACATGTGTGTGTTGAAAGCTGCTTCTGCTGCTGACAGATTTACAGAATACATTTCATGTTACTAACTTTAACCACGGTGGCCAAACTGTTAATGTGTGAATATACATGATTCTTCCAACTGTATAATAATGCTGCTGACTAACCCTGGGCTCAGTGCTGTGCGGTACCAGTCTTCCATGTGGAAGCATTGGTATGGCTGTCTCCTTTAACATGTATGTTGTATGTCTTTTTTAAATGGACCTCGAGTCTCTCGAAATAAAGTTGATTGATTGATTGATTGATACAGAAGGGATTTGGTTGCAGTTCAATCTACAGTCAAGACAAATGGCAGGGTTTAAACCTGTAGCTGTGTAGAATGAATCTATATCTGTGCCTCACAGTTCATGAGTTATGAGTCTAAACTAAAGTGCTTCATATCTGGTCACATGTTTACATAACAGGGAAGTGGAGCAAATATATCTTTACCTTTACCTGTCAAACATCGCTTTGGTTTAAGAGAAAGGTTTTAGGGGACTTCGCTCTTTTTTTGAAGAATGTTCAACTCAGTCAAATGTTTCATTCTGAAAATATTTCATGATTCTCTCTCTCTCCATCTCTCTCCCTCTCTCTCTCTCCTTCTCTCTCCCTCCCTCCCTCTCTCTCTCTCTCTCCCGTCTCGCTCCCTCTCTCCTGTCTCTCTCTCTCTCCCTCTCTCTCTCTGTCCTCTCTCTCTCTCGCTCCCTCTCTCTCTCTGTCCTCCCTCTCCCTCTCTCTCTCTCTCAGCTAAACAGGTGGCTTTCTCAGCATCTCTGTCTGTTGGCTCTATGTCTCTCGGCCCCTATACGGAACACACCACCATTGCCTACAAGAATGTCCTCACAAACATTGGAAAGGCTTACAACCCAGAGACAGGTACCTGACATTAATACATCCACACTGTTTAGCTTTGATGGTCTGTTTTATGGATGCTGCTATATTTGCAATCCCATTTGTTTCCCATTTAAAATTATTCAAACTATTGTCCAACAGGTGTTTTCACTGCGCCGGTGAAGGGGGCCTACCAGTTCCAGTGTCACTTTCCTGCAGGTGCAAGTGATAAACAAGCAGCTGTTGGGTTGTTCAAGAACTCAGAGCTCGCTTTTGCAGCAACTCAGCTTCAGAAGGGCGGTAATCATGGCTCTGCTGGTCAAAGCGCTACCATGCTCCTGGAGGCTGGAGATGTTGTAGTTGTGAAGCTGTGGAACAACACTTATGTGAATGATGATCAATTTCACCACAACACCTTCAGTGGTCACATGCTTTTCCCCATGTGAGACAGAAGCAGGTGAAATCCATCCATGCTTTTAGTTTCCTTTAACACTACTGCTCTTAACCTTAATCCTAATCACTGCAGCACTGTGAAGTTAACTGAGCTGAATGAGAGAGAGCAATGCAACATGTAAACTATAATGTAAGAAATGTGATTCTTTTCTCATTAAACATGATTGCAGCATTATCTCTGGATGTCTTTATTAGGGGGCCAAGCCCGAGCAGGAGCTTGGACCGCGTTTTGCACAGCAACGCGGTTCCCAAGCCCTGCGGGGCAGGGAACCCTATTGTTTTAGTAAGGATTATTATTTGTACCTCCCTAAAAGTGTGTCCACAGCCCAAACCGTAAAGGGTGCAGACATGCCAATTGCATGACTAGATCCAGGTCCGTCCGGACTACGCAGACAAAAACATTCAGACATGCCGGCCACTAGGTGGCGCTACACCAAGGAAAACGCGTTTGGGGCCATAACTCCCACACCGAACCTCCCACAGTCAAACACTTTACATCTACAGATCCACTGGAGTCAGCTGCATCATTTGGCATAGGCCACGCCCATTTGCGGTATTATAGATTTTTCGCAAAATCGCGAAAACTGCAAAACTGACTTTTCGCTACTCCTCCCACAATTTTTGGACAATTGACACCAAAGTTTGCACAGAACATCTACCGACCCACACGGTAAAAACTTGTGTAAAAGAATTTTGATCCGACCATGGATAACGAAACGGTAGCGTTTTAAATATTTGTTGATTAGCTACGTTTTACGTAGAAATTCATAAATCCAAAATCATAGATCGGATCAAGTCCAAATTTTAGACATATGTTGGAACTACCCTTAATTGCGTTCAATAAAAAATTTGGAGAATTTCGCCATAAGGGGGCGCCATAAATTAGGAAATTTTATATCTCCTAATTGGCCAAAATAATTTTCTTAAAACTCACGGGAAACCATCAAGGGGCATACCCGAGTCTATATAAAAAATATGGCCAAGAAATATTCATGTGTAAGGGACTTTTTAATAAAATTAGATTTTTTTTTTTCCCATCAAAGAAAAAAGGCGCAATGCTAATCTCAGCTAGCATGTCCATTGACATTACATTGTGCAATTAGCTCCGGCCGCCATTTTAATCTGCTTTTGCTCATAACTCGCCAACCAAACATCGCACATTAAAAAACTTGACATCCACTTGTTCTGTGAATTGAGCTGCATCGTTCCACCTTGGCAGTTTTGCGAAATTCATCCATTAACAGCGATACCTATACAACTCCACACACCGAACATCCCACGGTCAAAAACTTTGCATCCACAGATTCCGTGAAGTGAGCGGCCGGCGCGGCGGTTGACGACGAGTTGCGTCGGAGGCTTGGCCCCCGGTCAAAACTGCTTGCAGTTCTAGTTATTATTGTTCTGGAAAGTAGACGAGAAGTTTGTTTTCTGGTATTATTTTGAAGGCCTATTAGAAACATATTGGTAAAGGGGCTACAGATACTATAACCTATTAGAAACATATTGGTAAAGGGGTTACACATACTACAACCTATTAGAAACATATTGGTAGAGGGGTTACACATACTACAACCTATTAGAAACATATTGGTAGAGGGGCTACACATACTACAGCCTATTAGAAACATATTGGTAGAGGGTTACACATACTACAACCTATTAGAAACATATTGGTAAAGGGGTTACACATACTACAACCTATTAGAAACAGAACACAAAATAAAGAGGAGTAAACACTTCTAAAAAGCGAGGGGCGTTACTCAAAGCAACAAGAAAGGAGATATATCTCTAAAAATCTTAATCTTTCTTACATTTAATAGACCAGCCTAGTAGTGATACATCCTTACAATCCAAAGAAAGGTTAAGTATTACTCCATTCGTGCAATGAATATGATAAGCTATAGTAGCCTAGCATATACAAATAGCAAAAATATGAGTGATTTACATAGTAAGAATATTAATACGTAGTTGATGAAGTAGATGTAATTTAAAATAAACGTCAACTATTTACTTTATTTACTTTAAATACACCTTAAATAAGTGATTGTCTAATGGATTTGTCTTGCATTACAGTTTTTGAGATATATATAAATTGGCACAATTCACCCCATCTTATTTTCTCCAAATGCACAAATCACCCCACAACGTGGGGCAAGACAACTTTTTTTCCGAAAGCTATATTTCTTAAACAGTTTATTCCAGATCCAAAGTTTTTATTGCCAGGGATGCACAACATCCTGAAATATATGTACATATTTGAGTTGGAGACATAACTGTCAAGGCCTCACTTTAAAATCACTTTGAGTAAAAAGTTGCACAACTTAGGCCACTCTCCCCTATAATTATTACTGTAGAGATGGACATGATGAAATGTATTTATTAATACGTAAGGATGTTTAAAATGGATGAATATATAGACCATTTGCACTTGTACAAATAGCATAAATATGAGTAATTCTGTAGTAAGAATATAACGTTAAAAGTCTTATTTAAACCTTATTATCATTGTAGAGATGGACATGATGAACTGTATAATAGGCCTTAATGATGTGTTATATGGATGTATATGTAGTAATGGACCATTTTCAATTGTACATGCTGCAAACAGCAATTCAAATTCCCAGACGATATAGATCAATGGCAATTATATGATTTAATCTTAATGGTTTACGATGTAGGAAACTTCACTAAACTACAAGTAGACTGAAGTTTGAAATAACTACAGAAAGCCCCCCCCCCTTGGCTCTATGATATTTTAATTAACTTTTTAAAAATTTCAATAATCATAATCTTTGTTGCGTTTTTTAACGTGACCAGACATGACATTTAGCCTCCGTGATAAGGGCATATAGTTGTTTATATTTAGCCTGCGTGATAAGGGCACATAGTTGTTTATATTTAGCCTGCGTGATAAGGGCATATAGTTGTTTATATTTAGCCTCCGTGATAAGGGCATATAGTTGTTTATATTTAGCCTGCGTGATAAGGGCATATAGTTGTTTATATTTAGCCTGCGTGATAAGGGCATATAGTTGTTTATATTTAGCCTGCGTGATAAGGGCATATAGTTGTTTATATTTAGCCTCCGTGATAAGGGCATATAGTTGTTTATATTTAGCCTGCGTGATAAGGGCATATAGTTGTTTATATTTACTTGGTTATGATTAGAGTTCATCCAATCCATTTCACCTGCTAAAAAAATACTTTATTTTACTGAAATGACTTTAATCCCGGGTAGCAGGAAATATTTTTTTCTCAATACTCTGAAGCAAAAAAATCTACAACTTCTAAAGCACTTACATCAAC
>CM047509.1:34082896-34090396 GCA_026122265.1 Ammodytes dubius
TACATCAGGTCTCCATAATCTAAACTGGATAAAAACGTTGCAGTGACAAGCCGCTTTTTGACCTCAAAAGAAAAACAAAATTTGTTCCTGTAGAAGAAACCCAGTTTGAGTTTCAGTTTCTTCACAAGATTATCAATATGGGGTTTGAAGGAAAGGGAGTCATCAATCAACACACCAAGATATTTGTACATACGAACCACCTCTATGACATTTCCCTCAAGAGTGGACACTGTGGGGACAGTTTGAGGTACTTTTTTAGAAGTTGAAAACAACATTTGTTTAGTCTTGTCAGAGTTGAGGACTAGTTTTAGCTGCAGGAGTGTTTGCTGGACTACATCAAAAGCTTTCTGCAGAGATTCAACAGCTCTCGCAGGAGTTGAACCAAAACAGTAAATAATTGTGTCATCTGCATAAAGATGCATGTTAGCATCTGACACATTTTTTCCCAAATCATTAATGTACATAATGAACAAGAGGGGTCCTAGTATCGAACCCTGTGGCACCCCCTTGTGGACACTCACACATTCAGAACACAGACCATCATATTTAATACACTGAGTCCTGTCACTCAAATAATCTGTGAACCAGGAAACTACATGATTTGACAAACCCAAGCAAAGAAGCCTATGCTTTAAAACAGCATGGTCCACAGTGTCAAAAGCCTTCGACAGGTCAATGAAAAGTGAAGCACAGTGCTGCTTCTTATCAAGAGCAACTAATATATCATTAATCACTTGTGTAGCTGCAGTGATGGTACTGTGCTTTTTCCTGAAGCCTGATTGCAGTTTTGAGAGAAAATCATTGGAGGTTAGAAACTCTTTTAACTGATCACACACAAGAGATTCAAGAATTTTTGACAAGGCACACAGATTTGATATTGGCCTGTAGTTAGTTAAAGCCACTGGATCACCTCCTTTTAATAAGGGGGTAACAAAAGCTGACTTCCAAACAGATGGGATTTCTTTGTTTTCAATTGAGAGATTAAAAAGGATTGCAAGAGGCGGTGCTACAAAATCAGCTGCTAATTTTAAAAAGTAGGGCTCTATTGAATCAGGTCCAGGGGATTTTCTACTATCCAACGTTTTGAGGGCCTGATGCACTTGCTGCACAGTAAAAGGTACAAAATTAAAAGGTTCTCCTGTGAACCTTGGAGCCTCAGTGCAGGGAGACACAGGGGCAGCTCCTGTAGAGTCGAACAAAGAACCAGATGATACAAAATGATTGTTAAAACAATTTAGAACCTCAGTTCTATCATAGACTGGGACCGAATCTTTTAGAACAAATGTCAGAAGAGCCTGAGGGCTTTTACTTACAGATATAGATTTAATCACTTTCCAAAATTTCTGTGGATTATTAAGGTTCTCAGTTGTGACAGATAAGTAAAGCAGATAGATAGGGGCAGGGTGTCATATTGTATGGAATGTAAAGCCCACTGAGGCAAATTTATTTGTGATTTTGTGCTTTATAAATAAATCTGATTTGATTTGGTTTGATTTGTAACCAGCTGTGCCAGTAAAGCCTGCTGCTGTTTTACAACATCGGCCTTGTCAATGTATTTGTTCACAAACTCACTCGACTATGTACAACCTGTGAGTGCACATGTACTGGACTTGTGAATGCGTAACATTATATCTGTCTGTCTGTCTGTCAGTCTGTCCTGGTATCTGTCTGTCTGTCCGTGTGTCTGTCTGTCTGTCTGTCTGTCTGTCTGTCTGTCTGTCTGTCTGTCTGTCTGTCTGTCTGTCTGTCTGTCTGTCTGTCATTATAGCAGTAATGTGTGTCTCTGTCTGTATGTGTGTGTTGCTGTATTGTGTGTCTGTACTAACCGGGTTCAGTGTTGGTGAGAGCAGCCTCAAACAGCCAGCCTCCAAACAGGTGGAGCAGAGAATCCAGGTTAGACCGGAGCGGGGAGGGGCTTAGCGGGAAGGGAGAGGGGTTTATATAGAACGGGGAGGGGGCTATGGAGGGTCGAGGGGAGGAGCTTAACGGTGGGCCAGAGAGGGGGGGGCGGGGGGGCGAGGAAGGCTTCAACTGCTGGACGGAGAGAGACGGCTAAGAGAAGAGAAAGACATGGACATTCTGTTACAGGGTTCAGTATAATGTTACCAGGTCATGTCTGTCTGTCTGTCTGTCTGTCTGTCTGTCTGTCTGTCTGTCTGTCTGTCTGTCTGTCTGTCTGTCTGTCTGTCTGTCTGTCTGTCTGTCTGTCTGTCTGTCTGTCTGTCTGTCTGTCTGTCTGTCTGTCGTCTCTCTCTCTCCCTCTCCCTCCCTCCCTCCAGGGGTCAGTATAATGTTCCCAGGTCATTCTGGAGGGTAAACGTCGCTAGAAAACTGCAAAAGAAAATGTCTAAAAAAAAATCTTAAAAACGTTTATTTTGTTTTTCCGCAAAACAAATTTCAAAATAAAATGGTGCAAATTTTTTTTTTTTTTTAAATCTACAAAAAAACATTTTGCAAAAACTTGCTAAATAAGTCTTTTTTTTTTTTTTTTTTTTTTTTTTTAACCTTTATTTCTACAGGTAAATCCCATTGAGTCTGGAGACTCTTTTACAAGGGAGACCTGTTTTCCTTTCCCACGTTACCATTCACACACACATTCATACACCGATAGCAGGCTAACTATCGGCATTCACACGAGGCAAGGTGGGTGAAGTGTCTTGCCCACGGACACAACAACCATGACACAGGTGGCAGGGCGGGGATCGAACCTCCAACCCTTTGATCATCGGCCGACCCGCTCTACCACCTGAGCCACAGTGGCCCTTCCAAAGCTTCACTATGAATCATTTAGTCGTTTACCTGCCCAGGTGTTTTGCCTGCGGCCTTGTTGAGCTGTCTGATGCGTGCGGGGGGGAGTTGGTGGTTGCTCGGTTACTGGGCACGCTCAGTAGAGTCATGGGGGTGGGGGGGCACTGCCAGACCGCGGCCGGGACAGACCTGAGAGAGCAGAGGGACTTTCAGTGTGTTAACTCTATCGCCCCCCTTTGGACTAAAGCGGTAGTGTTTTTAACCACACCAGCTGTTGTTCCTGGGTGAGCGTATACCCATGACAAAGGCATTAAGAAATATATATAGAACCATCTTTGCACTGATGGTCTCGTTTGCTGTTACATGTAATTTATGATCATCAGAGGAAAAATTAGACTGTTTCAGAAATATTTAAAAGTTCCTCGTAGCTGCTTTTAAGAGGCTACGAGTAACTTTAAAATATTTCTGAAACAGTCTCATTTTTCCTCTGATGATCATAAATGACATTTAACAGCAAACGAGACCATCAGTGCAAAGAATGCTATTTTTTATTACGTCATAGGGTTTAACCAATCAGAAGAGGGCAGGGGGGGTTAGGGGAGGGGCTTACCATAGGAGGGGAGGCGGTCTTTAAACGGACTCCTGGTCACAGCAACACCTGAACAAAAAACACGACTGTAAGAGCCATTGACCCTTTTTCTTTGTTTGTTTGTATTATCTAATTCGACCACCTGGTGGCAGCACATGTAACCGGATGCGAGGCTATAAATCATGAAGCCTGTGAATAAAGTAAGCATTTAAAACCTAGGGAACGAGTGTTAACTGTCGCTATACGGCGTCAGACACCTAAGGACATGCTAATGTGGCTAATGGGAAGCCGCTACAACGACGTCATCGGAGGCTGAGATAATTATAACATATAAGATAAACCCTGTGTTCCAGTCAGTGTGTGTGTGTGTGTGTGTGTGTGTGTGTGTGTGTGTGTGTGTGTGTGTGTGTGTGTGTGTGTGTGTGTGTGTGTGTGTCAGCCCCCATCCCTCCCTGCTATTTAGTCTGGTAGAAACAGATTTAGTTTGTCCCAATACATGATGTCAGATGCAGCATGCTGAAAAATATCCAGATGTCCTACTACATCCGGTGGTGATTTTTAATGTTGAAACCAGCAGCTTTATGGAGGTTCTGACCCACAATCCACTGCAGCAGAAGTTACACATCACATGGACTGAGCCTCCCAGTGAAAACAGCCAGCGATGAGACGGATATATAAGCAAGAGGCAAGATCAAGGAGCCATGTTAGGATGAAATAAATGAGTTAAAGTATGTCCCGGTTGTCGGTGGTGTAGTGGATAGATTTTTAGATAGGATTTAATCAAAGTGATTTACCCAGAGAAGGCAGCCGGTCTCTGAAATGGATCTTTGATGGTTGTCCTGAAGAAACACAACATGTTAGTGTGTGTGTGTGTGTGTGTGTGTGTGTGTGTGTGTGTGTGTGTGTGTGTGTGTGTGTGTGTGTGTGTGTGTGTGTGTGTGTGTGTGTGTGTGTGTTTTTTGTGTGTGTTTATGTTTATACCAGATTGAGGCGGTGACTGCTCTGTCTTCTCTTTGTTGATCACAGTCACACCTGCAAACACACACACACACACACACACACACACACACACACACACACACACACAAGGAAATGTTAATATCTGTTGTCAAATGTCATTAGAGTACAGGAAAATTAAGTCAACAATTTTGGACAATGTTTGTTGAAAATCACTGACTACACCTTTAAAGGTAAAAGGTGAGTTTTAAAGGTCATTTTACCGAAGAATGCGAGATAGATAGACAGATAGATAGATAGATAGATAGATAGATAGATAGATAGATAGATAGATAGATAGATAGATAGATAGATAGATAGATAGATAGATAGATAGATAGATAGATAGATAGATAGATAGATAGATAGATAGATAGATAGATAGATAGATAGATAGATAGATAGATAGATAGATAGATAGATAGATAGATACCCAGGAATGCGTCCACCATAGTACTGACGGCTCTCATGGCTTTGTAGAAAACGTTTGGCAGCTGACTGTCTGCAGGAGAGGAGAGGGAGACAGGACCACTCAGGGTACCAGGCTCACTGAAAACACACAGACAGACAGACAGACAGACAGACAGACAGACAGACAGACAGACAGACAGACAGACAGACAGACAGACAGACAGACAGACAGACAATTAATTAAGAATTATTTTTCAGACATATCAAATTTTTTGACAAATGTGTGCGTGCGGTCTGTCTGTCTGTCTGTCTGTCTGTCTCCCTGTCTCCCTGCCTGTCTCCCTGCCTGTCTGCCTGCCTGTCTGTCTGTCTGTCTGTCTGTCTGTCTGTCTGTCTGTCTGTCTGTCTGTCTGTCTGTCTGTCTGTCTGTCTGTCTGTCTGTCTGTCTGTCTGTCTGTCTGTCTGTCTGTCTGTCTGTCTGTCTGTGTGTTACCTGAGCATGTGGAGGACTCTGAACCAGGTGTGTGCGGTCCTGCTCTGGTCCATGAGAGGAACCAGAGCAGCGTCTGCCTCTGGGACGGCCAGCCGCGGGAAGGAAGGACCATGCATCCCACCCAGCAGCCTGCACACAACACAGGTTAGAGGGGGGTGGGTGTGTGGTGTGTGTGTGTGTGTGTGTGTGTGTGTGTGTGTGTGTGTGTGGGGTGTGTGTGTGTGTGTGTGTGTGTGTGTGTGTGTGTGTGTGTGTGTGTGTGTGTGTGTATGCGGGAAAGAAGGACCGAACATCACACACAGCAACCTGCACACACCACAGGTTAGGAGGTTTATAAACTGGTGTTTATACAAAGCCTAGACTCTGTAAATGGGCATGTACACAAAGGGGTCAGAGAACCTAGCAGTATGTCAGTTTAAAGAGTCTAAGCTGTGTATTAACACTGGATTTCTTGCTGATTCCACCTTTAAGGCCTAACAAAGGTTAAGTAGGCTTAATAAAGTTTGACCCAGGTGACCAAAGGTTATGTGGCATGTTACTAGGTGGCTCCCCTTTGTTTTTATACCAGTTTACAGAGTCTAGGCTGTGTATTAACACTAGAGTATAAACCTACCCCCCTCTCTAACCTGTATTAAGGTAAACCTACCCCCCTCTCTAACCTGTATTAAGGTTATCTCTGTGTTTTAAATGAAGGCTTGTGAAGTGTATTTAGGTTATATCTGTTATGTGAAGGCTTGTGCAGTGTGTTACCGTGAGGTGAGTGCAGCCATGACTCTGCTCCACTGCTCCACTACAGAGAGGTTTGGCTTCCAGCTGCTGAACACCTGTCTGCCTGAAGAGCAGAATCAGGGTTAGGGTTAGGGAGTGATCAGGGAGAGAATCCACCAAATCAATTATTAATAGAATAATCTCTGGAAGAAATAAGAGGTCTCTGCTTTTACTATGTAGGGGAGAACGGGGGAATCTGAGGCATCGGGTAATGTGAGCCACCCCCTGTATCTAGGCATTTGTGGTCATATATGTTTTCAAGCCCCTCTCATTTCCCCATGGCCCTGAAAGAGAGGACCTCATGGTGCTGTGGTAAGCATGTTTTTTTCACCAAAATAGGTATTTTGCATGTAAAAGTACATTTTCTTGCTGTCAACTTAATCAACTGTTGTGCCAAAGCAAATGTATTCACGTAGAAAAACTTATATCATACGTGTTGATGAACTACCAACATATGAAACCATGTGATGCTAATAACTGAAGATTAGCCTGAAATGCTAAGAGAGGTAGTTTTGTCTCAAATTGCGGTGGTGGGCGAAAGTGAGCCAAATGCTGTGGGGGAAAGTGAGCCACTGTCTCACTTTCCCCCACCATGAGGCACAAGTTAAGTTTAGTCTTAAACATATTTTAATGTAATATTACATGACATATGTTTTATTTTAATGTCATACACATTGTAGAAAAGCCATCATGCCAAGGAAATACACCAGGAAGACGACCTGGGGCAACCACACGGAAAGAGCACCTTCTCATCTGTCCCTGTAACCTTCAGGGCTGGAATGTAGAGTAGGCCTAGTTGTAGAGTATGACAGGCTTTCAAGCGTTTAGAAAATTTGCTTTGCTTAATTGACCAAACCCCATCATTCTTTTACTAGTCCGACATTAGTTCTGGAATGTGTGGCTAGCTTTCAGGATTCTTACTGTTACAATATGTGTTGTTATGGTAGTTTTAGAGTGGAAAAAGTAAGTGGATCATTTTACCCCACAGCTGGGGTAAAGTGAGCCACATGACAACTTTTTTTAAAAACAATCATATTTTCACTGCCCTTTGTCTTGAAAAAATTCTGCTAATGCCCATTTCTAGGAAACATCCTGAATTAATGGGAAATGTGTAAATTTGAGTGATAAATAATTTTAGCTCGCTCAGAGGGGAGCAAATGTAAAAAGTGGCTCAGATTACCCCGTTCTCCCCTATAGTTCTTTGTTGAGTAGAATGGACATTTTTGTTTTATTCTACAAACTACTGACAATATTTCTCCAAAATTCAAAATACAATCGTTAGCTTTTCTAATGTAGAAATGCCGAATGAAGAACATTTTGGATTTGGTCTCTTGATTTTTATATCCAGCTCTAGAAAACATTCAGAGACCAGTCTGGATGGTAGATGGTAAATGGACTTGTATAGCGCTTTATCTCCGTTGTTCACAGACCCAAAGCGCTTTACATTGTTTTGTACACATTCACCCATTCACACACACATTCATACACCGATAGC
>CM047509.1:34095396-34102896 GCA_026122265.1 Ammodytes dubius
ACTAAAAGCCTTACTAACGTCCTACTCATACTAAAAGCCCTACTAACGTCCTACTCATACTAAAAGCCTTACCAACGTCCTACTCATACTAAAAGCCCTACTAACGTCCTACTCATACTAAAAGCCTTACCAACGTCCTACTCATACTAAAAGCCCTACTAACGTCCTACTCATACTAAAAGCCTTACTAACGTCCTACTCATACTAAAGCCCTACTAACGTCCTACTCATACTAAAAGCCCTACTAACGTCCTACTCATACTAAAAGCCCTACTAACGTCCTACTCATACTAAAAGCCCTACTAACATCCTACTCATACTAAAAGCCTTACCAACGTCCTACTCATACTAAAAGCCTTAACAACGTCCTACTCATACTAAAAGCCCTACTAACGTCCTACTCATACTAAAAGCCTTACTAACGTCCTACTCATACTAAAGCCCTACTAACGTCCTACTCATACTAAAAGCCCTACTAACGTCCTACTCATACTAAAAGCCTTACCAACGTCCTACTCATACTAAAAGCTCTACTAACGTCCTACTCATACTAAAGCCCTAATAACGTCCTACTCATACTAAAGCCCTACTAACATCCTACTCATATTAAAAGCCCTTCACGTCCAACTCATACTAAAAGCCCTACTAACGTCCTACTCATATTAAAAGCCCCACTAACGTCCTACTCATACTAAAAGCCCTACTAACGTCCTACTCATATTAAAAGCCCCACTAACGTCCTACTCATACTAAAAGCCCTAATAACGTCCTACTCATACTAAAAGCCCTACTAACGTCCTACTCATACTAAAAGCCCTATTAACGTCCTACTCATACTAAAGCCCTACTAACGTCCTACTCATACTAAAAGCCCTAATAACGTCCTACTCATACTAAAAGCCCTACTAACGTCCTACTCATACTAAAAGCCCTAATAACGTCCTACTCATACTAAAAGCCCTTCACGTCCAACTCATACTAAAAGCCCTAATAACGTTCTACTCATACTAAAAGCCTTACTAACGTCCTACTCATACTAAAAGCCATACTAACGTCCTCTGTTCGCTGATTGGACAGCCAAAAATCTGGCTGAGAAAACCCGTGAATATACCGCGGACCCAGACTGACTACTGAAGGGAAATGAAAATTAAGCGGGCGGAGCCAGGCTAGAATATGGGAGGGAAACCAAAATAAATGAAGTTACACATACTGTTGGAAAGGGGCCCCATGACTGTGCTTACCTTAGGCCCCCAGAATGACTAAGGTTGCGTTCTGAATCTCATACTTTCTACTATATAGTCTGGTAGAAAAAAGATTTAGGATGTCCCGATTCTTGTGGCCAGATTTAGGATGGTTAGAAGTACCCGGATGTCCTACTTCATGCGGCCAAGATTGTTAGTGTTGAAAACAGCATCCTATTTGGGCGATTCTGACCCACAATCCAGTGCGCACGTGAAGTGACGTCACATCGACGAAGCCTCCATATGAAAACAAACGGGGATGAGACGGATATAAAAGCAAGAGGCAAGATCAAGGCGCAATGTTATGATGAAATAAGAGAGTAAAAGTATGTCCCAATAGTATGCCTGTCTATGTAGAATAGAATAGAAAAAAGAAAGAGGATGAGATTCGGAACGCAACCTAACTCCGCCCCTGGAGCCTGCTGGCAAAACACAGAGCTGCAGAACAAGTCTTCAGCTAAAACCAACGTTTGTTTATTCTACTGTTATTGACCAATCAAACAGAGATAAAGCAGCACTGATACGCCCATATAAGGAGCCTTCAATGTGTGTCTTGAATGTAACTTCTAATGTCTAACCTTGGAATGCACTACCCCCCGACATCCGCAACACTGAATCCATAACCCAGTTCAAATCCAAACTCGAAACTCACCTTTTTAAATCTGCATACCCCCCCTGATCCTGCCTTCCTCATCACCTCACCACCCATTGTGTATTTATTTTAAACTGTTTTTTTTTTAATTCTATTTGTGTACCTTGCTTTTAAACAGTGTATGTTATTGAATTCTTTGAATGTAAGGCGACCTTGAGAGCTTTTGAAAGGCGCCTCGAAATAAAATGTATTATTATTATGTATTTTAATCTTTACGTAGGTTGTTCTGCCCCTGTAAAGCTCTTTGACTGGACTTGGGTATGACATGTAGAGATAAACTTACCTTGCCTAAAAAGTATGTTCAATAAACTCCAAACTGAATCTCTAAGCTGAAAGTTAAAATGTTTTCAAACGTTAACATGAGCACGTTGTAATCATTAAACTGTCTGTAACACTGTATATATGCACCGGAAACTAAAACTAACCCCTAACTCTTATTTAAAGGTGCAGTGTGTAATATGACATCATCTACAAAGTTCTACAAAGTTCTAGAATGCAACGCTCCCTGGGTAACCCCAACCCTTTAGAATAATAACAGAAGCTACAGTGGCCTTCAAGGACAAGAACGATTCTAAATTTTAAACAATGCACCTGATGACATTCCAACTATGACACTTTCAAGATGGCGGCACTAGGCCTTGGTCCAAGATATGCAGAAATATGGACATATATGAGACCCTTTCTAAGGTAAAAAATTATAATAATTCAAAACATTTTTCTCAGCCATTATGCAGTAAATTAAATGTACTTCTGGATATTATAATTACTTTCTACAAAATCTGCTAGGAAATAAAACCCAAAATTCTACACACTGCAGGTTTAACATGAGTTGTAATCATTGACCTGTCTGTACCACTGAGTTCCAGTCACAGGATGAAGGAAAGAATACAAAGTGTTTTGTATTTAAATTACACATTCTTTACAGCTCCCTGCTTTGATATGTGGCTCATGGAGTTCTCTAGTACTTTATATATGGAGAAAATCTGTTATGAGATTTCAGGGAAAGCAGAGAAGTTTAAACAGATATGTCAGCCTTTCCTGGACTATATAACAGTACTGAGGGACCTACATGACACCTCGTTGACTTTTTATTTTCTGCTTAACATTTACAATGTCCTTAGAAACCTGTAAAGTAGAGTATACGCCATGTTGGTTGTTTATTTTATTTTGTCTTTTGTTTGTGAGTTCACTTTTACAGTTGTGTGTTTGTGTTCTCATAAAGCATTTGAAAATTTAACTTTTCTACTTTCTGTATCTCTCATTCGCTTACATTGTGTGTGTGAAGCGCTTTGTAACACACACACACACACACACACACACACACACACACACACACACACACACACACACACACACACACACACACACACACACACACACACACACACACACACACATAAAGTAAAACTGAAAAAAGGAACACTAAAACAAAAGACCAAATAAATGAGTATCTATGTTTTAAACAGCGTTATAGAAATAAAGCCTTACTCGCTTACATGAAGTGTTCTTACCTGTTCAGGTGCAGAGCTTCAGGTGAGCCGTCGGTCTGTTAACTCTGATAAACACACACACACACACACTCAGCTAACATAAAACACACACTCACACTCACACTCACACAGACACACACACACACACACACAGGAGCTAACATAAACACACACACACACACTCAGCTAACATAAACACACAGTAGCAGGTCACTCTCTTAAAGTCAACTTGAAATCACCTCTGCTGCCTTCAAGGGCCGCAGGAAACCTCACTTTCACTCACTCGGCTCTGACTGACAGGCTGTGTGTGTGTGTGTGTCTGTGTGTGTGTGTGTCTGTGTGTCTCTCTCTGTGTGTGACTCTCTGTGTGTGTGTGTGTGTGTGTGTGTGTGTGTGTGTGTGTGTGTGTGTGTGTGTGTGTGTGTGTGTGTGCGCACACAGAGTCACACACACACACACACACAGAGAGAGAGAGTCACACACACACAGAGAGACACACACACACACACAGAGAGAGAGAGTCACACACACACAGAGAGACACACACACACACAGACACATGTTTACTGACAACATACTGACTAAGCTCTTTCACATGAGGAATCCACCTGAGTCTCCACAGAACACAGGTTACATTCTAGACTGTTTACTGTAATGTGCACAACAAGAACAGATATGTTTGGGCATTTTTTATTTATTAGACAGTTTTTTTTTTTGTAGAGACAGAGATGAAATGTGTCAGAGAGGGGAATGACATGCAGAGAACGACCCGGGCTGGATTCTAACCCGGGTCTGCTGTGAAGAGGACAGACAGACAGACAGACAGACAGACAGACAGACAGACAGACAGACAGACAGACAGACAGACAGACAGACAGACAGACAGACCGACAGACCGATATTGTTAATCACGTGTTTAAACTAAATGAAATGAATCCACAACGTTCCACTTTCAGATAAAACTTTATTTTCAGATTTCTCAGAACAAGTTTAAGACATTATTATCATCATCATCATCATCATCATCATCATCATCATCATCATCAAAACAGTTGAAGGCAGTGCAGTTCCCATGGCGACCAGGAGGAGCGACGTGATTGGTCTACAGACATTCCCTGTGTTCCATGTTATTAATTATGCGAAAGAAAAAAACCCTTTAGTTCATTTAGTTCACCCATCCCATGCCCAGCACATTACCCCATCCCATGCCCAGCACATTACGCCATCCCATGCCCAGCACATTAACCCATCCCATGCCCAGCACATTAACCCATCCCATGCCCAGCACATTACCCCATCCCATGCCCAGCACATTACGCCCAAAACACCCGAATGTCCTAAAATAGGCCAAGATACAAACAATGGCTGTGTTGTAAAAGCCCTACTAACGTCCTCCCTCCTAAATGCTCAATATGTATATACTACATACTAAAAGCCCTACTAACGTCCTCCCTCCTACATGCTCAATATGTATATACTACATACTAAAAGCCCTACTAACGTCCTCCCTCCTACATACTCAACATGTATATTCTACTTAACTTACTTAGTTTCGTCGGACCGTTTACACTGAAGTATACAGAAGTTAGTACTCATCCGGGCATTTCTCGCCTACACAAACTCGCATACACAACCACAACATACTCAAAATTGACATCAAAATGAGTAGGACGTTAGTATGAGTAGGGCGTTAGTATGGCTTTTCAAACAGAGCCTAAGCATTTTGCGTTTTCCAGCTTGCTTTAGTATGTAGTATAGTAAGAGTATGTCATTTGAAAAGCAGGGTTTATATTTATCTTTACCTGGCAACAGACCAGAGCTGTGCTGATTGGCCGGCAGTGTAAAATCCCGAGCGAGGTGATTGGTTGAGACATTTTATTTAATTTCTTGCAAACAAATTTTTTTTTTTAATTTTAAAATTAAAAACGATTTGCCAGCTGTGAAAACAACTGAACCAATTAAAATCCAGCAGCGTTGAAATGGACCAATGGGAGGGCAGGGTTTCAAATGGTCCAATGGGAGGGCAGGGTTTCAAATGGACCAATGGGAGGGCAGGGTTTCAGTACGGCTGTTTGCTGATGAAGCGTGAGAACATGGCGAAGGCTGCGATTGGTTTATCAGACGGAACCATGTGACCCGACCCCTGGAACACAAGAGGTCAGAGGTCAGACCGGGAGATGAGGTCATTGTGATGTCACTGAATACATGTACTGCAGCTTTAAAGGTGCAGTGTGTAATATGACATCATCAAGAAAGTTCTACAAAGTTCTAGAATGCAACGCTCCCTGGGTAACCCCAACCCTTTAGAATAATAACAGAAGCTACAGTGGCCTTCAAGGACAAGAACAATTCTAAATTTTAAACAATGCACCTGATGACATTCCAACTATGACACAAGATGGCGGCACTAGGCCTTGGTCCAAAATATGCAGGAATATGGACATACAGGTGAAACTCGAAAAATTAGAATATTGTGCAAAAGTTCATTTATTTCAGTAATTCAACTTTATAGGTGAAAATAATATCTTATACAGACTCATTACATACAAAGTGAGATATGTGAAGCCTTTATTTTTTATAATTGTGATTATTATGGCTTGCAGTTTATAAAAACCCCAAATTCAAAATCTCAGAAAATTAGAATATTACATAAAATCAATAAAAAAAGGATTTTAAATACAGAAATGTCGGCCCTCTAGAAAGTATAATCATGCATATGTACTAAGTACTTGGTTTGGGCCCCTTTTGCATGAATTATTGCCTAAATGCGGCGTGGCATGGATGCTATCAGCCTGTGGCACTGCTGAGGTGTTATGGAAGCCCAGGTTGCTTTGATGTGGCCTTCAGCTCGTCTGTATTGTTGGGTCTGGTGTGTATTATCTTCCTCTTGACAATAGTCCATAGTTTCTCTATGGAGTTCAGGTCAGGAGAGTTGTCTGGCCATTCAAGCACAGTAATACCATGGTCAGTCAACCAGTTACCAGTGGTTTATGGTACCGTGGGCAGGTGCCAAGTCTAGCTGGAAATGGAAATTGTCATCTCCATAAAGCTTGTCAACAGACAGAAGCATGAAGTGCTCTAAAATCTTCTGGTAGATGGCTGTGGTGACTTTGGACTTGATAACACAGTGGACCAACAGCAGCAGATGACATGATACCTCAAATCATCACTGATCCAAATTAAATGTTGCGTTTCATTTGGAAATCAAGGTTCCACAGTCTAGAGGAAGAGTGGAGGGGCACAAAATCCAAGGGGCTTGAAGACCAATGTCAAGTTTCAACAGTCAATGATGATTTGAGGCACCATGTCATCTGATGGTGTTGGTCCACTGTGTTATCAAGTCCAAAGTCACCACAGCTGTCTACCAGGAGATTTTAGAGCACTTCATGCTTCTGTCTGTTGACAAGCTTTATGGAGATGCTGAATTACTTTTTCCAGCAAGACTTGACACCTGTCCACAGTGCCAAAACCACAAGTAACTGGTTGACTGACCATGGTATTACTGTGTTGATTGGCCAGACAACTCTCCTGACCTGAACCCAATAGAGAAACTATGGACTATTGTCAAGAGGCAGATGAGACACACCAGACCCAACAATACAGACGAGCTGAAGGCCACTATCAAAGCAACCTGGGCTTCCATAACACCTCAGCAGTGCCACAGACTGATAGCATCCATGCCACGCCGCATTTAGGTAATAATTTGTGCAAAAGGGGCCCAAACCAAGTACTTAGTACATATGTATGATTATACTTTATAGAGGAACGACATTTCTGTATTTAAAATCCTTTTTTTAATGATTTTATGTAATATTCTAATTTTCTGAGATTTTGAATTTGGGGTTTTCATAAGCTGTAAGCCATAATAATCACAATTATAACAAATAAATGCTTGAAATATCTCACTTTGAATGTAATGAGTCTATATAATATATTAGTTTCACCATTTAGGTTGAATTACTGAAATAAATGAACTTTTGCACGATATTCTAATTTTTCGAGTTTCACCTGTATATGAGACCCTATCTAAGGGAAAAAATAATAATAAAAAAAAAAATTCAGCTATTATGCACTAAATTAAATGTACTTATGGATATTATAATTACTTTCTACAAAA
>CM047509.1:34117896-34122896 GCA_026122265.1 Ammodytes dubius
TTGGGGCATTCATACTCAGACCGTATAAAGCGGCTAGCCCGTTCATTTATTGAACACAGTTGCTTAAACAGGGGCTGGGAACTTTTGAATGCAGTTTGGACCCAGTAAGGAATTTATTAATTGATTTTCTGTTAGGAAACGTGTTAAATCAGGACACAGTGTTGTACACAGTCCGGAAGTGAAACCACAGATAATTTAAAGTGCGTGAACATGATATTAAAATGTAAAAGTTGGTTTTAGGGGCTGCTCCGGTGGTGTAGTAGATAGAGCGCGTACCATATTGGCTTCGGCTTTCGTTGCAGTGGTCGCGGGTTCAAATCCGACCCGTGGACCTTTACTGCAGGTCATCCCTCCTCTCTCTCTCTCTCTCTCTCTCTCTCTCTCTCTCTCTCTCTCTCTCTCTCTCTCTCCCCATTTCAACTCTGTACTGTCTAATAAAGCTTGGTTTTAGCACGAGCGAGATGAAGAGTGAATTCAGAATAACACACACACACACTCACTCATTCACCCATTCACTCATTCACTCACCTCGTCTGTCCACCTGAGATTCTGTCCCCATGTAACACGAGCGGAGACTGTAACCGATAAACACTGACAGTAAATCACATGACCTGCTGTTCACGTGATCCAACCAGCAAACACACAGAAGTACGCATGCGCACTGCAAAGTTTTTAACCCTTAGTTTTTATCAAAATGTTTATGCTCTGTTTTATGATGTTATTTATTAATGATCTTAAACCTGCAGTGTGTAGAATTTTGTGTTTTATTTCCTAGCAGATTTTGTAGAAAGTAATTATAATATCCATAAGTACGTTTAATTTAGTGCATAATAGCTGAATTTTTTTTTAAATTTTTTTTCCCCTTAGAAAGGGTCTCATATATGTCCATAGTTCTGCATATATAAAAGCTCCTAAACACCTGAGGAGTGAGAGACTTACGCTAAGTGAGAATCTGACTATTCAGACAATTATAAATGACCAACTTCCCCTAGACAAATACAGCTGGAATCCATCGAAATATTTATATTTTTAATAACGTTCATCTTATTCTTACTGTTATGTAAAAATCTCACCAAAATTTGAGAGCTCCTACCTAAATTTTGCAGACGTGACATCACATGGACTGAGCCTCCCACTCAGTCTCTCTCCCTCTCCCCCCCTCCCTCTCTCTCTCTCTCTCTCTGTCTCTCTCTGTCTCTCTCTCCCTCCCACTGCAGCAGAAGTTACATCACATGGACTGAGCCTCCCAGTGAAAACAACCAGCGATGAGACGGATATAAAAGCAAGAGGCAAGATCAAGGAGCCACGTTAGGATGAAATAAATAAGTTAAAGTATGTCCCAGTTGTAGCATACTGCATCCTAACTAGATACTGTTTATGATCAGATGTAGTATGTAGAATAGTGAAAATAAATGCGATTTGGAACACAGCAGAAGTGTAGCGCTGCAGCATTCTCCATAGGTGTAGAGGACTTTAGAGAATAAATCAACATGGTAGTCAATGAGAATATGGATTAATGTTCTTCATTTTAGTAGCTTTGGTAACTTGTTTTGGTACTTTTTATTTTTTAACCTTTATTTCTACAGGTAAATCCCATTGAGACCGAAGACTCTTTTTCAAGGGAGACCTGTTTTCCTTTCCCACGTTACCATTCACACACACATTCATACACTGATAGCAGGCTAACTATCGACATTCACGCAAGGCAAGGTGGGTGAAGTGTCTTGCCCAAGGACACAACAACTATGACACAGGTGGCAGGGCGGGGATCGAACCTCCAACCCTTTGATCATCGGCCGACCCGCTCTACCACCTGAGACACAGTCGCCCCAAATTAAATTGCACTGTGTTGGAGCCCTAGACAGAAATTAATTGCCAGCGACTGACTGCTCTGTAACTGTTGCACATGACAATAAACAATCCTGGCCGCAATTATAAAGAAGAACCGATTTTGGGAAGTGATTCTGAAAACAAGCGGACTCCATCTTTAATATGTTGCCATGACTGTTTTATTACTTCTTTAATAAAGAGGTGCAGACAGACAGACAGACAGACAGTCAGACAGTCAGTGATTCTGGAGAACGCTTGTGGTGAGAATCACTTTGTCAAATCAGTGAATATCTCCTCATGATCCACTACCTGTCTGTACTGCGTGTGTCTGTCTGTCTGCTACCTGTCTGTACTGTGTGTGCTGAAAATAACTAGTGTTAATACACAGCCTAGGCTCTGTAAAAGTGTAGGTAAACAAAGGGGGCACAGTAGCTAGCAACTAACCAGTTTACAGAGCCTAGGCTGTGTATCAGCACTTGAACCCTGGCACCGCCCGCCTTCCTACTTCCGCTCAATTTTCATTTTCCCTTCAGTAGTCAGTCTGGGGCTGCGGTGTATTCGCAGGTTCTCTCTTTAACCGGTCCAATCAGCGAACAGAGCGAGTGGCTGAGAACGATGACGTCGAAGTCGCGCTCCAGTTTCAGTTGAATGCTGCGTTCCTTTACATTTTATGCTCGGAACTTTCTGACTTGGTAGCGAGTTAACATTTGCCAATAGAGCAGTTCCAGACCTTCTGTACAAACGAAATGAAGTACGATGGTCTGGTAGGACCAGGCTAAATGAAGTACGATGGTCTGGTAGGACCAGGCTAAATGAAGTACGATGGTCTGGTAGGACCAGGCTAAATGAAGTACGATGGTCTGGTAGGACCAGGCTAAATGAAGTACGATGGTCTGGTAGGACCAGGCTAAATGAAGTACGATGGTCTGGTAGGACCAGGCTAAATGAAGTACGATGGTCTGGTAGCACCAGGCTAAATGAAGTACGATGGTCTGGTGGGACCAGGCTAAATGAAGTACGATGGTCTGGTAGGACCAGGCTAAATGAAGTACGATGGTCTGGTTGGACCAGGCTAAATGAAGTACGATGGTCTGGTTGGACCAGGCTAGTACAGACAGGTAGTGGATCATGAGGAGATATTCACTGATTTTGACAACAAGCGTTCTCCAGAATCACTGACTCCACCTTTAAGGAATCAACCCGGTATATGAATGACGTCATCTTTGCTCTGATTGGCTGTTACTGCCAGTTACTTTATTAACCTGGTTACCATAGGAACAGAAAGAGACAGGCAAACTGAAATCAAAACATCCTGTTGGAAACTTCTTTAAAAAACACACAAAAACATTTAAAAAAACACAAAAAAAGGAAATAAAACTATAACCGGTGGCGAGTGTGAGGGGTTTCTGAGGGGCGTCTTCAGGGGCGGGGGGGCGGTCTCATGCCCGGGGGAGGGGGGCCTGGAACACAGGGGAACAGAGGTCACATGGTTATTATAAAGCCCTAGAAACAATTCAATAACCTTTATTTCACCGTAAAGAAACATGAGGACTTCCTTCATTTACAGTAACCACGAGTATACACAAGGATATATATAAATAAAATAGGATAAAAATGATGATATAAATGTATCAAAAGTATATTAAATACAAAACAATTAAGAAGTTCAGACATTCCCACCGTCCAGCCGTGATGTGAACAGTGTTCAGAACAAAAGTTGGTTCTGAACCATTTCCTGCTTCAGGAAAACATACGCTTTAGACTCAGACCTCGCTCAGCCCTTAATCTCGCTTCGTTAATACACCCTCTGCTCAGTAAAACAGATTACAACTCTGAAAACTTTTACAGGAATTTCATGAACGTGGGAATACCTACGTCACAGATGTTATCTGAACTACATTTTAATACATTACCAGCTCGTTAATACACAGCCTAGACTCTGTTAATACACAGCCTAGACTCTGTTAATACAGAGCCTAGCCTCTGTTAATACACAGCCTTAGGCTCTTGATAATACACAGCCTAGACTCTGTAATAACACCAGCTTGTTAATACACAGCCTAGTCTCTGTTAATACACAGCCTGTTAATACACAGCCTAGCCTCTGTTAATATACACTAGCCTGTTAATACACAGCCTGTTTAATACACAGCCTCTCTGTTAATACACAGACTCTGTTAATACACAGCCTAGCCTCTGTTAATACACAGCCTAGCCTCTGTTAATACACAGCCTAGCTCTGTAAATACACAGCCTAGGCTCTGTTAATACACAGCCTAGCCTCTGTGTTAATACACAGCCTAGCCTCTGTAATACACAGCCTAGGCCTCTGTTAAATACACAGCCTATAGACATCTGTTAATACACAGCCTAGGCTCTGTAAATACACAGCCTAGACTCTGTAAACTGGTATGTTTCAAGCTACAGTGGGCCCTTTGTTGACGTTACCACCTCAAATGCATCACAGTAACTGGCATGGTTTGACATTAGTGAACCTCAGTAACCATGGTTACCTCTCATGCCCGGGGGCGGGGGCCTCATGCCCATGGGGGGCATGCCCATCGGGGCCCCTCGGCCAGGGGGCATTCCCATTGGAGGACCCATCGGGGGGCGCATGCCAGGGGGCGGGCCCATCATACCTGCAACCAATCAGAGGAGAGAGAGAGTTAGAACAAAACAGAGGTTAGGAGAGGGTTTAGAACAAAACGAGGTTAGGAGAGGGTCACACACACAGACAGACAGGAAGCAGACAGAGGAGAGACAGAAGAGAGACAGACAGAGGGAGAGAGACAGACAGACGAGACAGACAGAGGACAGAAGACAGACAGAGGGAGAGAGACAGACAGACAGGAACAGACAGACAGAGACAGACAGACGGAGAGACAGACAGACAGACAGAGGGAGAGACAGAGAGACAGACAGACAGACAGACAGACAGCGTACCAGGGGGGGCTCCGCGGCCCATAGGGGGGGTCCTCCTCTCCCAGGGGATACTGAGTTGGCGCTCCAGCGATGCTCTGGCCGGCTGCTGCTGCGGCTACTGTCCCTCTGCCCTGGGGAGTCATCACCTGGGGGGGGGGGGGGAGAGAGAAGGGTTAATACAGACACAGGAGGGGTTTTGAACGAGAAGGTTGTCAGAACAAGGGTTATTAAATAACTATGTGAGGACA
>CM047509.1:34127896-34130108 GCA_026122265.1 Ammodytes dubius
ATTTCACAGTGAGTGTCATGGTAACATAAACCCCTCGAGCCTGTAGAACTATTGTTGTTTTCATCCTAACGTTTGGTTGTCGTCTTAAGGGGCGTCCATTTTAAATTACCATATACCTTCCGATACCAGGGAAGTGTGCTTCTTTTTTTTGTTACACTTTGAAATCGTTATTGCTCAATGAACAAACTACTAAAGCAGGTTATAGAGTTAACAGAGATAAGCACATTAACCAGAAGGGAATATAACAGTAGTATGCAACAGTTCTTAAAGCATAATACATATTTACAGTCCAGATTGCTTTAATTTTTCTATGAAAGTTTCAAAATATATCTGTCCCAGATTATCAAATTTAGGCCGAACATTTAATTTGTCACAAAGAACTCTAACAGTTGTGGCATGTCTCTTCTTGGTATCATATCTAAATTTTTCTTCTTCTGGGTTGTAGAAAACATTTTACAGATTTCAGAAATGTATAATATGTTGAGATTATGTGTTAGATAGATATCGCAATAGGTCGCTGAAGTCAAAATTGCGAAAATTGTCCCACAGACATTACCCGAATTCACCCTAAATGTAATGTAATGTACTCTAAACGTTTGGTTGTCGTTGTAGGGCGACCATCTTTAAACGCGATACCGGGTTATTTCCACGGCTGGGATGGTTAATAATACTTCACAGCACCTATTAACAACTGTAAAAGTGTGTTCGAGTGAAACACAAAAAGTTCTCATTCATTCAAGTTGAACAAAAGTATTCACAACACTTCGAGGCTAACTGTTAGCGGCTAGCAGCTCAAATACAGCTGTTTAGACCCGGTACATGCAGCTGTTTGATACGTAGAGGCTCGTTTATGAACAGAGCCGTTTATCTTTGCGTATTAAACTATTTATTGGCCCGTTTTAAACTTTTAAAATAATGTTTATAGACAGTTTTAGTCGCTTGGACTTTTGATCTCACGTCGAGTGTGTCCCAGATCTCGCGAGAACAACAAAGCGCACACAATCACAACTTGGGGAAAATGCCCTGAAAATGTGGAATATAAATAAGTTTCTGGTGCAGTTTCCAGCTAGGTTACAAGACAAATTAATGCACCTTAGTGAGGGTGGAGAATTAAAAAGGAAACGCAGTGTATAGGCTAGTTCATTCAATGTTGAGAAGCCAAACGTTGAGACTACGTCGCGATAGTTTCGTTGTTTCAATGAACCCATGTAGAAATGTTCATTTAAACTCGATTTAAAGCATTTTGCACTTAGATAAAACAGCCCAAGAACCGGCAACACACGACAAGCAATATTTATAAGCGACTGAGCAAGAAAACAAGCGCAACAGTGTCTTAGAAAGAGCCGACATTGCAGCGTCCAACATACGTTTCATTCAGTCTCCCGCCAATCTTTACTAAATCATCTAACCGTTAAAATGTAGAAATAACGGGCGGGAAACAACAGGTAAACACCGGGTGATCTGCCCGGTAAACACTCACCATGATTGCGGCTCAGATGGCGACGATTCCCCGGGATTCACTGGACAAAATAACGTGAATAAGAAGAATAGCGACCCACCAACCCGGGCCTTTAACAGGGGAACACAGGACGTGGACGCAGAGAGGAGGCGGTGCGGCGGGTGGGACGCGGAGAAAACAAGTACTGACATATAAATAGTTCCTACCCCCCCCCCCCCCACACACACACACACACAAACACACACACACACACACACACACACACACACACACACACACACACACACACAACACAATGCACATACAACAAGCTTACAAAGAGACAAGAACTATTAAAAACATTCAGATCAAACTGAATGAAGCGGAACAAATCCATGGATAATGTATAATAATAATAATAATATATAATAAATAATAATAATAATAATAATAATAATAATAATAATATAATAATAATAATAATAATAATAATAATAATAATAATAATAATAATAATAATAATATAATAATAATAATAATAATAATAATAAATAATAATAATAATAATAATAATCATGTCAGACACAGACTCACATTCAAATTATCCATAAAAAAATAAAACGTGAGAGATATCAACGGTTGGACTGTCATGTACTTTTTGTTCCGGTGTTGTTTTACCGGGTGACCCTCCTCCGGTGTGACTGCGGGGCCGGTCGCCATGGTAACCCGGTGCAGCGGCCACGGGGGGCGCGCGCTGCAGTGACACACACACAC
>CM047509.1:34130208-34132708 GCA_026122265.1 Ammodytes dubius
GAATCGAACCCGGGTCTGCTGCTGGCCGAGGCCCATGGGGGGGACGCCTTACCAACTGAGCTAAGGGCCCATGGGGGGGGACGCCCTACCAACTGAGCTAAGGGCCCATGGGGGGGACGCCCTACCAACTGAGCTAAGGGCGCCCCCCTCTTTCTCTTTATTGAACCTTTAGTCATCCAGGTAATTTCACTAATACACTTGTTGCGTTCCGAATCTCATACTTTCTACTATATAGTATGGTAGAAAAAAGATTTAGGATGTCCCAATTCTTGTGGCCAGAGTTAGTATGGTTAGAAGTACCCGGATGTCCTACTTCATGCGGCCAAGATTGTTAGTGTTGAAAACTGCATCCTATTTGGGCGATTCTGACCCACAATGTCCCAATAGTATGCCTACTGCATCCTAACTAGATTCTTTTTATCGTCGGATGTAGTATGTAGAATAGAAAAAAGAAAGAGTATGAGATTCGGAACGCAGCCACTGTTTCTCATTCTGGAGAGAGAGGGAGATGATAGACAACAACAACAACAGACAGCCACAGACAGAATGCCACAAACAGACAGCCACAGACAGGTTGTTATAGAGCTACAGACAGACAGAATGCCACAGACAGAATGCCACAGACAGACAGGTTGTTATAGAGTGTCTTTAAACATATTAAACATGATTAAACATGTCAGAGTGAAGTGAGCAGTAATCAGATGTTGCAAAAACAAACGCCCACATCAACAAGTTTGATCAGTTCTCTGACTCAAGTTTCTATCACAATATCTGTGACTAATGATAAGTTCTCTCTCTCTCTCCCTCTCTTTCTCTCTCTCTCTCTCTCTCTCTCTCCTCTCTCTCTCTCCCTCTCTTTCTCTATGTCTCTATGTCTCTCTCTCTCCCTCTCTCTCTCTCCCTCCCTCTCTCTCTCTCTCTGTCTCTCTCACTGTCTCTCTCTATCCCTCTCTCTCACTGTCTCTCTCTCTATTTCTCTCTCTTTCTCTCCCTCTGTCCCTCTCACTGTCTCTCTCCCTCTCTCTCTCTGTCTCTCTCTCTATTTCTCTCTTTCTCTCCCTCTGTCCCTCTCTCTCTCTCTCTCCCCTCTCTCTCTCTCTCTCTCCCTCTCTCTCTCTCTCTCTCTCTGTCTCTCTCTCTCTCTCCCTCTCCTCTCTCTCTCTCTCTCTCTCTCTCTCTCTCTCTCTCTCTCTCTCTCTCTCTCTCTCTCTTTATCACAATATGTGACTAACGTTAATTTCATAATGATAGTTCTCCTGACTCTGTTACTTCCCTGTTGTTAAGTTTGGATTTCAACACATTGACAGAGTGACAGAGAGAGAGAGAGAGAGAGAGAGAGAGAGAAAGGGAGAGAGAGAGACAGAGAGAGGGAGGGAGGGAGAGAGAGAGGGAGTGACAGAAGAATTATCATGTTCTAGACAGAAACATACAGAAACAAACATGGACGCTTAAAGGTGCAGTCAGTGATTCTGGAGAACGCTTGTTGTCAAAATCACTTTTTGTCAAAATCAGTGAATATCTCCTCATGATCCACTACCTGTCTGTACTGTGTGTGAGCTGAAAAAAAATCCAGTGTTGATACACAGCCTAGGCTCTGTAAACTGGTATATTACTAGCTACGGTGGGCCCCTCTGTTTAGATACCAGTTTACAGAGCCTAGGCTGAGTATTAACACTGGATTTATTTTCAGCTCACACACAGTACAGACAGGTAGTGGATCATGAGGAGATATTTTGACAAAGCGTTCTGCAGAATCACTGACTCTTTTTAAAACATTTTTTTCGTGGCCGATGAGAAATATATAAATATATTTTCTGCCTCAGCAGCAGAATGCAGAACATAAATGTGCCAACGTCAGCAGATTGTGTGTGTGTGTGTGTGTGTGTGTGTGTGTGTGTGTGTGTGTGTGTGTGTGTGTGTGTGTGTGCGTGTGCGTGTGCCTGTGTGTGTCTGTGTGTGTGTGTGTGTGTGTGTGTGTGTTACTGTGTGTGTGCGTGTGTGTGTGTGTGTGTTACTGTGTGCGTGCGTGCGTGCGTGCGTGCGTGCGTGCGTGCGTGCGTGCATGCGTGTGTGTGTGTGTGTGTGTGTGTGTGTGTGTGTGTGTGTGTGTGTCTGTGTGTGTGTGTGTGTGTGTGTGTGCGTGTGTTATTGTGTGTGTGTGTGTGTGTGTGCGTGTGTGTGTGTGTGTGTGTGTGGTACTGTGTGTTACGTGTGTGTTGTGTGTGTGTGTGTGTGTGTGTGTGTGTGTGTGTGTGTGTGTGTGTGTGTGTGTGTGTGTGTGTGTGTGTGTGTGTGCGTGTGTGTGTGTGTGTGTGTGTGTGTGTGTGTGTGTGTGTGTGTGTGAGCTTCATATTAACACTGGACAGTAGCTGACAGGACATTCATCCATCAGAACACTCTCACTAAATGACAGAAACTAAAGAATAGAAGAGAATAGAATAGAAGAGAAGAGAATAGAAGAGAAGAGAATAGAATAGAAGAGAAAGCCTTTATTTGTCAT
>CM047509.1:34137708-34142708 GCA_026122265.1 Ammodytes dubius
GTGTGTGTGTGTGTGTGTGTGTGTGTGTGTGTGTGTGTGTGTGTGTGTGTGTGTGTGTGTGTGTGTGTGTCCTGAGGGCTTCAGTGTTTGTTGCTGTTTTGAGGTCAGAGGTCAAGCTAGTCCCTGTAGTCTCTGTCTGGACTACAACTCCCACGAGGCCGTCTGTCTGTGTGTGTGTGTGTGTGTTTCCCTCTGTGTGTGTGTGTGTGTGTGTGTGTGTGTGTGTGTGTGTGTGTGTTTCCCTGTGTGTGTGTGTGTGTGTGTGTGTGTTTCCCTGTGTGTGTTTTTCCCTGTGTGTGTGTGTGTGTGTGTGTGTCTCTCCCTGTGTGTGTGTGTGTGTGTGTGTGTGTGTCTGACCTTCATCTATTATTAACAGCAGCAGCGTTTTGCCCCTGAGCAAGGCAGTGGTGCCGTAACCATGGAAACAACCACAACACCGCGGGCTTAAAGGTGCAGTGTGTAGAACTGACAAACTTAACGGCCTTACACGTTTTTATATATAGTGGGCGTCCTGGGGAAATGCACCTGTTGGAAGACCAAGAAGAAGAAGAAGTACTATAGAATAAATAACTAAATACATCTTCACCTCATCACTTGATATTGTGGAAAGACTTAAGGCAGTGGTGGATGATGCCATCTTTAGTAACTATAGCTTCTTGTCCTTGAAGGCCACCGTAGCTTCTGTAAATTCTCCCCTAAATGGAGGGGTTAGCAAGGGAGCGCTGACATCTACAATCTCACCAAAAAACCCCAAAACATACTGTTAAAAAAGTATCATCAGTACATTAACCTGTCTTTCTTTCTCCGTGTGTGGTGTGTGTGTGTGTGTGTGTGTGTGTGTGTGTGTGTGTGTGTGTGTGTGTGTGTGTGTGTGTGTGTGTGTGTGTGTGTGTGTGTGTGTGTGTGTGTGTGTGTGTGTGCGTGTGTGTGCAGAACAAGGAGAAGCAGCGTGTGAAGGAGAGAGAGAAGGAGGCGAGAGAGAGAGAGAATCGCCATAGTAACGGCCATCTCTTCACCTCCCTCACCGTTTCTTCCACAACGCTCTGTTCATCCTGCAACCGCTCCATCACGGCCAAGGAGGCTCTCAGCTGCCCAGGTAACTACCACAACATACCTAACCCAGGTACATATAACCCTAACCCTAAGAGAGACAGACAGGGAGACAGGCAGGGAGACAGGCAGAGAGACAGACAGGCAGGGAGACAGGCAGGGAGACAGACAGGGAGGGAGAGAGACAGACAGGCAGGGAGACAGACAGGCAGGGAGACAGGCAGGGAGACAGACAGGCAGGGAGACAGGCAGGGAGACAGACAGGCAGGGAGACAGGCAGGGAGACAGACAGGCAGAGAGACAGACAGGCAGGGAGACAGACAGGCAGGGAGACAGACAGGCAGGGAGACAGGCAGGGAGACAGGCAGAGAGACAGACAGGCAGGGAGACAGGCAGAGAGACAGACAGGCAGCATCACGGCCAAGGAAGCGCTCAGCTGCCCAGGTAACTATACCCCCTCACCCTCTCACCCTCTAACCCCCTAACCATCTAACCCTCTAACCCCCTAACCCTCTAACCCTCTAACCCCCTAACACAGAGAGACCCTAACCCTCTAACCCTAAGAGAGACAGACAGGCAGAGAGACAGACAGACAGGCAGGGAGAGAGACAGGCAGGGAGACAGGCAGAGAGAGAGACAAGGAAGCTCTCAGCTGCCCAGGTACCTCTAACCCTTACCCTCAGCTGGTAGGTACAGAGAGAGAGAGAGACAGGCAGGCAGGGAGACAGGGAGAGAGACAGACAGAGAGAGAGACAGGGAGAGAGAGAGACAGACAGACAGACAGACAGGAGAGAGACAGGGAGAGAGAGAGACAAGGAGGGAGAGAGACAGGGAGGGAGACAGGCAGGGAGACAGGGAGAGAGACAGGCAGGCAGGGAGACAGGGAGAGAGACAGGCAGAGAGAGAGACAGCGAGAGAGAGACAGGGAGGGAGACAACCACTACACCATGAGCACACCAAGTCACTACATCGCAAATATGGGCTTAAAAAATACAATATTAATAATGGATAGGATTTATACAATATTAGACATGATATTAAAAAATATATATATTAATCGCAATTAATCTGATCAATAAAACCCCAAAGATCCATTTCTGTATTCCTCATGTGTAACTATAGCAACAGAACAACAACAACAACATGAACAATGAGCCACTGATAATCTGAGACAACATCTGTTAGTGGGGATACACACACACCATCTGTCACTCACACCACACACACACACACACACACACACACACACACACACACACACACACACACGCTGAGACACACACACTGAGACACACACAACACACACACACACACACACACACACACACACACACACACACACACACACACACACACACACACACACACACACACACACACACACACACACACACACACACACACACACACACACACACACACACACCCACACACACACACACACACGCACACACTGGGGTGGGAACTGGGTTGAGAGGCGCATGTGTGACCTTGGCCAAGATGGAGGTGTGGTCTTAAAGAGGCTCCTCTCTATGTTAAAGATCTATGATATAATATATAGATATATATATACACCAATTTGTAAGGCTTTTTAAGGCATTTTTATTAGACATATTACAATAGAAAATATGAATTTTTCTTCAGTAAATACACGACATCACTTCTTTCTATTTTATATAAATATCTTTATGGAAAATCTGAGTTTTTTTTTAATAACTTCCATGTCACACGGGACACAGATCTTTTTTTAATTTTAATTTTTTTATATGTCTTTATTTAGAAGGGACAGCGCACATTGATAAACATGAGCACCAAAGTTTAACATGTAAATGTGCCAGATTTAGCATTGCAGTGCTAATGCTAGTGTTCACCTGTAGTCCCTGGCTGGTAGAAAGTTTAACAGAAACATTAAGAAAAGAAAAATACAAAAATACAGTAAGCACAAAAACAAAATGACACAAGCACAGACAAGTAAAACGACACGATTTCTCCAGCACATAACAGGTTGGTGATGTGTGAAAAACATGAAGCAAGTAGCACACAGACACAGATAAAAGTGCATGAACATATAGCACGATTAAAACACTATGGGCCAGTTTCACAGACATGGATTAAGCCTAGTCCTGGACTAAATGGAATTTTGAATGGAGATTGTCCATTGAAAGTACAATTTAGTCCAGAACTAGGCTTAATCCATGTCTGCGAAACCGGCCCAAAAAGTATTTAAAGAAAGACAAAAAGCAACAAGTGGCATGAATGCAGATAAAACACATGAGCACAAACAAGGGCATACAGACAAGGAGCATAAACTCAGACACAAACACAACTAGTAAACACAAAGACAAACACACTATCCCAGATAATCATGGACGCATATTTGATTTGTCAGTAACCAGTTTTTTTTATAGATTTTGAGAAGGATTTGAGTGATGTAATGTTCCTTAGTTCTGTGGGTATGGTATTCCAAGTATGTGCTGCTCGATATGAAAAGGCTGACTACCCAAAATAACTTCTTCTATATTTTACAATCCTCTCTGGTGGAAGAGTTTATATTTTGTTTAACAAATTCCGTTAGCGGAAGGGGAGCCATACATGAAATATTTTATATACAAGTAGAATGTCTGCAAACTTAATCACGTTTTCCCAGTTTAACAAATCATATTTTATCAAGATTGTACAATGGTGATATGAATTAGATTTTGTATCTAGCATTTTCAAGGCCTGTTTGAAACGTGTTTCAACTGAGCGTAATGTGGTCCGTCCTGCCTGTGACCAGCTGGTAAGACAGTGATTAAGAAAATCAGCATGAAGGAACAACCTTGAGGCCTCTGTAGTTAAATTATTCCTGATGTATCTGTGTTACGACCCGGCTCAAGGAAGCAACATAAAACAGTCAAACAAGGATGATATGTAAAAAGAACTGGGTTTATTGTACAAAAGAATCATCTAAAGGCCTCTCTATGCTCCAAATCCGTGCGTAAATAGAGACGTACGTTTACAACGTTATATCCGTCACTGCCCTCATACTTCCATGCGTCCTTTATGTTGGAATGGACATTAATCAAATCAACCATTAGTGGGCAGCAGCGCCGCTCAGAGTAAAAACGTACTCAAATTGGAAGAAGAAGAGTCAAAGAGTGAATTAACTGGAATAAATATTTTATAATAGGTCCATGGAAGAAACAGCTTTAGCTAAGGCTAAACTAGAGGCTGTATTATAGACAGCGGGGATCTGAGGACATTAATCACGACATGTCAAACAAACTAGTCTCGCACGGACCGGCACTTCTCTATTGCTGCCGTCTAGCTGACATTCCTCCCCGTGCGATCCCCGCTCATGCTGCTCTGTTGTAGTTGTCTGTCCCTGTGCCCCGGCCGTGTATGTAATTTCGTAACAACTCACACAAACCTCTCCTCAAAAGTTTAGACATTTTCTAAAGAATTATGTCTTTCGTTTGTGTTTGTAAACAAATGTACAGTAAGTGAAAGTGAACTGTTGGCTGTGCGCCCCCCGTGATCTCCGGTAGTAATGCTCCGTTCTGTCCGTTTGGTACGCATCCGCAAGCTTGCAGGATACGTGCAGAATTACGGACGTAATGTACGCAGAGTACGGACAGAAGGCTCCGTCCGTATCCGTATGCGTATCTAACGTAGAGCATAAATGAGCCTTAAGAAGGTGACTGGGAGCCATGCTGCTGGCCCTGGCTGGAGAGACAGAGTGAATGAAGCCTCCAGGCTTAATAGGCAGCAGCAGGTAACGAGCAGGAGGGGGAGGGGCTGGAGGAGGAGGGGCTCCAAGAGCACTGCAACAGAGAACAGATCTACACGTAACAATCTGACATTTGATAAGTTGAATTTGATTTTGTTTAGGACTTTTTTAACTTGTGTTTTGAAAGTGATCTTAGAATCTATCATTATTCCCAGGTTCGTGATTCTTGGACCACTGAGAG
>CM047509.1:34165208-34190208 GCA_026122265.1 Ammodytes dubius
AGACACGCAGACAGACAGACAGACAGACAGACAGACAGACAGACAGACAGACAGACAGACAGACAGACAGACAGACAGGGTTATCCATTTCATACTGTTAAAGTGATTCATCCTATAAAGGTTATTTAACTAAATATATATAAACACACGTCTATGTATATAAGCTGTTTATGAGGGCTGACCCCCACTGCCGATCCATGGACTCATTCAGACAGAAAGTCACACTGTGTTTGCGTTCCGAATCTCCTCCTCTTTCTTTTTTCTATTCTACATACTACATCCGACGATAAAAAGAATCTAGTTAGGATGCAGTAGGCATACTATTGGGACATACTTTACTCTCTTATTTCATCATAACATTGCGCCTTGATCTTGCCTCTTGCTTTTATATCCGTCTCATCCCCGTTTGTTTTCATGTGGAGGCTTCGTCAATGTTACGTCACTTCACGTGCGCATTGGATTGTGGGTCAGAATCGCCCAAATAGGATGCAGTTTTCAACACTAACAATCTTGGCCGCATGAAGTAGGACATCCGGGTACTTCTAACCATCCTAAATCTGGCCACAAGAATCGGGACATCCTAAATCTTTTTTCTACCAAACTATATAGTAGAAAGTATGAGATTCGGAACGCAACCAATGTCTTCTGGACTCGAATAAGAACTGATTTGATTGAGCCTCAGTGGCCGTTTCACACACTGAGGCTTTAACCCTTTTACTCCCAGAATAATAATAATAGATGTATTTATGAAAACGCCTGGTCTGTTTTATCTATTTTTGTCAATAATTGTGTCAAACGATGTGTAAATAAGTTACACCCTTTTTCCAGGAGAAGTGGAACTTTCAAAATCTAGTCAAGTATTCAGCATTCTTATGTAATTAAAGCTTAATAATAATGGATAGGATTTATAAAGCGCTTTATTCCCTAAGGACTCAAAGCTCTTTACAGGGCTCCAGAGTTATAGAACATTTAGGAGATGTAGAATGATGTAATACAACACAGAGAGAGGGCAGAGGCTCCGAGAACGTGTTGAGTCCTAAAAATGCCCAAAAAAATGCAAAAAAAACATTCAAAAAGGTGCAAAGGAAAATCCCCAACTGATGTTTTTATGGGAGATTTTATTAAATATGTTTTTTATTCCAATAAATGCACAAAAAACTCCTGTACAGATTATTGGTCCAATGTTGACTGATCGGGTCAGCCCTACTGTGTGTAATTATAAATCTATTGACCTGTGTGTTGAGCAGACAGACAGGCAGACAGACAGACAGACAGACAGACAGACAGACAGACAGACAGACAGACAGACAGACAGACAGACAGACGGGTGTGTTTGGCTAAATGGAGGCATATAGTCCATAGTGCAAACAGAGCTGGTTTCATGTAGAGTTGTAGAAATGTTTTTATTATTATCAGAGAAACTGTAAATGTTTGTTGATGTTTATTTCTATGTTCATAAATCTAATCGCTGGAGAGTCTGACTCTTATTCCTGGAGATTTGAACTTTAAACAGAGTCAGGAGACAGGGTTATGGAAACAGGGTTAGAGGGTTAAAGGGTTTTCATTGGGACAGGATTAGTTTAAAGGGTTAGGGGGTTAGGGCTAGTTGACAGGGTTAAAGGGTTAGGGCTAGGTTACAGGGTTAGGGTTAGGATAAAGGGCTCCCATTGGGACAGGATTAGAGGGGTAACGAGGGTTAGGGTTATATCAGACAGGTTACATGGTTAGGGTTACAGGGTTAGTGTCTGGGTCTCTGTGTGTTACTTGTAGTTACACACGCAGGTCCACATGGTGGCGGTATTGAGCCACAAAGTTCTGCCACACAACCCGCCGTAAAGTCTACTGTCAAACACACACACAGTAACACACAAACTGCCAAATGCACAAACAGTTGAACGCAAACTGATTCATTGCATAAAGACAACACCCAGAAATTCGCTTTTTCCAGACGCGAGTCAAAACAACAGAACGTTTCACCGCCAGACCCTAACAGCTGACAAGGCATTTCACAGCTTCACACACACACACACACACACACACACAACACACACACACACACACACACACACACACACACACACACACACACACACACACACACACACACACACACACACACACACACACACACACACACACACACACACACACACACAACACACACACACACAATTTATCTGTAGTTCACCCTCCAGTCCAGTTGGCGGCGGTGAAGCGCTGATCACACATCGCGTCCTGCCGTAATACACCGCAGAAGAAGCCGGACAGGCGGAAGAGGGTGTAGTCAGTTTGGGAGTGTCCGGACCAGGAACAAGCCAGAACCAGAACTCTCTCTCTGCCCCGCGCGCACACACTCGCTCACACTCTCTGCCCCGCGCGCACACACACTCACACTCTCTCTGCGCCGCTGTGTGTGTTAGGAGACACACACCCGTCTACCTGCAAACCCGCACTGTGTGTGTGTGAAAAACTTCAAACTTTCTGCATTAGCCGCTAACGCTAGCAGTTTAGCTAAGCCCGCTGCTACCAGTGACGTCAGGCCGCGAACAGGTGTTTTTTCATCATCGGGAGACTCGCGCACAGGTGAGGACAAACTTTCAGGTAAATCACGAGGCAACTGTTAGCTCAATGCTACTACCGGGCTAACCGTTTAACAGGGCGGTGTCGGTGTGTGTGTAAGAAGCTAACTAGGGAACAACAACTCGTCATTAGCTAGCCTACCGTAAATGTTAGAGTAGAGATTAACCGGGTTAGCTCTCAGCGGGCTGGACGGGTTACCGGGAATGTGATTATAATCTTAGCAGAAACATGGTTCACTTTTCCGTCCGTGAGTCGGAGAAGAAATGTGTCAGTTGATGATGTAATCGACTTGTGCTGTTCACCAAATTATACTGTAGCCTACAAGTGGTTCAGAGTGTGTGTGTGTGTGTGTGTGTGTCTGTGTGTGTGTGTGTGTGTGTGTCTGTGTGTCTATCTGTCTGTCTGTCTGTCTGTCTGTCTTTATAAAGTGTCTGTCTGCCTGTCTGTCTCACACCTTTATAAAGTGTCTGTCTGTCTGTCTGCCTCATACCTTTACAAAGTGTCTGTCTGTCTGTCTGTCTTCCTGTGTGTTTCTGTGTGTCTGTCTGTCTGTCTGTCTTCCTGTGTCTGTCTGTCTGTCTCTCCCCCTGTCTGCCTGCCTGCCTGTCTGTCTGTCTGTCCAGCACCACTGTGTTTGGTAGACGCTTGTATTAGTGTTGGCAGAACTCCTGTAAACTATGGAGCGGCTAACGTCTAATAAGGAAACTGTCAGGAGCACTGAGCTGTTTAGACCAAGCGCCCATACCTTTATAAAGTGTATGTCTGTCTGTCTGTCTGCCTGTCTGCCTGTCTGTCTGTCTGTCTGTCTCATTCCTTTATAAACTGTCTGTCTGTCTGTCTGTCTCATACCTTTATAAACTGTCTGTCTGTCTGTCTGTCTGTCTGTCTCATTCCTTTACATACTGTCTGTCTGTCTGTCTGTCTGTCTGTCTCATTCCTTTACATACTGTCTGTCTGTCTGTCTCATTCCTTTACATACTGTCTGTCTGTCTGTCTCATTCCTTTACATACTGTCTGTCTGTCTGTCTCATTCCTTTACATACTGTCTGTCTGTCTGTCTGTCTCTCTGCCTGTCTGTCTGTCTCATACCTTTACATACTGTCTGTCTGTCTGTCTCATTCCTTTAATACTGTCTGTCTGTCTGTCTGTCTGTCTGTCTCTCTCTCTGTCTGTCTGTCTCATACCTTTACATATATCTATGGCTCGTCTGCGCTGTCTCACGTGACAGACTCAGACGGTCTTTAGAAAGGACATATGGAGAAAATACTGTTATGAGATTTCAGGGAAAGCAGAGAAGTTTAAACAGATATGTCAGCCTTTCCTGGACTATATAACAGTACTGAAGGGACCTACATGACACCCTCGTTGACTTTTTATTTTCTGCTTAACATTTACCTTTAGTTTAAACAATGTCCTTAGAAACCTGTAAAGTAGAGTACGCCATGTTAGATGTTTATTTTATTTTGTCTTTTGTTTCTGTTTCACTTTTTCAGTTAAGTGTGTTTGTGTTCGTTAAAATAATAAATAAAAAAAAGAAAGAGATTGGGAACGCAGCCAGTGGCTCCCTAAACCTGCTGTGATGCTTCACTGTGTAAAGCATCTTGGATATAAGAAGCAGCTTCAAATACTCTACAAGGAAATGCATTTGTATGTGTGTCTAAAGGCCTTACACTAAGATAATGTGTATTTAGTTTGTTAGTTGAAGGGTAAATGCCTTGACACTGATATAATGTGTATTCCTCTCTTGCAGCAGACTGAAAGTTCCTCAGACACTTTAAAAGGCCTTACTCTAATTATGTGTATTTAGTTTGTTAGTTGAAGGGTAAAGGGCTTAAACACCAATATAATGTGAAGCAATACATGCTCCACACACACACAACAACACAACACACACACACACAGCCCTAGGTTCTGGTGTATTTAAAGGCCTAACTCTGACGTGTGTTTCGAGAGAAAGAATGAGCGGGACTGAACAGCATCGATGCCGTAAGAAGAAGATCAAAGTTCTCCAGGAACAAGCGGAAGAAGCAGAAGAGAGCCGGAGAGGATGGAGAGAAAAGAGAGAGAAGGAAAGAGGACAAGAGAGGAGGTAAGAGCCTACCCCTTACCCCCTACCCTAACCTCTAACCCTAACCCTAGCCCCTACCCCCTAACACTAAGAGAGAGCGGAGAGGATGGAGAGAGAGAGAGAGAAGGAAAAGAGGACAAGAGAGGAGGTAAGAGCCCTACCCCTACCCCTAACCCCTAACCCCTACCCCTAACCCCTATCCCCTACCCCCTAACCCCTAACCCCTACCCCCTAGCACTAAGAAGAGCGAGAGATGAGAGAGAGAGAAGGAAAAGAGGACAAGAGAGGAGGTAAGAGCCCTACCCCTACCCCTAACCCCTAACCCTACCCCCTACCCCCTATCCCCTACCCCCTAACCTAACCCTAACCCCTAGCACTAAGAGGAGCGGAGGAGAGAGGAGAGAGAGAAGGAAAAGAGGACAAGAGAGGAGGTAAGAGCCCTACCCCCTTAACCCGTACCCCCTTAACCCCTTAACCCTACCCCCTACCCTCTAACCCCTATCACTAAGAGAGAGCGGAGAGGAGGTAGAGCCCTAACCCCTAACACTAAGAGAGAGCGGAGAGGATGGAGAGAGAGAGAGAAGGAAAAGAGGACTAGAGAGGAGGTAAGAGCCCTACCCCTAACCCTACCACCCCTAACCCCTAACCCCTACCTCCTAACCCCTAACACCTAAGAGAGAGCGGAGAGAGGTAAGAGCCCTAACCCCTAACCCCTAACCCCTAGCACTAAGAGAGAGCGGAGAGGATGGAGAGAGAGAAGGAGAAGAGGACAAGAGAGGAGGTAAGACAGGCTGTATGGGAGGAGGTCAGACAGACACACAGTATGTGGCTGATATGATCACGTCACTAACATGTTACCAGGTAGACTGACAGCTGTACTGCAGGCTTAACACCTGGACAGGTGAGTCTGTCAGGCTGGGGCACATTACAGGAATACCTGGGGGGTGAGTCAGGGGGCAAGAGGGGGAAGTGTGTGTGTGTGAGGGAGGGGGATAGTGTGTGTGGGTTGTGTGTGTGTGTGTGTGGGAGTAGATTGAGGGAGGTAGGGCTGTGTCAAAATATCGATATATCGCGATACTAGTTTCGCGATATCAGTATCGATTTTCATAACCAAAAATCGATATTTTTTTTATTTATTTTTTTACGATTTTTTTTTTCCAGGGCTTTATTGACAGTGCAGAGAGACAGATATGAAATGGGGCAGAGAGGGAAAGAAATGCAGAGAACAACCACGGGTCAGATTCAAACCCATGTCTGCTGTCAGGCCTGAGCCTCTAGGATACTGACTATTGAAGTTAGATCAGTTTTGTTTATAAGAATACTTAAGATTCACTGTGTCACAAAAGCACACTGATGTGTTTTCATTTTCAGTGTGTCCTGTACAGTTAGTACAAGAGTGAATTGGATTTGTTATTTTGATGTTAAGCAGCTGCAGCAGTGTTTGATCAAATGCCAAAACCAAAAACTTGTTTATGGAATATCGTGAATATATCGTGATATATCGTATCGTGACCAGTGTATCGTGATACGTATCGTATCGCGAAGTCCTTGACGATACCCAGCCCTAGAGGGAGGGGGATTGTGTGTGTGTGTGTGTGTGTGTGTGTGGGGGAGGGTGTTAGTGTGAGTGAGGGGAGGGGAGGCTGACTGCCTGACATACCAACACTCATCTTTAACCTGTCTGAAGGCGTCACACAGCAGTCAAACTACTGGAGATTCTGCCTGTGCCTCATAGATTCCCTTTTACAGGATAAGCTTTGAGTGACCTCCAAAAAGTGCTTTATAAATCCTATCAATTATTTATTTATTATTATTACAAGAACATGAGCATGAGTCCCCCCCCCCCCCCAGGCTCAAGCTAACCTGTCTCTCTCTCTCCCCCCCCCCCAGGCTAACAGAGCTAACCTGTCTCTCTCTTACTGTCTCCTCTCTAACGTCCCCCCCCAGGCTGAAGCAGAGCTAACCTTCTCTCTCTCTAACCTGTCTCTCTCTAACCTCTCTCTCCCCCCCCCCCCCCAGGCTGAAGCAGAGCTAACCTGTCTCTCTCTAACCTGTCTCTCTCTCTAACCTGTCTCCCTCTCTCCCTGTCTCTCTCTCTAACCTGTCTCTCTCTCTAACCTGTCTCTCTCTAACCTGTCTCTCTCTCTAACCTGTCTCTCTCTCTAACCTGTCTCTCTCTCAGGCTGAAGCAGAGCTAACCTCTCTCTCCCCCCCCCCAGGCTGAAGCAGAGCTAACCTGTCTCTCTCTCTCTCTCTCTAACCTGTCTCTCTCTCTAACCTGTCTCTCTCTCTCCCCCCCCCAGGCTGAAGCAGAGCTAACCTGTCTCTCTCTCTCTCTCTCTCTAACCTGTCTCTCTCTCTAACCTGTCTCTCTCTCTCCCCCCCCAGGCTGAAGCAGAGCTAACCTGTCTCTCTCTCTAACCTGTCTCTCCCCCCCCCCCCAGGCTCTAGTTAACCTGTCTCTCTCTCCCCCCCCCCCCCTCTCCCCCAGGCTGAAGCAGAGGTCACGTCTCTCGGCCGGCGGCTGCAGCTCAGTGAGGAGAACCTGGACCGCGCTCAGGAGTATCTCGCCACCGCCGTGCACAAGCTGGAGGAGGTGGAGAAGGTGGCGGATGAGAGCGAGAGGTTAGTACCCCCTAACCCTAACCCTAGAGAGGTAAGACCCCTAACCCCTAACCCTATTACTATACTATACTAACCCCTAAGACAGGCTGAGACCCCCTAACCCCTAACCCCTAACCCTAACACCTTATAGAGAGGTAAGACCCCCTAGTACCCTATTACTATACTATACTAACCCCTAACCCTAGAGAGGTAAGACCCTATTACTATACTACTATACTCATATGTACACATGTCTCTCTCTCAGGGGGATGAAGGTGATAGAGAATCGCGCTCTGAAGGACGAGGAGAAGATGGAACGTCTGGAGATCCAGCTGAGTGAAGCAAAGCTGATCGCAGAGGAGGCAGACAGGAAGTATGAAGAGGTGAGAGAGAGAGACAGGCAGAGAGAGAGACAGGCAGAGAGAGAGACAGGCTGAGAGAGAGACAGGCAGAGAGAGAGACAGGCAGAGAGAGAGACAGGCTGAGAGAGAGACAGGCAGAGGAGGCCGACCGCAAGTATGAAGAGGTGAGACAGGCAGAGAGAGACAGGCAGAGAGAGAGACAGGCTGTATGAAGAGGTGAGACAGGCTGAGAGAGAGACAGACAGGCTGAGGAGGCCGACCGCAAGTATGAAGAGGTGAGACAGGCTGTATGACAGACAGGCTGAGAGAGAGACAGGCAGTATGAAGAGGTGAGACAGGCAGAGAGAGAGACAGGCAGACCGAAAGTATGAAGAGGTGAGACAGGCAGAGAGAGAGATGCCCAAATGACTCCCTAGCCACTCCCACTCCGTGAGCGAGTGTGACTCGCTGTGGAGTGCCACTCGATCATTAAGGGGAGGGTATAACAACGGCGTGGCTTTGGCAAGCCCTCGCCTCTGTCAGACGGAAACAGGAAGAAACCTGGAGACACTAGTTAACTGTTAAGTCTTTATTTCTCACCCTAAAACAGAATTCCACCACATTTATATTTGACCTGAAACACTCTTTACATTCATAATAATATACGCATGTGAGAGTAAATGTAGTATTGAATAAAAACAAACTCACTCCCATGCTTCTTTGGCTGCATAATTTATTTGTTGTTAAACATTTTGTAACTGCATATTCTTAATTTTACCAGCTCAGTCTGTAGTGGAGAAAACGGGTGGGTGATCCGCTGTTTAATTATCCTTTTAGTTTACATGCACAGCAGCATACAACACCAGGGAAAAGAACAATAGTCTGCTAAAGCATGTATTCCACTTGTCATGATACGTTAATCTGCCATTACGACCGGCGAATCGCGGCAGTTAATTAGCGTGCATAAATTATAATGCACTGCAAGGGTGGTCATAAATAAGAAAAGTCATGCGCTCCAGCTGACTGACGTACACCGCCGCTATTACTACCCCTCATTGGCTTTAACAGTAACACAAATCTTACTAAAAATATAAGGAAACAATAATCACTGTCCCTTATTAACTTGTGGGCATTTTCTTCATCTGCTTCGTTTTATCTTTTATCCACGGTCCTGAAAATACACTATAGGTAGACAAGTGGCATAGTCAATTCAACAAGTGTAAAACAACATGTTCGTTCCGATATTGTAGGCTACCCTCCGGTTCCGTCATTTAGGTCTTTGCATAAAAATAATCAATCAAATGTCTGTTTGAGGTAAGAGAACGTTTCATTTATAATTCGGGAAACAAACTCCATGGAACTCTCATTTGTAAGTTGGCTCTTCCATTCCGGACTTAATTGATTGGCGGACACCTGTGTCAAACGTAGGGCTAAGCCAACATCGATGCAGACTCGGTGATCGAGGGCTTTATAACCCACTCACACTCGAGGCTCGGTGGTTTGGGACGACACTCAATATGGCGGGCCCTCCTCGCGAACGCGCAAACGGAGGGATAGTGGATAAGGACATGGAGAGGGAGAGGGAGAGGGATAGGGATATGGTGTAGGGGGAGGATTGAGATTGGGCCACAGTGTCTGACCATGTGTGTGACTGACAGGATGTGTTTGACTGACAGGTTGCTCGTAAGCTGGTGATGGTGGAGGGAGAACTGGAACGAGCTGAAGACAGAGCAGAGCAGGCAGAGAGGTTAGTAACTCACTCACTCATCACTCACTCACTCACTCACTCACTCACTCACTCACTCACTCACTCACTCACTCACTCACTCTCTCACTCTCTCACTCACACACTCACTCAGTCACTCACTCACTCGCTCACTCACTCACTCAGTCGCTCGCTCACTCACACAAACACACACACGCGAGCACACACTCACTCACTCACACTCACTCACTCACTTAGTCAGACAGACGCAAGCGTTCACTCACTCACACACACACGCACGCAGACTCACACACACACTCACTCACTCACACACACATGCGCACACACACATGCGCACACACACACACACACACACACACACACACACACACACACACACACACCACACACCCCCTGTGCACGTCCACCAGCTGCTTACCGCATGGCGCTGATGCTACTTCACTCTCATCTCCTGCTGACACACATCGCTGCTGTGTGTGTGTGTGTGTGTGTGTGTGTCTGCCTGACTGTCTGTGTGTGCATGCCTGCGTGCGTGAGTGTGTGTATCTGCCTGAGTGAGTGTGTGTATCTGCCTGAGTGAGTGTGTGTCTGCCTGTGTGTGTGTGTGTGTCTGCCTGTGTGTGTGTGTGTCTGCCTGTGTGTGTGCCTGAGTGTGTGTGACTGTGTGTCTGCCTGTGCCTGTGTGTGTGTGTGTCTGTGTGTGTGTGTCTGCGTGTCTGCCTGTGCCTGACTGTGTGTGTGTGCCTGTGTGTTGCATGCATCTTGTTCTAACCCGCTGCGTTGCTGCGTTGCGTTGCTGCAGTAAGGTGCGGCGGTCTGATGAACAGCTGAGGAGTTTCGACCAATCGCTGAAGAGCCTCCAAGCCTCTGAGGATAAGGTCTGTCTGTCTGTCTGTCTGTCTCTCTCTCTGTCTGTCTGTGTGTGTGTCTGTTTGTCTGTGTGTCTCCCTCCCTCCCTGCCTGTCTGTCTCCCTGCCTCTGTCTCCCTCCCTGCCTGTCTGTCTGTCTAAGCTCCTCCTCATGATCTGGCTGCTGCTTCAGCTCCTCCGCCTGCTACTGACTTTAACCTGCAACTGACACCGAACCATTTACACAGAAATATAGAAATAATGTCTATCTATATATCTATATCTAGAGCTGCACCGATTGTGACTGTGTTGTGAGGTTTATTTCAGACTTACTGTTGACTCTCTCTCACACACAAAACACACACACACAAACACACACACACACACACACACACACACACACACACACACACACACACACACACACACACACACACACACACACACACACAACACACGAAAATTGATTGTATGTTGCTAGCGACATTTCTGTTTCAAAATAAAAGCTCAGTCACGTTTGTCCAGTTCAAGGCTTTAAAGAGGCAGTGTGTAATATGACATTGTAATAGGAAAATTAAGCAATAGTGATACGTTAATAGTAGCATTAGGTTTTATTCAATCATACAGCAAAGATCTCCGCGGAGAGGCCACTAATGCAAACACAGGGAATGTGTTTGCAAGAGTGAACCCCGTTTCGTAGGAGAGAGGGATATTTAAGCATATTGCTTCACGACAGGCAGACAGACTAATTGTACATAACTTAACCATAGGAGGAGTTTAGCATAGGACAATAGAACAGACAGAGTAATTGTGCATAAGTTAACCATAGGCGTGGCTGTCCGAGTGGTCTGTTGGGTCACATTTTAGGAATCTACATTTCAGTTTCTAGAGCTACAAACAACATGCGATACTCTCAACCACACCCATAAGTCCATACAAAACAATGGCCAAGTGAGCATTCCAACATCTGAGTCCAGAGATATACACTCAACAAAAATATAAATGCAACACTTTTGTTTTTGCTCCCATTTTTCATGAGATGGACTTAAAGATCTAAAATTCATTCCAGATACACAATTGTACCATTTCTCTCAAACATTGTTCACAAATCTGTCTAAATGTGTGATAGTGAGCACTTCTGCTTTGCTGAGATAATCCATCCCACCTCACAGGTGTGCCACATCAAGATGCTGATCTGACATCATGATTAGTGCACAGGTGTGCCTTAGACTGTCCACAATAAAAGGCCACTCTGAAATGTGCATTTTTTTGCTTTATTGGGGGTCTGGGGACTCAGAACCAGTCAGTATCTGGTGTGACCACCATTTGCCTCATGCAGTGCAACACATCTTCTTCGCATAGAGTTTATCAGATTGTCAATTGTGGCCTGTGGAATGTTGGTCCACTCCTCTTCAATGGCTGTGCGAAGTTGCTGGAGACGGCTTATGGTGGAGAAATGAACATTCAATGCACGAGCAACAGATCTGGTTGACATTCCTGCTGTCAGCATGCCAATTGCACGCTCCCTCAATGCTTGTGGCATCTGTGGCATTTTGCTGTGAGACAAAACTGCACATTTCAGGGTGGCCTTTTATTGTGGACAGTCTAAGGCACACCTGTGCACTAATCATGATGTCAGATCAGCATCTTGATGTGGCACACCTGTGAGGTGGGATGGATTATCTCAGCAAAGCAGAAGTGCTCACTATCACACATTTAGACAGATTTGTGAACAATGTTTGAGAGAAATGGTAATATTGTGTATCTGGAATGAATTTTAGATCTTTAAGTCCATCTCATGAAAAATGGGAGCAAAAACAAAAGTGTTGCGTTTATATTTTTGTTGAGTGTATATATATCATATGCAATATTTCCCACTACAACATCATCTAGAAAGTTCTAGAATGCAACGCTCCCTGGGTAACCCCACCCCTTTAGAATAATAACAGAAGCTACAGTGGCCTTCAAGGACAAGAACAATTCTAAATTCTAAACAATGCACCTGATGACATTCCAACCAACATGGATGCCTCCATAAGACCTGCCTGCTCAATGTACAAAATGTATATTAATATTTGTAATTCTCCGCTCAGGAGGATAATTCAGATCATTGGCAGAGGTGATTTTACACCAATGAGGACATATTTATGAATGAGGATATTGATTTTAGCTAATAAATTACTTAAAATGTTACACAGTGCCCCTTTTTAATGGAAGAAATGTTCAGTTTGAATTATCAGTAACTCACAGCGCTACAGATAGCATATTAGCTCACAGGCTAAATAAGATTCTGTTCCATCGGTGCAGCTCTAGTATAAACCAAACCCAGGCTTAGGCTGCGTTCCAAACCTCATACTCTTTTTTTTTAATTGTACATACTATATCTGACCATAAACGGTATCTAGTAAGAAGAAGTAAGACATCCTACCACAGGGTTCCCGCGGATCCTTAAAAAGTCTTAAAAAGTCTTAAATTCATAAATCTAAAAATAAGGCCTTAATTAGCATTAAAAAGTCTTAAATCCATCTGTCAAAGGTCTTAAAAATTTTAAGTAGGATTTTATGATTGTAATTGGTCTCAAATCTAAAAATAATACGTAACATTTATTGTTTTTGAATAAATTGCTGAATAGTTTAATGTCGCGCAATCACGAGAGCGGAACCAACAAAACATTTGTTTGCGGCCGTGACTCAGAGCAGACGCACGTCGCTCAGGTAGCAGTAGCATGAGTAGCAGTCGGCCCGCATCATGGGAAAGTGTAAATTCAACGAAATTTGGCTATCCAACAAGGATTTTTCTGCCTGGCTGAAACCGGTACCCGGCTATTTATACGAGGCACGGTGTACATGCACAGCGCGAAACACAAAGCCTCAATCAAGCTGTCAACAAATTTCCCTGTTCTGTTCTACTCTCGTTTCTACCGCCTCCACCCCTCCATGCTCCACCTCCGATATCAACAACCGGGACAGCAGCACCAAATCTCCAAGCAATGTTCGGTTGCACGCGTACTAGGGATGAGCCCGAATCCGAACATGTAGAGGCTATTTGGAAAAGCACGGATAATGAGATCGATCCGAATATTTTTACTTCCCGAATAGTCTCGTTATATTCGGGGGGAAAATATTTATTTATTAAGCGCTAAATTGACGCAGCACGTGCTGCCTTAACTATAGTGGCACCGATCAGCTGTTCATCTCCACTGCCGCGGCGGAGAGGAGAAAGACCGACTGTGTTTATGCATGGCTCCGTTACCCGCGGTCTCTCTCCATTTCGCTGGAATTTTCTGCAGCCCGTGTCACCGTCAGCCCTTCCTGCCTTTCATTTATTTCAAACCTCTGAACGTGGACCACGTCTCTCTAGTAGCAGGCAGCGGGCTGTTTAATGCTATTAAATAGACAAAATCGATCTTTAAATATTCGATATGTGACGCTTCGCCTGTTTAGTTCATACAATCTGTTTATAACTAAGAGATATGCTGAAAAAAGTATAATCTTTGTGTGTTGATCACTTGTAGAGCACTAAACGCTGTTTCCTGATCCAAAGTAATTATTAATTGAACCAAGTTAGAAAAAAAGGAAGAGAGAGCGACAGAGTGAGAGAGTAGAGGAAAATAAATTGGGCAAAATAGATCGATTAGATCTCGGATCGATATATCATAAAACTGTTTTACTCAGTTTAACTATTTTTAAACTGAGTTAAAAATAAAAAGGGAGAAAGAGATGGAAAAAAAATTAAATAAAACGGACACATTTAATTACTGTGATACTGTTCTGTTTCAGATTCTGTATGTTCAATATCCCCCAGTCAAAGGGCTAGTGGGCTCAGACAGTTCATATAACTTATAATGAGAGAGCAAAACAGATGAAAAGTACAGTATGAGGTAGAAATGTATCTCATAATTAATTATATGCCAATATTAAATCAATTTGATGCACTGAAGGGACAATAATTGAAAAAAACAAAAATCAGACATAAGCCCAGACCATTTCTGGCTTCATATCCGAATACAGATACATATACAGATTATTTTGTTGGTTGAACAGATACAGATAATGACATCTACGCTGAAAGCAGAGTTACTGTGGTGTCTGAACACCGAGACAATACCTTTTTCCTTTTCTGTTGATTGCGTCGTTGGTCTTAAATTTAATTTCAAGTGGCATTAAAAAGGTCTTAAAAAGTCTTAAATTTAACTTGCATTAAGCTGTAGGAACCATGTACCATACTGAATAGTAGATAGTACGGGGACTGGAACACAGGGATAGTGTTAGGGGACTAGACTGTGGGTTAGGGAAGTACACAGACACTCACTAGTATAAACCAGACCTAGGCTCAGGGTTAGGGCTTAGGGCTTAGGGGTCCAGAGTATGATGTAGTGTGTGTCTGACCTTTGACCTGCAGTATGGGGGCTAGGGGTTAGGGAACAGGACTGGGGTAAGGGGCTAGGTTGTAGGGTTAGGTGTTAGGGCTTAGGGGCTAGGGCTTAGGGAACAGGACTGGGGTAAGGGGCTAGGTTGTAGGGTTAGGTGTTAGGGCTTAGGGGCTAGGGGTTAGGGAACAGGACTGGGGTTAGGGGCTAGGTTGTAGGGTTAGGTGTTAGGGCTTAGGGGCTAGGGGTTAGGGAACAGGACTGGGGTTAGGGGCTAGGTTGTAGGGTTAGGTGTTAGGGCTTAGGGGCTAGGGGTTAGGGAACAGGACTGGGGTTAGGGGCTAGGTTGTAGGGTTAGGTGTTAGGGCTTAGGGGCTAGGGGTTAGGGAACAGGACTGGGGTTAGTGCTAGATGTTAGGGGTCAGTAGTTTAGGTTAGGGGCTAGGTTGTAGGGTTAGGGTGGACAGGACAGTGACGTAGTCTGACCTTTGACCTGCAGTAAGAGTCGCGTGTTGGAGGAGGAGCTGAAAACTGTGTTCAACGGCTCCAAGTCTCTGACAGCCCAGACTGAGAAGGTAGGAGAGGAGTCTGTCTGCCTGTCTGTCTGTCTGTCTGTCTGTCTGTCTGTACCTCTGTCTGTCTGTCCCTCTCTGTCTGTCTGTCTGTACCTCTGTCTGTCCCTCTGTGTTTCTATATTCTCCTGTGTCTGTTCTCCTTTAAAACTAGAATTCATTCATTTCATTATTTTGTACTTAATTATCTCTTGTTTTCCAATGCTAATAAATCCCCATTGAAATAGGGTCACATCGGGCCACAGACGGTGTTATATATATTGTAATGTTATATACTAAACTGTGTGTGTGTCTGTCTGTCTGGCCGTCTCTCTGCCTGTCTGTCTCTCTGTCTGTCTCTCTCTCTGCCTGTCTGTCTCTCTGCCTGTCTCTCTCTCTCCTGTCTGTCTCTCTGCCTGTCTCTCTCTCTGCCTGTCTCTCTGCCTGTCTCTCTCTCTGCCTGTCTCTCTGCCTGTCTCTCTCTCTGCCTGTCTCTCTGCCTGCCTGTGTCTCAGTATTCCCAGAAGGAGGATCGGTACGAGGAGGAGATCAAGAACCTGAGCAACAAACTCAAGGAGGTAAAACATCCTCTCTCTCTCTCTCTCTCTCTCTCTCTCTCTCTCCCTCTCCTCTCTCTCTCTCTCTCTCTCTCTCTCTCTCTCTCTCTCTCTCTCTCTCTCTCTCCTCTCTCTCTCTCTCTCTCTCTCTCTCTCTCTCTCTCTCTCTCTCTCTCTCTCTCTCTCTCTCTCTCTCTCTCTCTCTCTCTCTCTCTCTCTCCTCTCTCTCTCTCTCCTCTCTCTCTCTCTCTCTCTCACACACAATTCCAGCCCGGGGTCGTTCTCTGCATGTCACTCCCCTCTCTGCCCCATTTCAACTCTGACTCTACACTATCAATAAAGCATAAAAATATATTTGAAAAAAAAAATTGTTCTTTCAATGGACCATCTCCATTCATCCATTCAGCCCAGAGCTAAAGGCTAAACCTAACCCTAGCCCTTAATGAAATGAGTTCAATATATAGAGGAATGATCTTGTGTATTTAGAGCTTATTTTCATAATCATTTTGTCTGTTATTTATTTCATTTGTTTTTGTTAAAAGTTAAAAAATATAAAGATTAATGATCCAATGTAAATAAATGCATTGAATCGGGTAACTATGGGATTATGTATTAGTGAATTCAACTATGGTAACCTGTCTGTCTGTCTGTCTGTCTGTCTGTCTGTGTCCCAGGCGGAGACCAGAGCAGAGTTCGCTGAACGTTCAGTCGCCAAACTGGAGAAAACCATCGACGGCCTCGAAGGTGAGTGTGTGTGTGTGTGTGTGTGTGTGTGTAGGGGTGTGTGTCTCAGTGTGTGTGTGTGTGTGTGTGTGTGTGTGTGTGTCTCTCAGTGTGTGTGTGTGTGTCTCGGTATGTGTGTTATACCGAGAGCTGGAAAGATTAATCGACAAATTGATTAATCCACAAATCGATTATTAAAATAATCGCCAACTATTTTGATAATCGATTAATCGTTTCGAGTAATTTTTTAATAAAAAATGTCCAAATTCTCTGATTTCAGCTTCTCAAATGTGAATATTTTCTGGTTTCTTTAATCCTATTATGACGGTAAACTGAAATATCTGTGTGTTTTGGACATAACAATACATTTGAGGACGTCAACATGGGCTTTGGAAAATTGATACATTTTTCACCATTTTACGGACCAAAACACTAATCAATTAATAATCGATTGATCGAGAAAATAATCGACAGATTCATCGATTATCAAAATAATCGTTAGTTGCAGCCCTAATTTGTGTGTGTGTGTGTGTTTGTGTATCAGTGTGTGTGTGTATCAGTGTGTGTGTGTGTCTGTCTCTGTGTGTGTGTGTGTGCGTGTGTGTGTGTTTATCTGGTGTGTGTGTGTGTGTGCGTGTGCGTGTGCGCGTGTGTGTAACTCCATTCATTGTATCTTTCTCGTTTCAGACGCTTTGACTTCGGCCAGAAACGCAAACATGGAACTACAGGCGACTCTGAACCAAACCATGGAGGAGCTCAACTCCTGCTGAACACACTCACACACTGAGACACACACACTGAGACACACACACACACACACACACACTGAGACACACACACTGAGACACACACACACTGAGACACACACACACACTGAGACACACACACACACACACACAACACACACACACACACACACACCACACACACTGAGACACACACACACACACACACTGAGATACACACACACACACACACACTGAGACACACACACACTGAGACACACACACACACACACACACACTGAGACACACACACACACACACTGAGACACACACACACACACACTGAGACACACACACACACACTGAGACACACACACACACTGAGACCACACACACACACTGAGACACACACACACACACACACACTGAGATACACACACAACACACACTGAGACGTACACACACTGAGATACACACACACAGACACACACTGTCACTATAAACACACATACACTTAGACACATAAAGACGTAACACATACAACTAACAGACACACACACTGAGACAGATACGCATAGACACACACACACACACACACACACACACACACACACACACACAACACACACACACACACACACACACACACACACACATCCTTAAGGCCATTCCCTAACTTGTGGCCAAACATTCCTGATTCCTGTCACATTATGAGGCTTTGACTAACCACGCCCCTTTAGTGCCAAGCCCCGCCCCTCAGAGCCCTAAGCCAATCACGAGAGGCCGCTGTCTGTCCGTCTATAAGGGATCTAACTCGCTAACATTCCCCCTGTCTGTCTCTCTGGCTGTCTGTCTGTCTGTCCCTCCCTCCCGCCCCATCTGTCTGTCTGTCCCTCCCCCTGTCTGTCTGTCGGTCCCTCTCCCTCCCTCCCCATCTGTCTGTCTGTCCCTCCCCCTGTCTGTCTGTCCGTCCCTCCCTCCCCATCGGTCTGTCCCTCCCCGTCTGTCTGTCTGTCTGTCCCTCTCCCCTCCCTCCCTCCCTCCCTCCCTCCCTCCCTCCCTCCCTCCCTCTCCCTCCCTCCCTCCCCCTCCCTCCCTCCCTCCCTCCCTGTCCCTCCCCCTCCCTCCCTGTCCCTCCCTCCCTGTCCCTCCCTCCCTGTCCCTCCCTCTCCCTCCCTGTCCCTGTCCCTCCCTGTCTGTCCCCCTCCCTCCCTGTCCCTCCCTCCGTCCCTCCCTGTCCCTCTCCCTCCCTGTCCCTCCCCCTATAAGGGATCTAACTCGCTAACATTCCCTCGTTAAACTAACGACTAACCTTCAGAGTGTTAACGGTTTGTCGTTGTTTCGTTCGCCACATTATTATGATTGATTATCGCTTTCAGCCAATGAGGTGTTTCTATTCCCTGGGGGGCGTGTCTCACTGCAGCCAATCACAGCCAGGCATTCCACTGCCATAAAAGAGGGGGCCAATGAGAGCACAGACACCCCCCCCCCCCCCACACGCGACCTTTGACCTGGTGACACGGATAAAGTTCTGAAATGTTTTTACCTGGTGGTGATGTCACTGTGATGTCAGTGTGATGTCAGTGTGATGTCACAGCTCATTGTAATAAATCATGATGAGGCGATTTTATAAAATAAAAGCACCGTCACTGGTTTATAGATTCACACTGTCTGATCATTATTTATTTTATTCTGAAAGTTGTTTAAAAATGTAGTTTCTCCATCCGAATGTTCATCACAAGGAGGAATGATTCATCGTTATGGAAACAACACAGTGTTAAATAAAAGGCAAAACCCTGAACTAAGGGCCCGTGTCCACCTAGCGCCTTTTTCCAGCGTTAAACGCTGGCTGTGCGCTCGGGAGTGTGTACTGAGCGTTTTTTTCGACCGCTTTTTTCAAGCGTTTTATGAGCTGGGAGAGAGTGCTGTGATCGGGGAGAGAAAATGCTGATCGTCACCTGTCAGTCAGACCTATGATCAACACTGGTTTAACTCTTTAGGCTTGCTGTTTTCTATTTAAATCGTTACATTGTAATATGAGTAGTCTTATGAAACAGAGAATACTTTCCACCATCCTCTGTTTGGATGAGGAGTTATCGCGGCTCCTGCAAACACACACGGAGCAAGTTGTAGGCTGACGTGCGCATGAAACGATCCAAGTGTTCGCCTAATCTGCTCCCACAAACGGGCTCTCCTCCCTCTGTTCTGGTCATTTTAAGTCTCTATTTTCGTACAGTTTCGGGTAAACAGAGACGGAAAAAGCAGTTTCTCTTCCGTCTTCTTTGTTGCCAAGGCGACGAGTCCCGACGATCTACTATCTGATTGGCCCAAGTTTAAAGGGGACATATTATGAAAAAACAAACATTGCCGGTGTTTGGGCACACTTTGTAGGTTATTGGCGTCCCTACCAGCACACACAAGCTTATAAAAGACAACTATGTCAGTTTCTTCTGAGATGCTTATTTCGAAAAAGGGGGGATTTGAAGGTTTCTTCCAAAAAAACACAGACCGATGACGAAACCGGTCGTTTTTCATTATCATAAATACTCCCACGGGAAAGCTCATTAGAAACTCGGCAGTTGATTGGCAAATCAATACGCCCGTTGGTAACCACACACACCTGGAACTGCACCTGCTAATGCAACAACAGAGCAGAAGCAAGCTGCAGTGTTAGCTCATCCTCAAGCTACCATCACCATAGATATAGAACCATCACACCCCAGCCTCGAAGCAGACAGGGGCTGAATGGATTTACTTCATTTGTTGTTAGGCTATGCCCAGCAAAGGTTGGCAATCTAGTTTGATCTGCCGTTATACTGGAGTGTGAAGGAGATTGTGCCTGGAAGACCGATAGACACCATCTCTCCTCTGGAAATGTAAGTACCGGTCTAATTTAAACAAATCTGTCCGTTTATGAGTTCAATGTGTGTAATGTGCTTTAATTTATCCCTCCTAAAATAACCAACGCCAAACGAGATAATGCCGCTATTTCTTGTGTAGGCTCTTATTGTGAAAAGGTGGAACACGGAAGTGTTGTTGTAATGTGGTTGTTTTGACTTATGTTGGGAGAGCTTCAATAAAGTGGCTCGTTCTGTTCCGTGAATGGAGTTTTTCGAGGCCTTATTCCTGTAATACTGAAGTATAGGGACGGCCAAAACGCTTGGTTACAGTAGTAGTATAGCGTTAGCGTTAGCGTTAGCGTTAGCGTCCGCTAGCTTAACCGTTTGCTTTATGCTAACGTTTAGATCTGTGAGTCTGTCCATGACAGCCCCTGTGTGTGTGTTGGAAACTGAATAGTATTTATTTGTTGTTGACAGTGTGTAGTTATGCAAGCAGTCGTGGTACATGCAGCAGTAGGCCTATTACATCTCCAGTATAATGTACAATATAATAGACAGGAATACTGTAAATTGCTGCTGTTTGTTTCCTGTCCATTATATTTCAAAAAGCACACAGTGTCACTCAGAACTCGTTGCTTCTTGAGCAAGGGCTATACTGAACTTATTAGTAGCCAATCTTATTTAATAATGGAAGAAAAAATATATTTTCATTAGTTTGTAGCTTTGCCATAACTACAGATGTATTATGTATATTTCAGCTAGGCTACATGATATAACATTGAATGTGTCATGTTTTACAGATGTGAGTGACCTGACGGACCACACTATTCGTTCCTTCAGAGGAGGATGTGTTCACTGGGTGGGACAGGTGGTCTTCTTCAGGGCCCACCAGCAACAACTGGACAGTTACATACAAGTTATGGTTTTGCTTCTGTTTGATTTGTACACTTTATATTTCCATTTCACTGGCTATGAATAAACTGCTTTATTTTTAAGTATGGTTTTGGTCTTTTAAAATGTAATGATACTGTTTTATAAGAAATCTTCAGAGAGATAAAGGGTTGAATAAAAAAAAAACTTATAAGTCAATGCATGTAAATCGGTCAGAAAACTAGTCCAACATCCTGACTATGAAAATGTGAGTTTCAAGTTTACTACACGAAGCAAACAGTGACAGTTAGCAACACAATACATTTTTTAACAGTAAAACTTTATTATAAATCAGTGGTCACAATACAAATTATACAATATATTAGATATTGAAAGGGTGTCAGATAATTGTGATAATTCGAAGCTCTGACTAATTATTTCAATTTTTTTTTTTTTTACAAAAGATGCCTTTCTAGTGAATCTTGACATGATACATTCCTTTCCTCTCTCATTACTGTACATGTGTTTACATGTTACCTCAGCATGGCTTCACAACCAAAGCTTTTTCACTCCACTGGGTTGTAGATCATTCCCCAGTTTAACCTGTAGAGACATACATAAAATGTTGTATGTTACAAGTTAGGAGGTTTTTGCATAAATACTTAGCTCATATTCTGTTATTGACAGTGACATATTTACCTGAGGATAATGTCAGGGAAACCAGAAATCTTGATGCAGTTTTCAGCTCAGGCTCCTGCCTGACCAGGTTCAGTTGTAAAGCTTTTGGTTTAGAAGTGGTAAGTGTGCTGACATTTGCTGTAGAAATGAAGCTAAACATGGTAACATCGATCTCCATGCTGCATTGGCCAAAAGTAAACAAAACTGACAGCTGGGCGTGTGCCATGCCCATGGAGGTAGGTATAGAGTAAATGAGCAGGGCGGTGCATGCACGCCCATGTAGATCTGACCAGTCAGAGCAGACTAGGCTTTCTGCGGAGGGGGGTAGATGTCAAAATCAAATTTTTGAGGGAGAGGCCAAAAAAGGCCTGAAAAGGCAATGAAGAAATGGGCATTGGTAGAAAACTAATGGGCTTTTTGTACTATAGACCATTAAAACCTTTTCTAGTAGACCTCGGAAATACACATTTAAACCCGAGTTTTTGCATAATATGTCCCCTTTAACTTTTTTTAACTGGAAAAGCTCGAAGCGGCCGCACAAAAAGGCAAAAACGCTCGAAAAAAAAAACGCTGGGCGCTGCGCCTTTTCCCGAGGCGGCCGCTTCTCATTGGGAATCAATTGAAAAAAGGCGCTTGCGGTGGGAAAAAGGCGTTAGGTGGACACGAGCCCTAACCCTGCGTTCCAAATCACACACTTTGTCTCTTTACTACACTACATACTAAAGTACAGAAGAGCTTAGGGGCGACTGTGGTTGCGTTCCGAATCGCATACTTTCTACTATATAGTATGTAGAAAAAAGATTTAGGATGTCCCGATTCTTGTGGCCAGATTTAGGATGGTTAGAATACCCGGATGGTCTACTTCATGCGGCCAAGATTGTTAGTGTTGAAAAGTGCATCCTATTTGGGCGATTCTGACCCACAATCCAGTGCGCACGTGAAGTGACGTAACATCGACGAAGCCTATAGGTCCATGTTATGAAAACAAACGGGGATGCGACGGATATAAAAGCAAGAGGCAAGATCAAGGCGCAATGTTATGATGAAATAAGAGAGAAAAGTATGTCCCAATAGTATGTCTACTGCATCCTAACTAGATTCTTTTTATCGTCGGATGTAGTATGTAGAATAGAAAAAAGAAAGAGTATGCGATTCGGAACGCAACCTGTGTCTCAGGTGATAGAGCGGGTCGGCTGATGATCAAAGGGTTGGAGGTTCGATCCCCACCCTGCCACCTGTGTCATAGTTGTGTCCTTGGGCAAGACACTTCACCCACCTTGCCTCGTGTGAATGTCGATAGTTAGCCTGCTGCTATCGGTGAATGAATGTGTGTTTACCTGTAGAAATAAAGGTTAAAAAAAAAAAAAAGGGCCACAGACAGGAGAGGAATATTTATTTTCATTATGTCAAAATGTCAAGAATAAAAAAAAGAATGCTCCAACATGCTATTGGAGTTAGTGGGGCATTTATGTATTTTCAGCATACTAAAATTGACGTGCATGTATTGACATCCTAAATCTTTTTTCTGGCATACTAAATAGTAGGGAAGTATGGGGATTGGAACGCAGGGTCACAGACAGGCTTTAGCGACAGAGGAGTTTAGTGTTCATGTGGTTTCTACGCGTAGCCTCCGAGGAGAGGACACAGATCTCCCATCAGCCCTCGCTCTGCGCTGTGATGTCACAGAGCGGCTGGGCAGTGATTGGCTGCGTCCTCAGCGAGCTTCAGGATTGGCTGGAGCTGCTGCTCTAACGAGGGGGCGTCGCCCTCGTTAGTGATGATGTAATCAAAGTCCACGCCGCTGTCCAACCCGCACTCTGACTCTGCGTCATCCACACCTGAGAGACAGACAGAGAGAGAGACAGGTTACACACAGACAGGTAGACAGAGAGACAGGTTACACACAGACAGGTAGACAGAGAGACAGGTTACACACCTGAGAGGGAGACAGGGAGACAGGTAGACAGAGAGACGGAGAGACAGGTTACAGAGAGACAGGGAGACAGAGAGACAGGTTACACACACAGACAGACAGGTAGACAGACAGACAGGTAGAGACAGGTTACACACACAGACAGGTAGACAGACAGACAGGTTACAGGTAGACAGACAGACAGGGAGACAGAGAGACAGGTTACACACAGACAGACAGGTAGACAGACAGACAGGGAGACAGAGAGACAGGTTACACACAGACAGACAGGTAGACAGACAGGTAGAGACAGGTTACACACAGACAGACAGGTAGACAGACAGGTAGACAGAGAGACAGGTTACAGGTAGACAGACAGGTAGACAGACAGACAGGTTACACACAGACAGACAGGTAGAGAGACAGACAGACAGTTACACACAGACAGACAGGTAGACAGACAGACAGGTAGACGGAGAGACAGGTTACACACAGACAGACAGGTAGACAGACAGGTAGACAGAGAGACAGGTTACACACAGACAGACAGGTAGACAGAGAGACAGTTACACACAGACAGACAGGTAGACAGAGAGACAGTTACACACAGACAGACAGGTAGAGAGGCAGACAGGTAGACAGAGAGACAGGTTACACACAGGCAGACAGGTAGACGGAGAGACAGTTACACACAGACAGACAGGTAGACAGACAGACAGGTTACACACAGACAGACAGGGAGACTGTTATTAGAATTATTAAAAACCAAGTGTTTGTAATAAAAGAATTTGAGTCAAGGCAGGCTTCAGAGCAGGTGAAATTTACTTGCAAACAGCAGCAAGGGAATCAACAATGTATCTGGTTTGGTACACGGTTGAATACAAAGAAATGAACAGTGTACATGGGATTATATGCAAGAGAAGGTGGTGTGTGCGCAAACACCAAGTTTGTGTGTCCAGCCCTTGTTTTTGCTGGCGAAAGCAGAAATGTTTTTAATTAGGCAGATATTCCCAGAAATCATCTCAGCTGGTGTTATTCTTCATACAATGTCTGATAACAGAATATGGGAAATTTAGGGAGTCTTTTCTTCTCAACTACTGTGCACATGAATGCGTCATACCTCTGTATGTGCCAAAATCTTATTAGGCAGTTCCTTCTTCAAGGCTAAACAACAACTTTTGTCTTAGCAAGACACTTTGGAGTTCTTTAAGTTTACTGGGACAAAGTTCAACAGCCAGAAAGCATGTATTGTGCATTAAAATATTATACAATTATAAGGCAAATTAAATTCTAGTAACATTCGTTACACACAGACAGACAGGTAGACAGAGAGACAGTTACACACAGACAGACAGGTAGAGAGGCAGACAGGTAGACAGAGAGACAGGTTACACACAGGCAGACAGGTAGACGGAGAGACAGTTACACACAGACAGACAGGTAGACAGACAGACAGGTTACACACAGACAGACAGGGAGACAGACAGGGAGACAGACAGGTAGACAGACAGGCAGGGAGACAGAGAGACAGAGAGACAGACAGACAGACAGGGAGACAGAGAGACAGACAGGTAGACAGGTTGAGAGGTTACACACACAGAGACAGGT
>CM047509.1:34192708-34200208 GCA_026122265.1 Ammodytes dubius
TGTGTATGAAGTTAGTATCCTGTTGTTAGTGGTTAGAGGCGGGCGGCTTCGGCTAATATCAGGTTAGGTTATTAAGTGAATAGAAATGTTCCTACCTCTGTCTGTCTGTTTGAAGCGCTCTCATGAGTCAGTAGTATCCTGCTGTTAGTGGGTCAATGGCGGTTGTGGTGAGTGGCGGGTTGTGGCTATATCTATATCAGGGTATACATGAATAGAAATGCTCCTACCTCGCTCTCTGTGTGTATGAAGCTATAACTCTTATAACACTATAACCCTAACCCCCCCACTCTTATAACACTATAGCTAATACTAACCCCCCCAGCTCTTATAACAGGTCCATAGCGTGTGCGGGGTTTGTTTATATCCCGTCTGCCTCGACCATCGCCGGTTGAGTTCAGCCTTTACCGTAAGTCTCGGAGTATATCGATCATGTCACGTGGGAGTTTGTTTGTGAAGATAAATCGGGAAATAAACCGGAGCGCGTGCGCAGGGTTTAGAGACATTACGGTAACACGTGAGATGGTCACATCCTGGACTGAACCACTGAGGGAGGGTTAGCACATGAACCCCCCCGTCCGTTGGGATGACCCGCTCATACGTCACAGCATCAGAGCAACATGGCGGCGTCGGTTCTGCGGGGAGAGCGTCTGTTGATCGCGCGCAGCTCTGTGCAAACGGTCAGTGGGAATCGTCACTATTTACTATCAATACAATGAACCACAGACGGTTAGCGGTTAGCGGCTAGGGGTTAAGGTTTAGGGTTAGCTGTCTGTCTGATAGATGAATGAGACCTGTCTGACTGCAAGGTGAACTCTCACCCAGAAACACGCGCATGCGCACTGCGGCGAACAGCTGATTTAACTATTCAACAAACTTCAGAGATTTAGTGTTTCGCACATTCAGGAGAATACGAGAAACTTCAGGAGCAGCTGCGTCACGTGTGGTGGCGGGAAAATGAATCAAATGTTTCTGTCAATCAGAATATATGAAGATGTCTGCTTACTGTAGGAGAGGTCACACACACACTCACTCATCACATCACTCACTCACGTCACTCACTCACTCACTCTTTCTCTCTCTCTAACCTATAATGATTATCTCAATGTTAATTTATATTTCTAAGAGTCTGGGTATGTGATTTCTGATTGGTCAAAGTTAACATGAGCTGTACACTTTGACCAATCAGAGCGAGGTTCCGATTCTCTGTTCTTATTGGCTGTTGGGACTGTCCATTCACTTTGGCACGACTTGTTGGTGTAGAGCGTGTCAGGGAGGGAACATAGGGAGGGACCAAAGAGAACAAGTGGAGCGGTTGAGGTATTTGGATTCAAATCTCTATCCCAACTGCCATGTTCTCCCCAAATCCTCCACCCCAGCTTTAAGGGGACAGAAACACATGAGGCCTGGCTTCACCCTGGCCCAGCTTTCATCCTCCTGACCCTAACCCTATGAACAGGAGGATATCTTTTTTTTTTTTTTAGATATTTTTTTGGCTTTTTTATGCTTTATTGATAGTGTTTAAGAGACAGAGTTGAAATGGGGCAGAGAGGGAGTGACATGCAGAGAACGGCCGCGGGCTGGAATCGAACCCGGGTCTGCTGCTGGCCGAGGCCCATGGGGGGGGACGCCCTACCAGCTGAGCTAAGGGCGGCCCCGAACAGGAGTATATCTGTTATAATATGTGGTTATAAAATCTATCAATTATAATCTATCAGTTATAGTCTGTGGTTATAATCTATTGTAGTGGACGTTTGCTGACCGCTGCATTCAGTCCCTGAGAACACACCACACTAACTTTTCATTTAAAGGTGCTGTAAGCGGAATGGTTCTTTTAGCTAACTTCCTGTCAGTTACTGCAGTTAGCAATCCCCTCCCTCGTCCCTACGTCACCACATTAATGCACTGCGGTCTTCAAGCAGCGAGTTATCTAGCATCACCTCAGATCCATAAGTGTGATAAAATATGAATAAAAACCATCAAAACAGACATTGGGAAGGATTTTTACCTGCTCCGCCATTGTAGGCGCATAAACATTCACCCATCTGTTGCTCTGGCGTGCACCGGCAGTGAGACCATGAGTGAGACGGGTGTCGGTTTGTAGCGTTCTCTCTTGTGATTGGATGAAAATGTTGGGATCCTCCAATAAGTTTATTTGCCGATTACATGCAGAGCAGCTGACTGAGAGATCGGCTTTATGAAACGCGCACATTATGTAAGTGATCACTGTATGAATAAAGAGCGATTTTACACTTATATTAACATAAATAAAGGGGGCGCCCTTAGCTCAGTTGGTAGGGCATTCCCCCCCCGCCCTCCCGGGCCGGGCCCAGCAGCAGACCCGGGTTTGATTCCAGCCCGCGGTCGTTCTTTGCATGTCACTCCCCTCTCTGCCCCATTTCAACTCTGTCTCTACACTATCAATAAAGCATAAAAATGCAAAAAAAAAAAAATCGCTTACTTCACCTTTTAACTTGTTTTTGTGGCGTTTTTCTTTTTTTTTTTTTTTTCGGGTATAGGCTAACTATGCTTACCTTTGTTTACCCGTGCTTACCTTTTTTCTAACGGTCTCTCCCTGTGTGTGTGCGTGTCTCTTCGTGTATGTGCGTGTCTCTGTGTGTGTGTGTGTCTCTGTGTATGTGTGTGTCTCTTCGTGTATGTGTGTGTCTCTTCGTGTGTGTGTGTGTGTGTGTGTGTGTGTGTGTGTGTGTGTGTGTGTGTGTGTGTGTGTGTGTGTCTCTGTGTGTGTGTGTGTCCAGGTGCGGTCCTGGTTCCATGGCTCCGCCCCCCTCTCTAAAGCGCCCCCCCCTCAGGCAGCTTTCTTCCCGCCAGCGGAGGGCGCCATGCTGCCGGCCGGGAGCTTTGACGGACAGGTGGCCTTTATCACCGGGGGGGGCACGGGGCTGGGCAGGGCTATGACCACCACCCTGTCCGCACTGGGGGCGCAGTGTGTCATCGCCAGCATGAACAGGCAGGTGGGAGACAGACAGCAGGCAGGGGGAGAGACAGACAGACAGGCAGGGGAGAGACAGACAGGGGAGAGACAGACAGACAACAGGCAGGGGAGAGACACAGGGAGAGACAGGCAGGGAGAGACAGACAGAGACAGGGGAGAACAGACAACAGCAGGGAGAGACAGACAGGGAAGACAGGGAAGACAGACAGACAGCAGGGGGAGAGACAGACAGGGACAGAAGACAGCAGGGGAGAGACAGACAGACAGGGAGAGACAGACAGGGGGAGAGACAGGGGCAGACAGACAGGGGGAGAGACAGACAGACAGACAGGGGGAGAGACAGACAGAGACAGGCAGGGGGAGAGGAAGAAGACAGACAGGCAGGGGGACAGACAGACAGGCAGGGGGAGACAGACAGAGCAGGGGAGACAGACGGAGAGAGACAGAGACAGGCAGGGGGAGAAGAGACAGCAGGGGAGAGACAGACAGGGGGAGAGACAGACAGAACAGACAGGCAGGGGAGAGACAGACAGGAGGCAGGGGGAGAGACAGGACGACAGACAGGACAGGGGGAGAGACAGACAGACAGGCAGGGGGAGAGACAGACAGACAGGGGAGAGACAGACAGACAGGGGGAGAGACAGACAGAGCAGGCAGGGGGAGAGACAGGCAGGGGAGAGACAGACAGGGGAGAGACAGACAGGGGGAGAGACAGACAGACAGGCAGGGGGAAGAGACAGACAGGGGAGAGACAGACAGACAGACAGACAGACAGGGGGAAGACAGACAGGGGCAGGGGGAGAGACAGACAGGGGAAGAGACAGACAGGCAGGGGATAAGACAGACAGGGGAGAGACAGGGAGAGACAGGCAGACAGACAGACAGACAGACAGACAGGGGGAGAGACAGACAGACAGACAGGGGGAGAGACAGACAGGGGAGAGACAGACAGGGGAGAGACAGACAGGGGAGAGACAGACAGGGGAGAGACAGACAGACAGCAGGGGGAGAGACAGGGGAGAGACAGACAGGGGAGATAACAGGCAGGGGAGAACGACAGACAGACAGGGGGAGACAGACAGACAGACAGGGGAGAGACAGACGACAGACAGGGAGAGACAGACAGGGGACAGACAGGGAGAGACAGACAGACAGCTTCATCACAGACAGGATAGAGACAGACAGTCACTTTATAAAGTATAAGCCTTCCCTCGTCTCCATCAGATCTGTAGAACTCATAACATGACTGAATCTGAAAACTGTGAACAAATGATATTATGATATTAATATTAATATTCTGTTATTCAGGAAGTTGGACGTTCTGCAGAAAACAGCCGAAGAGATCAGCAGCCAGACTGGGAACAAGGTGAGCTAACGCTAAAGCTAACGCTAACGCTAACCATAGATATGTTTATAAACCCGGGGCCTATCCGAAAAGTCCAATCTCCTAACCTATAAACCTCCTTTCCTATGCCTTAACCCCTAAACGTCATCGGGTTAAGGAGAGATGAAAGGTGCTTCCTATCGAACATAGGAAAGGACAGCACTGTTTCAAATGAATTCGACTCCACTTTTCCTAACCGACGTCATTGCGCGACGGCGAGTAGTGATTTCTATTCTTCTTCTGTTGCTTTAAATATTGCCGGCGTAAAGGATTATGGGATACCACTATCTCCTTTCCTTTCGCATAGGTTGGTCAGGAGTAACCTATGCTAAAGGAGGGTTAAAGGATGAATCGAGGCTCCTTTCCTATGCCTTTCCTAAGCATTTTGAGAATTCGGATCACCTATCCGCCGAGTACTTCCGGTTCATCTCGATAGGAAAGGAAATTTCCTATGCAAAAAATACTTTTCGGATAGGCCCCCGCACTTGAGGATTGAAACCTTATAGACTTATTGTCTGTCTCTCCCCTGTCTGTCTGTCTGTCTGTCTGTCTGTCTGTCTGTCTCTCCCCCTGTCTGTCTGTCTGTCTGTCTGTCTGTCTGTCTGTCTGTCTGTCTGTCTGTCTGTCTGTCTGTCTGTCTGCCTGTCTGTCTGTCTGTCTGCCTGTCTGACTCTCCAGGTTCACGCTGTCCAGTGTGATGTCAAAGACCCCCTGGCCGTGTCAGCCTGTGTGGACGCCATGGAAGCCCTGACCGGACTGCCTGATGTAAGCACACACACACACACACACACACACACACACACACACACACACACACACACACACACACACACACACACACACACACACACACACACACACACACACACACACACACACACACACACACACACACACACACCCACACACACACCCCCCCCTCCTCTCTCTCTCTCTCTCTCTCCCCATGTTAACCCTATGTCTCTCTCTCCTCTCTCTCTCTCATACCCATGTTAACCCTATGTCTCTTCTCCCTCTCCTCCGCTCTCTCTCTCCCCATGTTAACCCTATGTCTCTCTCCCTCCCTCTCTCTCCCCATGTTAACCCTATGTCTCTCTCCCTCTCTCCCCAGTTAACCCATGTCTCTCTCCCTCTCTCCCCATGTTAACCCTATGTCTCACTCCCTCTCCCTCTACTCCCCCCCCCCCACACCGTTGCCCCAGGTGATCATAAACAACGCGGCGGGAATTCGTGTGCCCGTCTGAGCTCTCAGCCCAAACGGCTGGAAGAGCATCACAGACATCGGCTGAATGGAACGCCTACAACCACCCTGGACTGGGGCGAAGGCTCATCAAGCCCAAAAGGTCTGTTGTCTGTCTGTCTGTCTGTCTGTCTGTCTGTCTGTCTGTCTGTCTGTCTGTCTGTCTGTCTGTCTGTCTGTCTGTCTGTGTGTGTGTGTGTGTGTGTGTGTGTGTGTGTGACAGTGTGTGTCTCTCTCTTTGTGGACTGTGTGTCATTTTGTGTGTCTTTGTGTTAATTAGTGGAAATATTTTATTGATCGAACATTTAAGGTGTCCAATAAAGAATATTAAATGTGTGTGTGTGTGTGTGTGTCTCACTTTCTGTGTGTGTGTGTGTGTGTGTGTGTGTGTGTGTGTGTGTGTGTCTCACTTTCTGTGTGTGTCTCTCTCGCCCCCAGGCGCTTCCTTCCTGGCCATCACTACCACCTACGCTGAGGCCGGCTCGGGGTTCGTTGCGCCGAGCGCAGCAGCTAAAGCCGGAGTGGAGGCGCTCTACAAGTAAGACAGACAGACAGACAGACAGACAGGCAGGCAGGCAGGCAGGCAGGCAGGCAGGCAGGGGGACAGACAGACAGGCAGGAGGACAGACAGGCAGGCAGGCAGGCAGGGGGACAGACAGACAGACAGACAGGCAGGGGGACAGACAGACAGGGGGACAGACAGACAGGCAGGGGGAGAGACAGGCAGACAGACAGACAGGCAGGGGGAGAGACAGACAGACAGGCAGGGGGAGAGACAGACAGACAGACAGGCAGGCAGGGGGACAGACAGACAGGCAGGGGGAGAGACAGACAGACAGGGGGAGAGACAGGCAGGCAGGCAGGGGAGAGACAGGGGGAGAGACAGACAGACAGGGGAGAGACAGACAGACAGACAGGGGGAGAGACAGACAGACGGACAGACACACACACAGACAGACACACACACAGACATACAAACAGACAGACAGAGTCAGTCTAATCTTTCAACGTACAGGTTAGAGCTGTTGCCATACTTACTGTGTGTGTGTGTGTGTGTGTGGTGTGTGTGTGTGTGTGTGTGTGTGTGTGTGTGTGTGTGTGTGGTGTGTGTGTGTGTGTGTGTGTGTGTGTGTGTGTGTGTGTGTGTCTCAGGTCTCTGGCTGCAGAGTGGGGTCGCTATGGACACCGGTTCAACATCATCCAGCCTGGACCAATCAAAACCAAGGTACAGACCATGTGACCTGCTGTTAGGACTAGAACAGAATGGAATATGGAAAGAGAAATATAAGTTGTAGAGGAGAGTCACCCTGTCCTCATCAGAAAGCCCAGGGTTAGAGGGTTAGGGTGAGAGGGTTAGAGGGTTAGGGTTAGGGGGTTAGAGGGTTATGGAGCTTTTCCACCGCATGGTATCAGCTCAGCTCGACTCGACTCAACTCTGCATTTTTGGCGTTTCCACCGCAATTTCATGGTACCTGGTACCTGCTAGCGGCTGCTTTTTTAGTATCACCTCGCTCTAGGGACCAAGCGAGCTGAGCCGAGCTGAAAGGTGACGTCGGCAGACGACCGGAGCCGCTGATTGGCCAGAGACTACCGTCTGCCGGCTTCATTCTGTTGATATTCTCAACAACTCTCCGGGACTTTTATGTGTATTTTGTCTCGCCGCGTGCAGCCTTCTTTGGCTCTCTTTCATTTGATTTGCATCACAGACCCGATTTTTTTCTCTCCATATATTCGCTAAGCTCACCCATTTGTGTTGGCTGTTGGGGAAGTTACTTTGAACATCCGAGAGGAGACATAGCAGCTAGGCTAAATAGCCTATAGTAGCCAGCTGGGACAGACATGATAGCGAGCGATTACATTACAAGCCTCGGACTGCACTGATTACCTCAATAAAATATTCAGGCTGAGACACGGCTTGCATTT
>CM047509.1:34205208-34215208 GCA_026122265.1 Ammodytes dubius
CTTGTTACGTAAACCGGAAATGCTCGTAAACGGAGACCTGCGGAGACCGTCTCATTTAACAAGGCTCGTTGGCCTTAAAACCGGCCTTAAAATCGGCCTTCATAGGCTATAGCCTTCATAGACCGCGAGACTGCGTCCTACCAAGGAGGCGGTCTCTGTAATGGGATACAGCTTTTGTTATAAAGATCAGCCTGTATGACGTCACCGATCATAACATGTTACTCTGATGCATTGTGGGAGTTAGAGGCAGTCTGATGCATTGTGGGAGTTAGAGTCACAGGAGTGGAATGTTCGCCACGAGAACCAACCGACAAAAGCAAAAACGACGCAGATTTATTTGGGACTTTTGATGATATTATTTGACTATTTTTCGCCGACAGACTGATGACCTGTCTTACTGACTGACAGTCTAATGTTGATTACCTGTCTCACTGACTGACTGTATAATGTTGATTACCTGTCTCACTGACTGACTGTCTAATGTTGATTACCTGTCTTACTGACTGACAGTCTAATGTTGATTACCTGTCTCACTGACTGACTGTATAATGTTGATTACCTGTCTCACTGACTGACTGTCTAATGTTGATTACCTGTCTTACTGACTGACAGTCTAATGTTGATTACCTGTCTCACTGACTGACTGTATAATGTTGATTACCTGTCTCACTGACTGACTGTATAATGTTGATGACCTGTCTCACTGACTGACAGTCTAATGTTGATGACCTGTCTCACTGACTGACTGTATAATGTTGATGACCTGTCTTACTGACTGACAGTCTAATGTTGATCACCTGTCTCACTGACTGACTGTCTAATGTTGATTACCTGTCTCACTGACTGACAGTCTAATGTTGATCACCTGTCTTACTGACTGACTGTATAATGTTGATTACCTGTCTCACTGACTGACAGTCTAATGTTGATCACCTGTCTCACTGACTGACTGTATAATGTTGATCACCTGTCTTACTGACTGACTGTATAATGTTGATTACCTGTCTCACTGACTGACAGTCTAATGTTGATCACCTGTCTCACTGACTGACTGTATAATGTTGATCACCTGTCTCACTGACTGACTGTATAATGTTGATTACCTGTCTCACTGACTGACTGTATAATGTTGATTACCTGTCTCACTGACTGACTGTATAATGTTGATTACCTGTCTCACTGACTGACTGTATAATGTTGATCACCTGTCTCACTGACTGACTGTATAATGTTGATCACCTGTCTCACTGACTGACTGTATAATGTTGATTACCTGTCTCACTGACTGACTGTATAATGTTGATTACCTGTCTCACTGACTGACTGTATAATGTTGATTACCTGTCTTACTGACTGACTGTCTAATGTTGATTACCTGTCTTACTGACTGACTGTCTAATGTTGATCACCTGTCTCACTGACTGACTGTCTAATGTTGATTACCTGTCTCACTGACTGACTGTATAATGTTGATTACCTGTCTTACTGACTGACTGTCTAATGTTGATCACCTGTCTCACTGACTGACTGTCTAATGTTGATTACCTGTCTTACTGACTGACTGTATAATGTTGATCACCTGTCTCACTGACTGACTGTCTAATGTTGATTACCTGTCTCACTGACTGACTGTCTAATGTTGATTACCTGTCTCACTGACTGACTGTCTAATGTTGATTACCTGTCTCACTGACTGACTGTATAATGTTGATCACCTGTCTCACTGACTGACTGTATAATGTTGATCACCTGTCTCACTGACTGACTGTCTAATGTTGATCACCTGTCTCACTGACTGACTGTATAATGTTGATTACCTGTCTCACTGACTGACAGTATAATGTTGATTACCTGTCTCACTGACTGCCAGAATGGCTGCAGACTGGGATTCCCTGTCTCACTCGTTTCCATGCAGACTCATAATCGGGTAACTAAACGAATAAGACTTCAACAGGACTTTTAAACTGCATGTAAACACCTTTATCCGATCTACTTCACACACAAATCGGCACATTAACGGACAAGAGAAGTCGGATAAGAACACCTAGATAACTCGTTCATAGTCGGCATTCTCTCTGCATGTATACAGGGATCGGACATCGCATATCGGAGTTTGCTTCTGCGCCTGCTCGAGAATCCCCGCAGAGGATTTCACAAGAAAGTGGAAGGAGACGACGTAATAAATAGTAGGGTTGTTGCATATGAATCCCTGTCTCACTGACTGACAGTAGAATGTCTGCAGACTTATGATCCCCGTCTCATTCTAACAGTAATGGTTAAACTACGTATGGTGTCGACTCACATTCATACACCTGGGGCCTCATTTATAAAGCTTTCTACGCACAAAAACCTTGCGTAGACGGCAGAAATGTGCGGTGAAATGTGCGTTGGCAAAACGGTGGTATTTATAAAAGAATTCTTTGCGGTGAAGTGTGCGTATTCCCACGCAAACTTTTGACCATGCGTAGAGCTCACGCAAGGTTTTGCTGACTCGGGGAATCAGCGACACTCAATGGCAACACCACGAAATAAAGCTCTGTCATCGGAAAAACACACACATCCTTGTGAAATGCATGGCACCCAATATATTTAATCAATTATATGTGCGTAGGGCCTACCTATTGTTGCGAATATAGGCTACTGTTGTCTACGGCATGCAGTAGGTAATGGTGTAGGTTGATTTACTTATCAAGTAGGTCTATACATGTTTTGGTTATATTTTTAAATTAAATTTTATAGTTCTACTCTATAATAATAGCATATACGTCGGGAGGTGTGTCCGTGAGTGGCCAGCGGGAGAGCAAATAGTCTTTATTTTAGGCTGTGTGTAAAAAGTAGTTTTGTACAAAGTTAAGGCCAAACATATTAATTAAAACTATATTTCGTTAGATAAAATCATGTTATTAATTTAGCAAATTATTGTATGCATCTCTTTCCCATAACAATTCACCCTGGAAGTTTAAACTATAATCTGACGTTGTTGGAAATGTGTTGATCTCACGGAAGGGAAACAATGCTTTGGAATAGACTACAGGCTAATGCATTATTTCACTTCTCACAACACATTTTATATAGGACTACGGTGAATACTGGCATCTTGGGACACTTTCCGAAAATATATGTCTTGTGGAAGTTTTAAGTATGATTCAAAGGTCTTTTCCCATCACATGATACCATTCTAAACAGCTTGAGATCTCTACTATACAATAGAGAAGAAAAAATAAGTCAAAATTAAACACAGGATGAATGACTCTTCAGCAAACACACATTGACCCAAAAAACATTTTTCAAGACATTACTGTCATCTTGGGACACCTGTTATTGGCATCTTGGGACAATTAAAAAACATCAAATTGAAGTAATAAAACAGTAGCAATTCAAATAAAAAGCACTTTAATCTCAAAGGAAGGGTGCAACAGATTATCTCAATCATTGTTGAGCTATAATGCCTAGGAAAATCAAAAAAAATGAACTCAACAAATATTCACTAAAACTACCATTGAGCTAGCTGGCAGTGCTAATGATAAATGTGATGCAAATTGCTTGCTAGCTATTATAAACCGATTTTTTTTAAATAAAAGCTATTTGGAATAATCGATTTGCAAATTTTAACATCTAAATGTATGAGGACAAAATTCCCCATTAAAATGACTTGAATCACTGTGTCCCATGATGCCAGTAATACACTGTCCCAAGATGCCAATTGCCAATTGGCATCTTGGGACAGTGACAAAACCACATTTTTAACAGAAAATAAGATTGTTCTGAACATGATTTTTTTAAATTCTGATTGACCACTCTATTACCTAACACAATATATACACATTACAAACATCCATACATTTGTTAGATTTTTATGATCTTAACATCATTTACAAGAAAACGCTATGTGATTTGACTTTTCATCTAAATTCACTGCAATGCTGTTGAATATGGCTAGACCATGCCACCATAAGTGATGTCATGACCACATAACCAATATTATTTCATTCCAAACTTTCTCATGATTGGCTCAGTGTAGAATTTTAGAAATAAAATATTATTCATTAAAAGAAAAACAAGATTAAGCTTAACTGTCCCAAGATGCCCATTGTCCCAAGATGCCAGTATTCACCCTACAGGTTCGCTAATACGTGATATTTAATACAGTACAAAGTTGGGCAAAACATCTTAACAAAGACTATAATGACTGTGCCAATCATGATATGTGATCAGCGCGCGTGTGTGTTTGTGTGGCAGTTACAGCAACGCATGGCACGGGCTTTCTTTGCGGCAGGTTGCCTCCCTTTTTTCCTCATGTCAGTCAAAGGTCCGTGCTTATTAAGAGCGTCATCATATTCAGGAGCTATTTAGCATTCGCCATGTATGGTAGATTGTGGGATGAAACTGGGAGGTGAAGTGGGAGGACACGGGGTGGAGATCGTCTGCGCACAATTCACCGCAGGTGGGTAATTATAAAGGGAACATTGCGTGCAGCTGTGCGCCGCATGGTTTTATAAATCTCAACGTGTCTTGGCCTACGCACATTCTGAGTTTTGGGAGTAAGCAATGTTTTGGGAAGGTTTCTACGCACACCTTTATAAATGAGGGCCCTGGAACCTGATCTCTGCAGGTGAACGACGTGACAAAGAATCATCAAACAGTTTATATCATTCAGGGCCTTTTATTGTGAAGTCATTCAGGGCTTTTATTGTGAAGTCATTCAGGGCTTTTATTGTGAAGTCATTCAGGGCTTTTATTGTGAAGTCATTCAGGGCTTTTATTGTGAAGTCATTCAGGGCTTTTATTGTGACAGATTCACTTCAACAACAGGAAACAGGTCAGCTGCTGCTCATGTGTTACTGTGTGTGTGTGTGTGTGTGTCTCAGTGTGTCTCTGCGTGTGTGTGTGTCTCAGTGTGTCTCTGCGTGTGTGTGTGTCTCTGCGTGTGTGTGTGTGTGTGTCTCAGTGTGTCTCTGTGTGTGTGTGTGTCAGTGTGTGTGTCTCAGTGTGTCTGTGTGTGTGTGTGTGTGTGTCTCTGTGTGTGTGCGTGTGTCTCAGTGTGTAGTATGCATAATATTCAGTGTTAATGCTCTCTGTGTCAGTATGTATTGTATCTGCATAATATTCAGTGTGTGTTCATGCTCTGCCAGAGAGAGACAGACACACAGACAGAGGGACAGACAGACAGGCAGGCAGACAGACAGACAGGCAGACAGACAGAGAGACACACAGACAGGCAGACAGACAGACAGGTATTCAGTGTGTGTTGATGCTCTGCGTGCAGCGGTTGATCATCCTTGTCACCATCTCTCTGATGACCTCCGCTCTCATCTTACTGATCTGAAGAACCTCCTCATGGTTCACCTTCTCCTCCCGGCTGTAGTCTAAGGAGACCTGAGAGAGACAGACAGGTTAATAGGTTAATACAGAGAGAGAGACAGGCAGAGAGAGAGAGACAGGTTAATACAGAGAGACAGACACCTTCTCCTCTCTGCTGTAGTCCAGGGACACCTGAGAGACAGACAGGCAGAGAGACAGACAGGTAGAGAGAGAGACAGGCAGAGAGAGAGAGACAGGTTAATACAGAGAGACAGACACCTTCTCCTCTCTGCTGTAGTCCAGGGAGACCTGAGACAGAGAGGCAGGCAGAGAGACAGGCAGAGAGAGAGACAGGCAGAGAGAGACAGACAGGTAGAGAGAGAGACAGGTTAATACAGAGACAGACAGGCAGAGAGACAGACAGGTTAATACAGACAGAGACACCTTCTCCTCCCGACTGTAGTCCAGGGAGACCTGAGGGACAGACAGGCAGAGAGAGAGAGACAGGCAGAGAGAGAGACAGGTTAATACAGAGAGAGAGACAGGTAGAGAGAGAGAGACAGGTAGAGACAGGCAGACAGGCAGAGAGACAGACAGGTTAATACAGAGAGACAGAGACACCTTCTCCTCCCTGCTGTAGTCCAGGGAGACCTGAGAGAGAGACAGGTTAATACAGAGAGAGAGACAGGTAGAGAGAGAGAGACAGGTTAATACAGAGAGACAGACAGGTTAATACAGAGAGAGAGACAGGTAGACAGACAGGTAGAGAGACAGGCAGAGAGACAGGTTAATACAGAGAGACAGACACCTTCTCCTCTCTGCTGTAGTCCAGGGAGACCTGAGAGAGACAGACAGGCAGAGAGACAGACAGGCAGAGAGGTTAATACAGAGAGACAGGTAGAGAGACAGACAGGCAGGCAGAGAGACAGGCAGAGAGAGAGAGACAGGTTAATACAGAGAGACAGGCAGAGAGAGAGAGACAGGTTAATACAGAGAGACAGGTAGAGAGAGAGAGACAGGTTAATACAGAGAGACAGACAGGCAGGTTAATACAGAGAGAGACAGGTAGAGAGACAGGCAGAGAGACAGGTTAATACAGAGAGAGACAGGTAGAGAGACAGGCAGAGAGACAGGTTAATACAGAGAGAGAGACAGGCAGAGAGAGAGACAGGCAGAGAGACAGGTAGAGAGAGAGACAGGTTAATACAGAGAGAGAGACAGGCAGAGAGATAGGCAGAGAGACAGACAGAGAGACAGGTTAATACAGAGAAACAGGTAGACAGACAGGCAGAGAGACAGACAGAGAGACAGGTTAATACAGAGAGACAGACACCTTCTCCTCCCTGCTGTAGTCTAAGGAGACCTGAGAGACAGACAGGCAGAGAGAGAGAGACAGGTTAATAGGTTAATACAGAGAGACAGGTAGAGAGAGAGACAGGTTAATACAGACAGACAGACAGGTAGAGAGACAGGCAGAGAGACAGGTTAATACAGAGAGACAGACAGACAGACAGGCAGAGAGACAGACAGGCAGAGAGACAGACAGGTTAATACAGAGAGACAGGTTAATACAGACAGACAGACAGGTACCTTGTTGGTGATGAGAGACAGACAGACAGACAGACAGACAGACAGACAGACAGACAGGTAGAGAGAGAGAGACAGGTTAATACAGACAGACAGACAGACAGACAGACAGACAGACAGACAGACAGGTAGAGAGAGAGAGACAGGTTAATACAGACAGACAGACAGACAGACAGACAGACAGACAGACAGACAGACAGACAGGTACCTTGTTGGTGATGAGAGACAGACAGACAGACAGACAGACAGACAGACAGACAGACAGACAGACAGGTACCTTGTTGGTGATGAGAGACAGACCCAGGACTCTCATTCCACAGTGTTTAGCGACGGTCACCTCAGGAACAGTGCTCATCCCTACGGACACAGACCTGTCAGTCACATGACGGATATAATATAATACATTAAGCCCCTCACCCTCTAACCCTCTAACCCTCTAACCCTCTCACCCTCTAACCCTCTAACCCTCTCACCCTCTCACCCTCTAACCCTCTAACCCTCTAACCCTCTAACCCTCTCACCCTCTAACCCTCTAACCCTCTAACCCTCTAACCCTCTAACCCTCTAACCCTCTAACCCTCTCACCCTCTAACCCTCTAACCCTCACCAGTAAGCACTACACCGTGTTCTGACAGATATAATATATACATCCCTACGGACACAGACCTGTCAGTCACATGACGGATATAATATATACACCGAGTTCTGACAGATATAATATACACACCGAGTTCTGACAGATATAATATACACACCGAGTTCTGACAGATATAATATACACACCGAGTTCTGACAGATATAATATACACACCGAGTTCTGACAGATATAATATACACACCGTGTTCCAAGTTATTATGCTAATTGGATTGAAGTGTCATAAACTTTAAATGTTTAGTTTTTCAATTAAACTCATGTATGATATTGTGTCTCAGGGCGCCTTGGATCATTGAAATTAATCTCATACACCTGTGATAATCAGTTTGCCATGTGAGCCCAATCAAAGGAAATCTACTGAAGAAGGACGTTCCACATGATTAAGAAGGCCACAGGTTTCAAGCAATATGGGAAAGAAAAAGGATCTCTCTGCTGCCTAAAAGCATCAAATAGTGCAATACCTTGGACAAGGTATGAAAACATTAGATATTTCACGAACTTAAGCGTGATCCTCGTACTGTGAAGAGATTTGTGGCTGATTCAGAGCACAGACGGGCTGGTGCAGATAAAGGTAATACGAGGAAGGTTTCTGCCAGACAAATTCATCGGATTAGGAGAGCAGCTGCTAAAATGCCATCACAAAGCAGCAGACAGGTATCTGAAGCTTCTGGTGCCTCTGGAGTCTCGCGAACCTCAAGGTGTAGGATCCAGAAGTTTGCAGCTGTGCATAAACCTATTATTCGGCCAACCCTAAACAATGATCACAAGCTGAAACAGTTGCAGTGGGCTCAGGAATACATGAAGACTCATCTTCAAACAGTCTTGTTTACTGATGAGTGCCGTGCAGCCCTGGATGGTCGGATGGATGGAGTAGTGGATGTTGGTGAATGGCCACCATGTCCCAACAAGGCTGTGACGTCAGACAGGAGGTGGCGGAGTCATGTTTTGGGTCTGAATCATGGGGAGAGAGCTGGTAGGTCCCTTCAGGGTCCCTGACGGGGTGAAAATGACCTCAGCAAAGTATGTTGAGTTTCTGACTGACCACTTTCTTCCGTGGTACAAAAAGAAGGACAGTGCCTTCCGTAGTAAAATCATCTTCATGCATGACAATGCACCATCTCATGCAGCAAAGAATACCTCCGTGTCATTGGCTGCTTTGGGCATAAAAGGAGAGAAACTCATGGTGTGGCCCCATCTTCCCCTGACCTCAACCCTATTGAGAACCTTTGGAGCATCCTCAGCAAAACATCTATGGGTTGGGAGGCAGTTCACATCAAAACAGCAGCTATGGGAGGCTAGTCTGGCATCCTGCAAAGATATTCAAGCAGGAAACTCTCCAAAAACTCACAAGTTCAATGGATGCAAGAATTGTGAAAGTGATATCAAAGAAGGGGTCCTATGTTAACATGTGACTTGGCCTGTTAAGATGTTTTTGATTGAAATAGCTTTTGATTTCACTAAATATGATCTTCACATCCTGCAAATTCAACAAATGACCATTTTTATTTCTTTACAACCTATTAAATGTTTTGAAACTCTGTTGTGCATAATAATTTAGAACAGGCATTTTGAGTTTTTTATTTTCTAAAAAAATACCGTTATCATTTGGAGGTTTGTTCAATAAAGTGTGAATCATACTCTAACGGTTGATGACTTGAAAATGATACTGACTTTCATTTGCATCGACTATTTAGGAAAATCTGAGAAAAATATAATTTGCATAATAATTTGGAACGCACTGTATAAGATAATACATTACCCCAGTTTAATACACCAACCCCCTTTGTGTGTGTGGTGTGTGTGTGTGTGTCTCTCTCTCTCTCTCTCTCTCTCCCCCTCTCCCCCTCTCTCTCTCTCTCTCTCTCTCTCTCTCTCTCTCTCTCTCTCTCTCTCTCTCTCTCTCCTCTCTCTCTCTCTCTGTGTGTCTCTCTCTCTCTCTCTCTCTCTCTCTCCTCTCTCTCTCTCTCTCTCTCTCCTCTCTCTCTCTCTTCTCTCTCTCTCCTCCTCTCTCTCTCTCTCTCTCTCTCTCTCTCTCTCTCGTGTCTCTCTCTGTCTCTCCTCTCCCCTCCTCTCTCTCTCCTCTCTCTCTCTCTTCTCCTCTCTCTCCCCCTCTCTCTCTCCCTCTCTCTCTCTCTCTCTCTCTCTCTCTCTCTCTCTCTCTCTCCTCTCTCTCTCTCTCTCTCTCTCTCTTACCCACGGAGTCGCAGCCCAGTATCTGCAGCATGCGTGCCTCTGCGATGGTCTCAAAGTTGGGCCCGCTCACCATGCAGTAGACGCCTTCTCTGATGAAGTCACCGCAGCCCAGCGCCGCGCCCACATCCACACACTGCCGCCGCAGCTCCTTACTGTACGCATCAGACATGCACGGGAAGCGGGTCCCAAAACTATGGATGGAGAGAGAGACAGGGAGAGAGACAGGGAGAGAGAGAGAGAGACAGGGAGAGAGAGAGAGACAGA
>CM047509.1:34227708-34256908 GCA_026122265.1 Ammodytes dubius
CTTTAGGCTAACCCAACCCTAACCCTATTATTTTAACATTGAAGCGGATAGGAGCAGCATTCCAAACCACTAAAACTTCCTCCGCTTTGAAACCTATCTCCTCCCGCATTTTTTCAGCTACAGCCTCCATTCAAACGTTAAACAATTCACATTAATTACAGCTATTAAATTCTTTGACAACTTTTTAAAATCTTCAACTGTCTTTGAACAAATACAGTTTTAGTTTTAAGCTTTTTTCAACCTCTTTCTAAATTTATAATGGGATCCGGATGGGACGGAATGTTCAGAGGCAGAGTGGGGGAACCAACTGTTACAGTGTAGAACTGTTGTAAAAATACACCAAAACCTTCCACATAACTACCTCTCACTCCCACAAATTAAACCCTACGCGGATAATTTTTACATTGTCTTGTTGACGGCTGCAAGCCCTTAATTAGTGAGAACTCTTCGTGACCTTTCTGGTATAAGTCATCCAGTGCTGAAAGCACCGCCTCTGGCGGTCAGTAGGAACGAAATAGAACGATAGTTACGTATGAAACTACGGTTCTATGAGTTCCGGATGACCGCCAGAGTTCTCTGTCACTCAGACTTCTCAGATACCGTGAGAAGATCCAATTGGAACAGATCCTCGAGTGACTTCCGGAATATATAGATATTCCCGGGTCACCCAGGTGTCACAGGTGACTATTTTGGTATAAAGATCTCGACCTGCGCGATGGAACATCCAGTGCTGAAAGCGGTCATCCGGAACTCATAGAACCGTAGTTACATACGTAACTATCGTTATGTGTCTCTAACACGGCTTCTCTGTCTCTGCAGGTCATGTGACGTCTCACCGACGGGCTGTCGCTGAGCTGTAGTTCTGAGGAGCAGCAAAGCATCATGGGAGATGTAGGCTCGCTGCAGGCCGAGGGAAATGCGCTGCTTAAAGCCGTGTTCCAGGGTAAGCTCAGACTGACGCGGCTGCTGCTGGAGGGCGGAGCTTATATCAACGAGGGGAATGAGCGCGGGGAGACGCCCCTCTCCGCGGCGTGCCTCTGTCGCTATGACGACCCCCAGACCCGCCTGCGCATGGTGCGGTACCTGCTGGAGCGCGGCGCCGACCCGAACATCCCCGACAAGACGGGCCGCACCGCGCTGATGCACGCCGTCGCCATGGCCGCCGGCCAGGAAGTGATGTCGCTGCTGCTGCAGAGCGGAGCGGATCCCAGCCTGAAGGACTACGCCGGCTCCTCCGCGCTCGTCACCGCCATCAACAACAACGACCGCGACACGCTGCGGCTGCTGCTGGACGCCTGCAAGGCCCGCGGCAAAGAGGTCATCATCATCACCTCAGACACCTCCCCCTCTGGCACCAAGAAAACCAAGCAGTACCTGAACGCACCGCCCTCTCCCGGCCTGGTGGACGGCCTGTCCCCGGGATGCATGTCCCCCTCGGACGTGGAGATAGGAACTCTCACTCCCAACCCGGGAGACCACGAGGGAAGGTTCAGCTTTGCTCTGACGTCACTGCTGCCTTTGCCTTCAGCTCGGCCTCCAGGAGACGGCTGGAATCACCCCCCTAACCCTCCTAACCCCCCTAACCCTCCTAACCCTAACCCAGGAGAGAGTTGGACTAAAGTTACTAACCCTAACCCTGTACCCTCTAACCCTCCCCCTCCCAACCCGCGCCCGCCGCCCCGTAAGCTGCTGCAGCGGCTGAACTCGGAGCCCTGGGGCCTCGCGGCTCGGCTCAGCGCTCTGTCCGTCACAGAACCAAGACCTCGGCTGTCCCGACGCCACAGCATCGAGACGCCCGACGCCAAACTAACAAACTCCTCTAACCCTCTAACCCCCAACCCTCTAACCCCCAACCCTCTAACCCCCAACCCTCTAACCCCTCTAACCCCCAACCCTCTAACCCCTCTAACCCCCAACCCTCCTCTGACTGGCCCGAGCCCTGTGAGCCCTGTGAGGACTGGGCCGATGAAGCGCAGCAGCATCAGATCCGCCGCAGGAACACGGAGCCTCACCCCAAGCTGATCCGCACGGACGCCTACGACCCGAACACACACCTCACCAACAGTAACACCCTGAACCCTCACACCCTGAACCCTAACCCGGCCCTGGCTGACCCGGCCTCCAGGCCTGTCTCTCCAGACTGCAGTGTGTGCGTGGAGCGAGTGGGAAACAGGGAGGGTGAGAGGGTGAGGGAGGGCTGTGAGAGGCGCTTCAACGCGTCCCCTCTCTCTCTCCTCACCAGTTCATCCAGAGAATCTCTGGAGACTGTTTCCCCGGTGACGCTTGCGTCGCCGGGGGCCAGGGCTGCTGGAGCGCCGCGGCTCTGGGACCCTTTGTCTCACCCTCTCACCCTGACCCCTAGCCTGTCTCACCCTCTCACCCCCAGCCTGTCTCACCCCCTGAACCGGCCCGGCTTCCTGCCTCCGCTCAGCCACCACCGGCCCGGCAGAGACCGGGCCAACGGGTTTGGGTTGAGCCCGGCGCTGCTGGTTCCCATGGCGCCGGCTTCCCCCAAACGAGGTCTGGACTTCACCAAGAAGAAGCTGCTGCGGAGACACTCCATGCAGACGGAGCAGATGAAGCAGCTGTCCACCTTCCGCGAGCTTCTGGCCGAGAAGGTCGCAGAGTCCAGCGGGGATTAACGAGGCAGGCTGGGTAGTTAGGGGATCCTGATGCTTAAACTGTGTTGGAAAAGCCCTAATAACGTCCCACCAATACTCATTTTAACGTCACTTTGAGTATGTGACGCCCCACAATGAATTGTGTCTTTTCAAACGACATGGAAGGTTTTTTTTTAATTCATTATTGCTTCTGTATACTTCAGTGTCCGACCAACCTCGCATACACATTCGATCACCCTAACCCGTTAAGTAGACAGTATGTAGTATATACATGTTGAGTATGTAGAGAGGATGTTAGTAGGGCTTTTAGTATGTAGTATATATATGTTGAGTATGTAGGAGGGAGGACGTTAGTAGGGGTTTTATTATGTAGTATATACATGTTGAGAATGTAGGAGGGAGGACGTTAGTAGGGCTTTTGGAACACAGCCTTGCCCTGGCTGCAGGTGTATGGCGGCTGTGAGGTCATCTGGGCCAGAACTCTGAGATCTGTGCTGCGTTTACTGCAGAGTCACGTCCACAACCTGCTGAATCCTCTCCTCCTTCTACTCACCCTCTGATTGGTTTATATCACTAGCTCCGCCCAGCACCAAGGCATGCTGGGTAGTCAGGGGCAGTGCTGCTCGATTAGGGCTAAAATTATAATCTTGGTTATTTTGATTGATATTGAGATCACGATGAATACATTGGATTTGGAAACATCATGCATTTAGTAACAAATGTGAAATAAGCTCGACATGACTTCAAACCATCATCTTCTAAAAGAGGACTATCTTACTTTCCTAATTGTTGTAGGTCAAACTGTAACTGGCCTAAGGCCCTAACCCTTAAAGGACCCTAACCCTTAAAGGCCCAGTGAGGGGATCCTAACCGATCCTAATCCTAACCCCAGTGAGGGGACTCCAGGGCTGCACCAAACAGAACTTTATAAACTGACTGAAACTTATTTATTTAACTTATTCAAACAGGTTTTAAACTGTAATGCTGAAATAAACTAATATAAATGTCAAACAGAAGCAGAACCAGATGAATCATGATGTTGTTTTTATGCTTTGTGATGAAACATAATCCTGGTCTCAGTGTGAACATTAGAATCAACAAGACGTTAGTGATCGGGTCATCCTCAGCCTAACCCCCCCCCCCCCCCCCAACAGGGGCTGTTCCTGACCCCCCCCCCCAACCAGGGGCTGTCTCCTGACCCCCCCCCCCCCACAGGGTCTGTACCTCCCCGTGCGTACCTCCTAACCCTGATTGGAGCAGATTCAAGGTTTTCTTGGTGCTGTTGGTTCTGAGCTTCCTACCTTAACCTTACCCCCCCTTCGCCCTGAGGTAGAAGGATGGCCTAGAAAAAGGTGGTCGACCAGTAACCACGAGGTCTCTGGTTCCTCCTCCCAGTAACCAGAGGTCTCTGGTTCCTCCTCCCAGTAACCATGAGGTCTCTGGTTCCTCCCAGTAACCATGAGGTCTCTGGTTCCTCCCAGTAACCATGAGGTCTCTGTTTCCTCCTCTCAGTAACCATGAGGTCTCTGGTTCCTCCTCCCAGTAACCATGAGGTCTCTGGTTCCTCCCAGTAACCATGAGGTCTCTGGTTCCTCCTCCCAGTAACCATGAGGTCTCTGGTTCCTCCTCCCAGTAACCATGAGGTCTCTGGTTCCTCCTCTCAGTAACCATGAGGTCTCTGGTTCCTCCTCCCAGTAACCATGAGGTCTCTGGTTCCTCCCAGTAACCATGAGGTCTCTGGTTCCTCCACTTCAGTAAAACCAGTGAGGTTCTCTGGTTCTCTCCTCCCAGTAACCAATGAGCGGTCTTCTGGCTTTCCCTCCTCCCATGTAACCATGAGTATCTGGTTACACTTAACACTTAAGTAACTTAACTACTAACTAACTTAACTGAACTGAACTGAACTGAACTGAACTGAACTGAACTGAACTAACTAACTGAACTAACTTAACTTAACTTAACTTAACTTAACTTAACTTAACTTAACTTAACTTAACTTAACTTAACTTAACTTAACTTAACTTAACTTAACTTAACTTAACTTAACTTAACTTAACTTAAACCTTCCCTGCTCTATACAGGCTCTGTACCCTGACCCTCACCTTCAGTCCCAGACCGAAGGACAGAACTAAAGACACTTCTTCCATGTTTACAGATGCGCTGTTTGCACCGAGGTCGTTTGTTCGTGTTGATGAATTAACGATCTCTGAAAAACCAACTGTCGTCCTTTCATGACTGAAACTGACATATTTATTTAACTCAGTTCTTAGTATGAAACTACCTGCTGCGCTGTACGTACTGTATTACTGTATACTACATACTATACTGTATTCTCTCTTAATATGATAGTCGGTATTTCTGTGAATTAAGTTTCACACATTCATGATGTTTCTGAAACAGATTTTGATGTAATTTGTGATGAAGTGAAATGACACAAAGTTTTCTTGTTTATAAAATTCCAAAGAAGTTTTGTCAATGATTTGAACCAAAACATTCTGAGACTGTAAATAATGTAAAGATGAATCTGTGCAATAGATGAACCGGCCACAAGCACAACAGCAAACGCAAAGTCCCACGTTTGACGTTAGCCTAGCTTAGCCTAGCTTAGCCCAAAGACACATACCTGAAACCAATGTGAAATAAATGATGCACAGGGTTTCAGCCCTCTGCAGAGCTAACTGCTAGCATGCTAGCACTTTCAGCCACAATATCTCACTAGCTCCAAATTAGTTAACAGTATTTAAGCTAATAAGTAGTTAGCTTACAGGACACTAACCCTGCGTTCCGAATCGCATACTTTCTACTATATACTGTAGTATGTAGAAAAAAGATCATCCGGCCAAGATTGTAACCCCGGAATTCCACTGGCTGCGCTTGCGGTTTCTCCAACGGTTTTGCTCCGTGCTCCACGTCCGTCAACACCCACCGGCTCCGTTTTCAAACCAGCACGGCCAGCTCCGCTGAACAGCTGGAGTCGCGAGAACGAGGAGTTCCCGCGGTAATAAAAGTGACGAGCGATCGCTCTTGATAATATGATTCTCCTATATGGTATTTACACAACAACGAACGCATAGAAGGTTATTGTTCCCATCCGAACGAGTAAAAGAACAGTGGACAATCATGCTTGTATGTGTCTCTGTTTTGAGATTGTCACCTGCAGTGAACACCGGGTGTCTTATTTTGAAAATTAACCAGAGGTTTTATTGTTTTGTCGGCGCCTGTGTTCCTGTCTATCTCGATGTGTTCTGTGCTAAATTGATGCGGTGAGCTCAGGCATCCGGCAGAAATAGAAGCAGTGCGTATTTCACCGGAGAGCTGGAGCAGCAGCGGAGCAGAGAGACGGTGCAGCGGACGTGGTGGAAACTCACCACTGACTAAAGTAAAACCTGACAGCTCCACTGCTGGAGCGGGAAGGACCAGAGAGGCAGCCGGTGGAATTAGGCCTTTAGTGTTGAAAAGTGCATCCTATTTGGGTGATTCTGACCCACAATCCAGTGCGCACGTGAAGTGACGTCACATCGACGAAGCTTCCATATGAAAACAAACGGGGATGCGCCGGATATAAAAGCAAGAGGCAAGATCAAGGCGCAATGTTATGAAGAAATAAGAGAGTAAAAGTATGTCCCATTAGTATGCCTACTGCATCCTAACTAGATTATTCTTATCGTTGGATGTAGTATGTAGAATAGAAAAAAGAAAGAGTATGCGATTCGGAACGCAGGGTAAGTGTTCAGTTTGTTAAAAGCATCACCTGTCTGTTTAAAGCCAATAAGCTAGGCTCACAGTTCCCCTGCGCTAAGCTAGGCTTACAGTGTTCTAGTCGATAAAGTTTTATTGAATGTCCCTGAATGTTTGCTGATAAAGTTTGAGGCTGAAATGTTTTATTGTAGAAACGTGACGTCGCATCTGAGGCACAGCTTCAGTTTGTGATTTAACTCTGACAAACAAAAGCTTTTATTTTGACAGTCTCTCTTCTCCCTCGGGTTAAGGGTCAGGGGTTAAGTTAACCTTGACCCCTGACCCCTGACCCCTAACCCGAGGTGTGACATCACCTGTCAGCTGATCGATCTCTTTGTTTACGTTGAAACTGAACTAATGTATTTTTGTATGAACCGTTAGCCGATAGAAAAGTCTGATGAATCTATTTAATAAAAACATTGTTTTCTGTTTTACTCTCAAACCAATTCTCACTGATTTCACTAAATATTTATTATTATTATTATTATTATTATTATTATTATTATTATTATTATTATTATTATTATTATTATTATTATTATTATTATTATTATTATTATTATTATTATTATTATTATTATTATCATTTTAGGGTTAGGGTTTTTTTTCCAACATTGTATTTATTGATTTTTAACATTTTGCACATACAAAGTCTTACACATTAATCAGCAGGTTTGTACCCTATATTAGCACCAAGGTGTAGGACATTACAAAAAAGATATATGAAAAAAAAAAAAAAAAAAATATATTAAATATAGGGGAGAACGGGGTAATCTGAGCCACTTTTTACATTTGCTCCCCTCTAAGCGAGCTAAAATGATTTATCACTCAAATTTACACATTTCCCATTAATTCAGGATGTTTCCTAGAAATGGGCATTAGCAGAATTTTTTCAAGACAAAGGGCAGTGAAAATATGATTGTTTTAAAAAAAAGTTGTCGTGTGGCTCACTTTACCCCAGCTGTGGGGTAAACTGATCCACTTACTTTTTCCACTCTGAAACTACCATAACAACCAAATTTGTAACAGTAAGAATCCTGAAAGCTAGCCACACATTCCAGAACTAATATCGGACTAGTAAAATAATGATGGGGTTTGGATCAATTAAGCTAAAGCAAATTTTCAAACACTTGAAGTAACTCTGAACAAAATCAAATAATACAACATATTATATTCAAAAGGTTTTAATAAGATTAAATGAAGATAGAACCAGTTAGATTAGAACACAGTCTGGGGGTCAGAACACAGGACCTTAGAGCCAGCTAGTGTCTGGGGGTCAAAGCATAGGAAAATCAGAACCAGCGAGAACAGCCTGGGACTCAGAACACAGGAGAAGACCCAACTGGATTATAACATCAGCCTGTCATACTCTACAACTAGGCCTACTCTACATTCCAGCCCTGAAGTTACAGGGAAAGATGAGAAGGTGCTCTTTCCTGTGGTTGCCCCAGGTCGTCTTCCTGGTGTATTTCCTTGGCATGATGGCTTTTCTACAATGTGTATGACATTAAAATAAAACATATGTCATGTAATATTACATTAAAATATGTTTAAGACTAAACTTAACTTGTGCCTCACGGTGGGAGAAAGTGAGACAGTGGCTCACTTTCCCCACAGCATTTGGCTCACTTTCGCCCACCACCACAATTTGAGACAAAACTACCTCTCTTAGCATTTCAGACTAATCTTCAGTTATCAGCATCACATGGTTTCATATGTTGGTAGTTCATCAACACGTATGATATAAGTTTTTCTACGTGAATACATTTGCTTTGGCACAACAGTTGATTAAGTTGACAGCAAGACAATTTACTTTTACATGCAAAATACCTATTTTGGTGAAAAAACATGCTTACCACAGCACCATCCTCTCTTTCAGGGCCATGGGGAAATGAGAGGGGCTTGAAAACATATATCTCACATGACCACAAATGTTTTCCGTTGCCTAGATACAGGGGGTGGCTCACATTACCCGATGCCTCAGATTCCCCCGTTCTCCCCTATATATCACAAATACAACAAGATTTAAATAACGAAAATAAAAATAACGTGAGACCCCTCAATACAGGCGTCTAACAACAAAAACCAAAAGTACATAACAGACAAACAATCAGTCCTGTAGTATTTCTAATGTTGCGGTCGGGGAATACAAGTGAAAATCACATTACAATCTAGTGTTCAGCATATAGTCACGTGAGCGTTGCAGAGGGCAATTTATTCATCCCCAGGTTCTTCTATCATATGTGCTATGTCTCTCCTCTCCAGAAAACTTATAAACGGACCCCATGTGTTATTAAAGAGTGACTCCTTGCCCTTAATAATATATGTAATTTTTTCTAAGGGCAGAGTTGTAGATAATTCAGTAATCCATTTATTTAAACTGAGCATGCCCACTTTTTTCCATGACAGAGCAATTATTCTTTTAGCCAACAATATACCAATTTCTAAAAATATGCAGTGTCCTTTCCTAATATTAAACTTTTCTGGATATAGGCCGACTAGAAAAGTTTGGCATCTAAAGGTATTTGTATTGGAATAATATCCTGGACACACCTCCTCACAGCCTCCCAAAACTGATTAACTTCTTCACATTGCCAAAGACAATGAAAAATACCCTTTTCCTTCTCACACTTGATACAGATATCTGGAACGTCACTGTTGAATTTATTGAGTTTTTCTGGGGTGATGTAAGTTCTCATGAGCCAATTGTACTGCAGTAATTTAAGACGAGTGTTAATTGTTTGTGATTGTGCTTTGGTACACGCTCTCTCCCACTCCACAATGGTTATGTTGTCATGTAGGTCTTCCCTCCAAGCCTCCAGAACATTGTTCATTTAAATGTTTTTTCAGGTAGGCTGATATTAGACATTAAAATAAATAAATGGAAATATATATTATTATAATTATAAAACTACACTATAACCTCTAACCCTTTGATAAAGTCAAAGAAAAGGAAGAAGTTTGGAAACTAAAACATATCTTTCTTGTTTTCATAGAAATTCATGATTTTCATATTTTTCTTCTATGAACTAAAGTTTTTTAGATTTAGGAACGAATAATACAAACGGTTTATTTAAACACCACGTGACGAGCCAGCTGCTGTGAGCAGGTGCGGTCACGTGACGGTCAGTCGGAGCTGGAGACGCGGCTGCAGGATGTAGGTGAGCAACAGACACTGCCACAGACGGTACAGACGTGTTTATATTATGAATATCATGACGCATTCAGGCTTTATATGAACGGGCTTCACCCCAGACGGTTTGCAGGTTCTTGTTCCATGTTCCCAGTGTTTAAAGAGAGAAAACGTTTGAAAACATCTAAACCCGCCAGAGACAGGGAACCTAACGCTGTGAGTGAGTGAGTGAGTGAGTGGGGTGGGGGGGGGGTGGTGTGGGTGGTGTGTGAGTGAGTGTGTGAGAGTGTTGTTATCAGCCACTACACGCTCCTGTCATTAACCTCTTCAGCGTTAGTTAGTGGAACATTTAGACAGTTTGCCTCGTGTCTCCGTCGCGAGCTGCAGCAGCTGTTTCGCATCTTCAGACTAATTGCCTCTGAATGCTGCGCGTCACTCCGCATGACGTCACGGCCCATATATGGACAGAGGCCGGGGTTCCCTACCTACCGCGTCACTGGATCGTCAGAGCAAAACTGATTTATTTATTCTCAAAATATATTAAATTATGGAATTAATTTCACCGAGTAAAGAAACAGTTATTATTTAGGAATTTTAATTTGATGTTTGATGAGATATATTATTACCTAGGGGGCAAAACCCCTTTTTTTTGGAAAAACAGACATGGAGCGTTGTAAAAGGTTGTTCAATAGAAATGATATCCAGGACCTTCCAGGATCCCAACCTGGGTGGACAACCTGGTCAACTAGCTGCTGGAAAGCTACAGCGGGCCGACATAGCAAATCAGAACCACTGTTTAAGCGAATGGGGGTGGGCTAATAGGGAATTTTTTAAACTTATAGATCTCATTATGAAACTTTGCAAGTTGATTACTGACAACTTTTTGTATTACAGTATTTTCCAAAATGTTTGAATAAATATGAAAAATCATCAATAACTTACTAATGATGCGTAAATGTTCATATCTGCAAAGCCCCAAAATCTAGATGTTGGACAAAAGCAGAGTCAATTTGTTTTTAAATTTTGAAAACAAAACAAGTGTCCAACTGCCTGAAGCTTTTCCTAATCACAGTTCAAATTTGATCAATAACCCATAGAAAATTAATTTTTTACACTGTTTTTTCCAAGGGAATGCCTAGCCGTTTCCTAAAATACCAGCTGGAGACTCCAAAAGGACACTTTTGGTCCATGGCACATGAAATATAACTGTGTAAAAAATGTATAGTATATAGTAAGTATATATAGTTAGTGTGTGTGTGTATATATATATATATATATATATAGCAAGATAGTAAGATATTGATGATTTTTCATATTTATTTAAACATTTTGGAAAATACTGTAATACAAAAAGTTTTTGTTTTAATGTCAGTAATCAACTTTCTTGATGATGTCATATTACACACTGCACCTTTAAATCAAATTTAGATTTTTAATTGGTTCATAATATAAAATGAATGTTGTTTACAGTTCATACTTGGACATGAAGAGCAAACGTATTTCTGCATCAGTGTCTCACAATGACTGTACGTCTGTCCAACTTTCCTCACGGGAAAATGTGATCCCTGGAACACTGTTTGAAGTTAGAAAGCTTCCTGAAAAGTTACTGTTTCACTGTTGTTGTTTACAGCAGCAGGGCCCACAGTTTGGTTTACAAACATATTCTAGTCTTGTGTTTGGTTCCAGGTTCCTCAAGATAATTTGATTTATGATGATAGAATTATTCAATACTAAGAATTACATGTAGAGTAAATATGTTTAGTAAACTAACTGCAGGCTCTGTGAATGTAAACAAATCCCCCTCCTCTGAAACTACACAGTGACCCTTTAAACTACACAGTGACACTTTAAACAAACCCCCTCCTCTGAAACTACACAGTGACACTTTAAACTACACAGTGACCCTTTAAACAAACCCCCTCCTCTGAAACTACACAGTGACACTTTAAACTACACAGTGACCCTTTAAACTACACAGTGACCCTTTAAACTACACACTGACCCTTTAAACTACACAGTGACCCTTTTAAACTACACACTGACCCTTTAAACTACACACTGACCCTTTAAACTACACAGTAACCCTTTAAACTACACAGTGACCCTTTAAACTACACAGTGACCATTTAATACTGAGCCACATCCCGGCGCGATGGAAGGAGTGAGGGAGAACGTGGAGCAGCTTCTGGCTCTGTGTCTGCAGAGAATCAGCATGGAGGAGGACAACGCCACTGTGGAGCTGGGTGAGAGAGAGACAGGCTGATGGGTGAGACAGGCTGATGGGTGAGACAGGCTGATGAGAGAGACAGGCTGATGGGTGAGACAGGCTGATGAGAGAGACAGGCTGATGGGTGAGAGAGAGACAGGCTGTTGGGTGAGACAGGCTGATGAGAGAGACAGGCTGATGGGTGAGAGAGAGACAGGCTGATGGGTGAGAGAGAGACAGGCTGATGGGTGAGAGAGAGACAGGCTGATGGGTGAGAGAGAGACAGGCTGATGGGTGAGACAGGCTGATGGGTGAGACAGGCTGCTGGGTGAGACAGGCTGATGGGTGAGAGAGAGACAGGCTGTTGGGTGAGAGAGAGACAGGCTGATGGGTGAGACAGGCTGATGGGTGAGAGAGAGACAGGCTGATGGGTGAGAGAGAGACAGGCTGATGGGTGGAGAGAGACAGGCTGATGGGTGAGAGAGAGACAGGCTGATGGGTGAGACAGGCTGTTGGGTGAGAGAGAGACAGGCTGATGGGTGAGAGAGAGACAGGCTGCTGGGTGAGAGAGAGACAGGCTGATGGGTGAGAGAGAGACAGGCTGATGGGTGAGACAGGCTGTTGGGTGAGAGAGAGACAGGCTGATGGGTGAGACAGGCTGATGGGTGAGACAGGCTGCTGGGTGAGACAGGCTGATGGGTGAGAGAGAGACAGGCTGATGGGTGAGACAGGCTGATGGGTGAGACAGTGAGTTGTTCACATCATGTGTTGGACATTAGGAACCGAAGCTTTAGACCAGGTGTAGCTGAGAAATAAAAGTAAATGAAAATCCTTCCAAACATTTCTCCTGCTTTTATTGTGATGGAGAGAATACAGGGTTAAGGTTAGAATGGAGAGAATACAGGGTTAGGATGGAGAGAATAGGGTTAAGGTTAGGATGGAGAGAATAGGGTTAGGATGGAGAGAATAGGGTTAAGGTTAGGATGGAGAGAATAGGGTTAGGATGGAGAGAATAGGGTTAGGATGGAGAGAATAGGGTTAGGATGGAGAGAATAGGGTTAGAATGGAGAGAATAGGGTTAGGGTTAGAATGGAGAGAATAGGGTTAAGGTTAGGATGGAGAGAATAGGGTTAGGATGGGAGAATAGGGTTAGATGGAGAGAATAGGGTTAGAATACAGTGCGCATTCAGAAACTATTGTTTTAGTTCAATTTATTGGACAAAATACTAAATCGATTAAAACAAAGCGAATCGTCAGCAGAAGTCGTTCATCACAGCTGTGAATTACAGAATCTATGTAGAATCGTGATTACATGATATATTAACCCAGCTCCACACACACACACACCACACACACACACACACACACACACACACACACACACACACACACACACACAGAGATGCTGCGTCTGGCGCGGAGCTTCGAGGAGACCAGGAGGAAGTGGTTTCTCACGGAGATGGAGCTGAGGAAATGCAAAGAGCTGCTGGTGAAGAGCGACGTGGGCAAAGCGTCTCTGGAGGTCAGTATCTGTCTGTCTGTCTGTCTGTCTGTCTGTCGTCTGTCTTTCTGTCGTTGTCTGTGTGTCGTTGTCGTCTGTTTCGTCTGTGTTTCGTGTACCTGTCTGTCGTTGTTACTGCTGGTCTGTCTGTCTGTCTTCTGTCTGTCTGTTACGTTGTCTGTCTGTGTGTCTGTTGTTGCTGTCTGTGTTGACCTGTCTGTGTGTCTGTCTGTGACCTGTCTGCTGTTGACCTGTCTGTGTGTTGCTTTGACCTGTCTGTTGTGTACTGTCTGTTGTCTGTCTGTTGACCTGTCTGTCTGTTGACCTGTCTGTCTGTGTACCTGTCTGTGTACTGTCTGTCTGTCTGTTACCTGTCTGTCTGTCTGTCTGTTGTGACTGTCTGTCTGTCGTGGTGTTGTGTGTTGACCTTTGTCTGTCCTGTCTGTCGTTGACCTGTCTGTCTGTTACCTGTCGTGTCTGTCTGTGTGTTGACCTGTTGTGTGTTGACTTTGTCTGTGTACCTGTCTGTTGCCTGTCGTCTGTTGCTGTCTCTGTCTGTGTTGACCTGTCTGTCTCTGTAGGTGAAACTGAAACCCGCGAACCAGCTCGACCTCGAGATGAAGAAACGCTTCAAACTGGAGGGAGAACATCAGTATCTGGTGAGAGGTCTGTCTGTCTGTCTGTCTGTCTGTCTGTCTGTCTGTCTGTTGTCTGTCTGTTTACCTGTCCTATGTGTTACCTGTCTGTCTGTGAACCTGTCTGTCTGTCTGTCTGTCTGTCTGTCTGTCTGTCTGTCTGTCTGTCTGTCTGTCTGTCTGTCTGTCTGTCTGTTTACCTGTCTTCTGTGAACCTGTCTGTCTGTCTGTCTGTCTGTCTGTCTGTCTGTCTGTCTGTTTACCTGTCCTTCTGTTTACCTGTCTGTTGTCTGTCTGTCTGTCTGCTTCTGTCTGTCTGTTACCTGTCCTCTGTGACCCTGTCTGTCTGTCTGTCTGTCTGTCTGTCTGTCTGTCTGTCTGTTACCTGTCCTTCTGTGTACTGCTTGTCTGTGACTGTCTGTCTGTCTGTCTGTCTGTCTGTCTGTCTGTCTGTTGTCTGTCTGTCTGTCTGTTTACCTGTCTCTGTGTACCTGCTTGTCTGTGAACTGTCTGTCTGTCTGTCTGTCTGTCTGTCTGTCTGTCTGTCTGTCTGTCTGTCTGTCTGTCTGTTCGCCTGTCTGTCTGCCTGCTGTCGTCGTGTCGCCTCCTGCCCCTCCACAGAAGCGTCAGATGCAGCTGATGTGTGACATCTTGGTCCAGGACACGAAGTCGAGCTCATGTCTGAACGATGAACAGAAATCTCTTCTCGCCGCGTTCGAGCCCAAAGGACCTAAAGGACATAACGGCACCACACTGCAGCGCAGCAGCAGACGGTACTGTCTGTCGTCTGTCTGTCTGTCTGTCTGTCTGTCTGTCTGTCTGTCTGTCTGTCTGTCTGTCTGGTTTGTTGTCTGTCCCTGTCGTTTCTGTGTCTGCCTGTCTGTACCTGAACACTAGTGTCACCTGACGCTGCACTGTATTTCTTTTTTCTTTTAAAGATATTTTTTGGCATTTTTATGCTTTATGATAGTACAGAGAGACAGAGGTGAAATGGGGCAGAGAGGGGAGTGACATGCAGAGAACGACCGCGGGCTGGAATCTAACCCGAGTCTGCCGCTGGGCCCGGCCCGGGGGGGGGGGGGACGCCCTACCAACTGAGCTAAGGGCCCATGGGGGGGGACGCCCTACCAACTGAGTAGCCATGGGGGGGACCCTACCAACTGAGCTAGGCCCATGGGGGGGACGCCCTACCAACTGAGCTAAGGGCACTGAGGAGAGACAGTGAAACAGGCTTTAGTGGCTAAACACACGTTACCTCGGTTACTCTGCAGTTTAGCCAGTGGATGTTTAATTTAATCACTTTATTTGACTTCTACCGTTATTGCAGCTGGTGTGTTGTGGCGCCATCCTGTGGTGTTCAGAGGGTATTGCACTGCAGACCCGTATTACAGAAATGTATCTATATCTAAGTGAGACACTTCAAGCCTTTATTTATAATCATTTTAAGCTTCCAGCTTATGAAAACCCTTGTCTCAATTCCAATTTATTTTCCATGATATTCTAATGATATTAGTTTAACCTGCAGATATAGTAAACAATAGAAATCCATGTGAAATGAACCAGTTTCTCTGAGCCGTTCGTCTTTGTTCCTGCAGATTGTCTTTGATCGACGAGTCGTCTTTCTCGATTCGGACAATCAGTGCTACGGGACCGGACAGAGGACGAGGATGACTGGGACAGGGAGGGAGACAACAGACACAGACAGGCAGGCAGGCAGACAGACAGACACAGACAGACAGACAGAGGCAGACAGACAGCAGCAGGCAAGAGCAGACAGACAGACAGACAGACAGACAGACAGACAGACAGGCAGGCAGGACAGACAGACAGACAGACAGACACGTGTTAAGATGTGACATAGATATGAAACTGATGGTTATTACCGAGTATTCTTCCTATGAAGACGTGTAAAGTTAATATTGTTTTTGTTTGTTCCGTTCATCGATTAATGTCTGAAATATGTTTTAGGATCTTCTGGACACGACTATGATCAAACCGCTACGATCTCGAGCTCGGGAGCGGCGGGTGAGACACACACACACACACACACACACACTAGGCTAACCCTTATCACGATTAGCATAATGCTAACCCTTATCACGATTAGCATAATGCTAAACCTTATCACGATTAGCATAATGCTAGGGTTAGGCTAACCCTTTATCACGGAAAATTATGTTAGCATAATGCTAACACCTTATCACATTAGCATAATGCTAACCTTATCACATAATTTAGCCATCCAATTGCTAATCACCCTTATCACAATTAGCATAATGCTAGGGTTAGGTCTAAACTCTTATACACAATTAGCATATATGCTAACCCTTATCACATTAGCATAATGCTAGCCGTTTAACTGAAGCCGTAACCGTTTATTGTGACCCTCCACAGCGCTCGTCTATGGGTCCGGTTGGAAAATTTGGAAACGTTTCCACCGATCGGCTGGAGAGGAAGGTGAACCCGCCAGTCCTCCTGAAGCAGCACGGGGCGTTTCAGACGGAGGCTGAAGAGAGATCCACCAACGGCCCTGTGAGGAATATATACAGGGTTCGTGCAGATGCTTGAAAGTCTGGAAAATGCTTGATTTTCAATCGAGTGTTTTCAAGGTTTGAAATGTGCTTGAAATCTGAACACTGTGCTGGAAAATGCTGGATTTTCTCTTTATTGACCAGTGTCGTAATTCAACTCATATTTTAATTTTTTTATTCTGTAAATTAAAAAAAAGAATCTGTCGCAATGTTTTCTTAGCCGCCGTCTTGTATGCACGAGTGCAGTTGCTCCCCGTGTTTTCTTTCCTGGGACACGCGCCACACCTGGCGATAGCTCCAGGAATTATCCAGAACCACGAGTCGCTGCTCATGGACCTATTGCTCCCGATACTTCCATATCAAATATCCGTTTCCATTTGGTTATGACGAGGCCCTAATAACCGGCAGGCATAGGCGACTGTACGGTCAGCAAAAAGTAGCCTACCTCCAGCTGTTCACAATGGGGGAATCGGCACTTAGAAGTCATGCCAAAGGTAAATCAGTTGAGATTTTCTTTTCATTAAAACTTATCGGACAATGTCACTCTGGTTGACTGTTCATTCATGTTCTCCTTTGTAGGTTACACCAAATCCGGAGTGTGTATGTGTTAATGACTTGTTGATACAAATAAATAGCATGCTAAATTGATGCTCAACACCGTTAGCAATTAGCTGACCAGCTAGTTCTCAAAAATGTATTGCTCCAAATCAGGGCTCCAGACTGCGACCAAATGCTCGCATTTTGCGACCATTTTTTGAGACCGTGCGAGTGCCATTTCACAACTAGGGGCACGCGCGACCGGAAAATTCAACAACATTTTTTTAAAATTATTATTGTGCTTTGAGAGAGAGACAGAGAGACAGTGGACAGTCCGCGAGTGATCAGCGACACAATCAACGCCCCGGATGACGTGACCTTCTCTCCTCTCAGTGTCCCGCTGTCTTTAACATGTTGCAAACTGCTGACTTTCCCCGCTATATTTGCCGACTTTCCGCCATAGCGATAAGGCTGTTAAATGCCAGAGACACCTCGCAACTTTTTTTTTTAAACCGCGCTCACCAGAGCCGAGTAGCAATGGCTGTACTCTCCTCCTGACAGCACTCACTCGGGCAGCCCCCCCCCCCCTCCCGCAGCCCCCCGCCACCTGCAGCAGACAGACAGCACCGTGTCCGCTCTGTACAACAGCTGCCAGGTGACGTTTGTAAACTAGTAAATTGTTTCATAGGTCCACTTTCAATAGGCCACTGCATTCCTATAAAGAAGACAACCTTATAATTATATATGGCAACAAAAAAGTTTGTAAAGTGAGTGTGTAAATATGTTAATTTGTAAACTACCTGGTCAGCATTTCGTATTCATTTTGCCTCTTTCAGAATTACATATTATGCAAATTAGTTGATAAGTTCATCTAGCTTCTAGTTACTTTTGGGCCAATAACGATTTTCCTTACAGGAAGCAGAGATAGAGGAAACATCCGATGTAGAAGGGGTTGTGGTGAAAATAGGTAAAAAAAAATGCCTTTTCCTAAAGGAATGTCTGACGGATTTCACATGGTGATACAAAATCAAAAACACAATGAACCTGTTGTCAGTGTGTTTTAAAACATGCTGGCAATACAATATCAGTTGACCTAATATAGTTCATATTGGGAAACATTTTAATAGATGCGTTGCAGGTCTGTATGATATCCTTAGTCTGGATTTTTTTCTCAAGTGATTTTATACTTCTTTAGGCATGAAAATAAAAAATATAACTTAATTTTTTTTAAACACACATTTTTCAGAGAGTTTTACACATGTCCACTCGGGTGGACTCCATGCGTTTTGACTTCTCAAATTTGCCCTTATTTATTTAACAAAACAGTGAAAACAATGCTATATTATCTGAAAACTATAAAATTATATATATTTTCAATGCCTGTTCACATATATAAACATATTCCAATACTTCAATCTAATGCAAAAGCGTGGAATAATTTTTTCAATCAAAATGTTCTATGAAAATAACAGACAACTTTTTCCTTGGTTCTCCAATTTCTCTTTTTCAGGTGTAATTCAGTAGTACAGCCTACTGACTTGTACATCACTTCATCAAAGCTATTTTTATATGAAAATTGGCATCATAGTGACACCAACTGTTTTACACATAATGGAATAATCTGGAAAAAATGTTTTTTTTTTACACAAATACTTCAAGTTGCATTCTAATAACATGAATCAATTGATTTAAAACCAAAAAGTTGCAGCAACGTAAGCTTTTTCAAGCACAACACATCTGCAGTCATGGTATTTATTGAAGTCTGTGATGCATGATGTCCAATTTAGTGGACAGGTGATTAAACATAATTTCCTCCCAATGTAAAATCAATAATTGGACATTTTAACAACTATATAACTCCTAAGATGTTACTTGATGTTGCCATATTTTTTTTACCTGCCAGGCTCTCCTATTTTCGAAGTATTTACAGGATATTCCTGAGCTGCTCAACTTTTCTGCTCCCTGTCGGCCATCTTGGTTTTGACTAATTGTGGCTGCTCTTACAATGGCTGGCCACTGGTTGGCAATGCATTGGATGACACACAAGAGTCCACTGTAGTGGCTGATATGCAACTAGGCGATCTACACCCATGCATATTCAAGAAAACAGCATTTGAATAGCTGTCCACTGTAGTGACCACTATGCGTGAAAGGGTTAAGGTGTGCCACTAAATTTTCTGCTCGCACCCCTAAAAATTCTGAGTTAGAGGTGCCAGTGCTCCTAGTAAAAATGGTTAGTCTGGAGCCCTGCTCCAAATTCATGTTGTTAGCTAGATAACGTAAGCTCGGGGGTTACGTCATTGTAACGTGATGTTACACTCTGCGGGGTTAGCTTGATGCAGCTCCCATAACAAGTTGTATAACCTAATCCATTCGTCACACTGTAGTGATAAGTTACAGAACCAAGATCCAACATTTTAATTTTGTGAAGTTGTCGAAGTCGAGAACGGTCTTTGCTGTCAGTCGTTGCGGTGGCTGCCAAAAAGAGATTTCAGTCCACAGTCTCAGCATGTTAACGCTATGTAGCCATTTGTACTGATGCTTTATTGGACCAGAGCCCACTTAGTCCCATTTACGTTCTGAAATCATGGACATATATTGGCTTAAATACCTTTTGTTATTTGACTGAAAGACCATTTTGGGAGGATCACTTTTTGGCAACACACCAACATACACAAACTGTAATCTGGCAACCTAGCAATATTGAAAATGTCTGGTCATACACAAGCTCAAGAATGTATTTAAATATATAATATCTAGGCATACTTTTATATTTTTATAATTCAGCCCGGGGGGAAAAAGGAGTGCAAAGGCTGTATTTGCCCTTTGTTATTCTTACATGTAGTGTGTGTGTGTGTGTGTGTGTGTGTGTGTGTGTGTGTGTGTGTGAAATAAGTTATTAATTAGTAACCATTTCCTACATCAAGACCTATTGATTACCATTATGGCATTTTCGACCGAATCACAGCAGCACTGATTATAGAGTGACAATATGGTCCAATCTCATGTGATATTGCTCAAGTTTAGTCATGTTGTTATTAACCTGATAGATGGTCATTTTGGGCATATGAACTAAACTGATAAAGGTCTCCTTAGGGCCATACTGCAATTTGTTGATTGTCCATACACATTATATTACGAACACTCCCATTTTACAGATAAGGCAATGTATGAAATCATAAGCATTTATTTATATACTGTATATATTTAAAGCTTCGGCTTCCTTGAAAAAGTTGACATTTTATCTTGAAAGTGCTGGAAAAGTGCTTGAATTTTACTCTTAAAAAGCTGTATGAACCCTGTATATACTACAGCATGAAACACACATCACTGTTGGAACTAGACAATTATATGAATCTGTCACTTTAAATCCTCCTAACCCTCTCACCCTCTCACCCTCCATCCCTCCATCCTCTAACCCTCTAACCCCCTAACCCCTTAACCCCCTAACCCTGTCACCCTCTCACCCTCCATCCCTCTCACCCTCCATCCCTCTAACCCTCTCACCCTCTAACCCTCTAACCCTCTAACCCTCTCACCTCACCCTCTAACCCTCCATCCCTCTAACCCTCTCACCCTCTCACCCTCTAACCCTCTCACCCTCCATCCCTCTAACCCTCTAACCCCCTAACCCTCTAACCCTCTCACCCTCTCACCCTTTAACCCTCTCACCCTCCATCCCTCTAACCCTCTAACCCTCTCACCCTCCATCCCTCTAACCCTCTCACCCTCTAACCCTCTAACCCTCTAACCCTCTCACCCTCTCACCCTCTCACCCTCTCACCCTCTAACCCTCTCACCCTCTAACCCTCTCACCATCTCACCCTCTAACCCTCTAACCCTCTAACCCTCTAACCCTCTAACCCTAACCCTAACCCTAACCCTCTCACACCATAACCCTCTCACACTCTAACCCTCTCACCCTCTCACCCTCTCACCCTCTAACCCTCTCACCCTCTAACCCTCTAACCCTCTAACCCTCTCACCCTCTAACCCCATAACCCTCTAACCCCATAACCCTCTCACACTCTAACCCTCTCACCCTCTAACCCCCTAACCCTCTAACCCTCTCACCCTCTCACCCCCTAACCCTCTAACCCTCTAACCCTCTCACCCTTTAACCCTCTGTGTCTCAGGAGGTGGTAACCATGGTGATCCCTGCGATGGAGAGTCCAGAGTCTGTTTCCCCAGCAGCAGCCGGTCAGTCGTGTCTGTCTGTCTGTCTGTCTGTCTGTCTGTCTGTCTGTCTGTCTGTCTGTCTGTCTGTCTGTCTGTCTGTCTCATTCTGTCTGTCTGTCTGTCTCTCTCATTCTGTCTGTCTGCCTGTCTGTCTGTCTGTCTGTCTGTCTCTCTCATTCTGTCTGTCTGTCTCTCTCATTCTGTCTGTCTGTCTCATTCTGTCTGTCTCTCTCATTCTGTCTGTCTGTCTGTCTCATTCTGTCTGTCTGTCTGTCTGTCTCATTCTGTCTGTCTGTCTGTCTCATTCTGTCTGTCTGTCTGTCTGTCTGTCTGTCTGTCTCTCTCATTCTGTCTGTCTCTCTCATTCTGTCTGTCTGTCTGTCTGTCTGTCTCATTCTGTCTGTCTCTCTCATTCTGTCTGTCTGTCTTCAGTGGGTCTAACCCCTAACCCTGTGTATTAACAGGTTTGGTATAGGCTGACTATACAGTGTAATGTATTTTTATACTCGGTCCACACATGGAATGCCCTTATATTATACACTTTTAAATTCTTTAGTTAACTGAATATTGCAAATATTATAAATAATGTTCGTCATGTTGCACATTTCAATTTAATAACTTTTTTAAATATATTTATTGTATATATTACTGATCTCATCTTATTGCATCAGGGGTCAGAGACAAACATAATTTAGATTCCTCTGGAAAATATTGTAGGAATTGTGAAATTTGACCTGTAGGCCTATTGTCCTAACCCTGTTCTCAGCAAAACCTTTAACGTGCTGTGCTGTCTGTCTGTTCTGTCCTGTCTGTCTGTCTGTCTGTCTGTCTCCTCCAGACCAACGTCTGTGTGGGTTCCTGACGAGACACTGCTGCAGTCGGGAGGAGAGACGGAGAACTTTCTCACTCACGAGTTTGTTTCTAAAACGGTAAAAAGCTTCAGAGTCAAACACCAAGTTTTATATATCGCAGTATTCAGCTCAGTCTCAGCTATCGAATTAAAAACGTTAAAGTCATTTAAAATAAGAGTTTCATCTTGAAGTAGACATTAAGTCCTGATATCAGTGTCATTAATAAACCCCCCCCCCCCCCCAGGTGCTCATGCCGGAGACGTGCGTCCCGTGTGGGAAGAGGATCCGGTTCGGCCGCATGGCGCTGAAGTGCCGACGCTGCCGCGCGTCGCTCACCCAGAGTGCAAACACAAAGTCCCCGCCAGCTGCTCAGCCGCAGCCACGGCAACTACACCGGCTCCAGTGAGTGACTATATATGTATACGTATGTATATGTATATACAGTCCCCTCCAATAGTATTGGAACGGTGAGGCCAATTCCTTTATTTTTGCTGTAGACTGGAAACATTTGGGTTTGACACCAAAAGATTAATATGAGACAATAGCTCAACATTTCAGCTTTCATTTCCAGGTATTTACATCTGGATCTGATACACAACTAGAAGATATCATTTTTGAAAAAGAACACCAAATGTTTAGGCGAGCAGAAGTATTGGAACAGATAGACTTTAAATAAATTAAAGTGAATAAACCGTAATATTGTCGCAAATCCTTTGCTTGCAATAACCGCATCAAGCCTGTGACCCATTGACATCACCAAACTTTTGCATTCTTCTTTTGTGATGCTTTTCCAGGCTTTCACCGCACCCTCATTCAGTTGCTGTTTGTGTTAGGGGGTTACTCCCTTCGGTCTCCTTTTTAGCAGGTAACATGCATGCTCTATAGCGTTTAAGTCTGGAGATTGACTTGGCCAGTCTAAAACCTTCCATTTCTTGCCCCTGATTAACTCCTTTGGTTGTTTTTGCAGTTTTTTTTGGATCATTATCTTGCTGCATGATGAAGGATCTTCCAATCAGTTTGGTTGCATCTTTCTTTAAATTGGCAGACAAAATGTTCCTGTAGACTTCTGAGTTAATTTTGCTGTTGCCATCATGTGTTACTGTGTTGTTGTCAAGATGAACCTTTACCAAAGTGATGGAAAGGCTAAAGTTTAGAGAAAGAAAGAATCTGCTCATGATCCCAAACATACAAGCTCATCTGTGAAACACGGTGGAGGCAATGTCATGGCTTGGGCTTGCATGGCTTCTTCTGGGATGGGCTCATTATTCTTCATTGATGATGTAACACATGATGGCAACAGCAAAATGAACTCAGAAGTTTACAGAAACATTTTGTCTGCCAATTTAAGGAAAGATGCAACCAAACTGATTGGAAGATCCTCCATCATGCAGCAAGATAATGACCCAAAACACAACAAAGGAGTTAATCAGGGGCAAGAAGTGGAAGGTTATAGACTGGCCAAGTCAATCTCCAGACTTAAACGCTATAGAGCATGCATTTTACCTGCTAAAGAGGAGACTTAAGAGAGTACCACCTAACACAAACAACAACTGAAAGAGGCTGCGTTGAAAGCCTGGAAAAGCATCACAAAAGAAGAATGCAAAAGTTTGGTGATGTCAATGGGTCACAGGCTTGATGCGGTTATTGCAAGCAAAGGATTTGCGACAAAATATTACGTTTTATTTACTTTAATTTATTTAAAGTCTATCTGTTCCAATACTTCTGCTCGCCTAAAAATGTGGTGTACAGACAGACAGACAGACAGACAGAAGACAGACAGAGTTTAAGTTAGTGACTGAAACATGATGAAATGTGTTTTCGGTCCAGAACTCGTTGGAGGCGTTGGCCCCGCTGACCCATCCCAGGATTCCTGCGCTGATCGTGGAGTGTGTGACGGAGATCGAGAGACGAGGACTGAAAGAGGTGAGGCTCTGCGTAGGGTTAACCCCCTAACCCTCTCACCCTCTAACCCCCTGACCCCCCTACCCCCAACAGGCTCTGCGTAGGGTTAACCCCCTAACCCTCTCACACTCTAACCCCCTGACCCCTACCCCCAACAGGCTCTGCGTAGGGTTAACCCCCTATGCCCCCTACCCTAACCCCTACCCCAACAGGCTCTGCGTAGGTTAACCCCCTACCCTCTCACCCCTAACCCCTGACCCCCCCACCCTCTCACCACTCACCTCTAACCCCTGACTACCCCGCTGCGTAGGGTTAACCGTCCCTACCCCCACCCCCAACAGCTCTGCGAGGTAACGTACCCCCTAACCCTAACCGTACCACCCTATGCCCCTAAACCCTAACCCTAGGCTCTGTTTAGGGGGGTAGAAGGTTAGGCCTATAATCCAACACTCACCCTCTAACCCCCTAACCCTCTCACCCTTTCACCCTCTAACCCCCTAACCCTCTCACCCTCTAACCCCCTAACCCTCTCACCCTTTCACCCTCTAACCCTCTAACCCTTTCACCCTCTCACCCTCTCACCCTCTCATAGCGGGGGCTGTACAGAGTTAACCCTTTCACCCTCTCATAGCGGGGGCTGTACAGAGTTAACCCTCTAACCCTCTCACCCTCTAACCCCCCCACCCCCTCACCCTCCCACCCTCTCACCCCTAGCGGGGGCTGTACAGAGTTAACCCTCTAACCCCCTCACCCTCCCACCCTCTCACCCTCTCATAGCGGGGGCTGTACAGAGTTAACCCTCTCACCCTCTCACCCTCTCATAGCGGGGGCTGTACAGAGTTAACCCTCTCACCCTCTCACCCTCTCATAGCAGGGGCTGTACAGAGTTAACCCTCTCACCCTCTCACCCTCTCATAGCAGGGGCTGTACAGAGTTAACGCTCTCACCCTCTCACCCTCTCATAGCGGGGGCTGTACAGAGTTCCCGGGGGCGAGCGGCAGGTGAAGGAGCTGCGGGAGCGCTGGGGCAAAGCGCCGCTGCAGCTGAACAAGGTTCCGGACGTCCACGCCGTCGGCGGTTTGCTGAAAGACGTCCTGAGGAAACTGAAGGAGCCGCTGCTCACCTTCAGGCTGCACCGCACCTTCATGGATGCTGCAGGTTAGGGTTAGGGTTACTAGGGTTACCTTAATATGTAACCCTTACCCCTAACCCAGGGCTAGGGTTAGCCTCATGTATAACCATTACCCCTAACCCAGGGCTAGGGTTAGCCTAATGTATAACCCTTACCCCTAACCCAGTAACCCAGGGTTAGGGTTAGCCTCATATATAACCCTTACCCCTAACCCAGGGTTAGGGTTAGCCTCATATATAACCCTTACCCCTAACCCAGGGCTAGGGTTAGCCTCATATATAACCCTTACCCAGGGTTAGGGTTACCTTAATATGTAACCCTTACCCCTAACCCAGGGCTAGGGGTTATATATGAGGCTAACCATATAACCCTAACCCAGTAACCCAGGGTTAGGGGTTATATATGAGGCTAACCATATAACCCTAACCCAGTAACCCAGGGTTAGGGGTTATATATGAGGCTAACCATATAACCCTTACCCTAAACCCAGGGCTAGGGTTACCTTAATATGTAACCCTAACCCATTAATCCATTCACCCATTCACCCTGTGTGTAGAGGGTTAACCCATTCACCCATTCACCCTGTGTGTAGAGCTGGCTGATGGAGACAGCCGAGCGGCCGTCATCTATCAGGCGATCGCTGAGCTGCCGACAGCCAACAGAGACACGCTGGCGTTCCTCATGGTTCATCTGCACAAGTAAGAACTTTGTTTCACCGGTGTTGTGGTGGCGACATCGGCTGCTAATGTTTTTGGATCAAACTTGGTCAGGTGGACCAGTAAGTAATGTGGGCCATATACTGTATTATATATATATATTCATACACAAACTGTGTGTGTGTATGACTGGGCCGGTGTCTAATGCACTGCTGTTTAAGTCTGTTTGTGGCGTTATGACAAATCAGTTAAACGACATATTTTGTTGTATTTCCCTGTGTGCTTGTGTTGTCAGGGTGACGATGAGCCCTCTGTGCCAGATGAACCAAAGCAACTTGTCCCGAGTGTTTGGGCCGACGATCGTGGGCCACGGGATGCCTGAGCCCTGTCCCAGCACCATCCTGAGAGACACCAACACGCAGGGAAAGGTTTGTCTCTGTCTCTCTCTCTCTCTCTCTCTTTCTCTCTCTCTCTGTCTCTCTCTGTCTCTCTGTCTCTCTCTCTCTCTGTCTCTCTTAGGCCTTTCACACCAAAATGAACCAAGAGTCAGTTCCAGGCTGGTGTTGGGGTCAGTTCAAAACTGGTTACAGCCTTATCCCAGTTATGAACCGGTTGGTTTCACATCGACCGGAGACAGCCATGGAGCCGGCAAGAGAGCAACGTCATGACGTCACTGTAAACGTGTGTACGCCGCCCGACGCTGCTGCTCTTGTGGCTAACGCTAAAGCTACCGCTAGCTTTTAGCACAACAACAGCGGCGAATACGTCTTATTTTTACACGTGTTGGCTCTCGCTTTGCTTTCTTAACCAAACCGGACCCTTACAGCGTATTCTCGCCGGTCAATTTGATCGCTACGTTCGGTAATTATGTTATGTTTACGTCTCGTAGTAGCGGTGTTTTTAAACATGGCGGGCATGAGGTTTTAGTTGGTCTGGTTGGTCAGGATAATCCCTTCCCCGGCCGCTGGCGCAAGCAGTTCACTTCAAACCCTGCTCAGTCCTGGGGTTTGAGTTGAACCGGTTTTTACGGCCCGGAGCCTGCCCGGAGCAGGTTTTCTGGCGGTGTGAAACCAAAACACTGGCTCTAACTCCGAACTAGCGCCGATTTTGCGGCGGTGTGAAAGGCCTATCTGTCTCTCTCTCTCTCTGTCTCTCTCTCTCTCTCTGTCTCTCTCTCTGTCTCTCTCTCTCTCTCTGTCTCGCTCTCTTTCTCTCTCTCTCTCTGTCTCTCTCTCTGTCTGTCTCTCTGTCTCTGTCTCTCTGTCTCTCTCTCTCTCTCTCTCTCTCTCTCCCCCCCCCCCCCTCTAACCCTAACCCTGTCCCAGCACCATCCTGAGAGACACCAACACCCAGGGAAAGGTTTGTCTCTGTCTGTCTCTCTCCCCCCTCTAATGGCGCTTTTCCACCGAAAATGTAGCTCGACTCGACTCAACTCGACTCAGTTTAACTTGGTTTGGTAGCAGCACGGGTCGTTTTCCACCGAAAATAGTACCTCCTGGACGTGGGCGGGGTTGTCGTAAGGGGCTGAAAGCCAACTCCGGAGTCAAGTAGCAAAGCAGAAATTACGAGCAGTTGTTGCACTATTAACTGAACCAACCGCCAAAAACACGGATGAGAAATGTTTAAGAAAATACTCCCCTTGTATCTGTTTGCTAAAAGAAGTAGAAGAATATTGCTACGGGCCGTTAAAAGGGAGGGTGTGTGTCCTGATGTGTGACTGCCACACAGCTGTAGGGATGCGTCACGTACATCCCTATGCACGTAAACACGGGCATGATAAAGTTGACTGTTAAGTGCTTGTTTCAGGATACGTGTTTTCAAATGCAAGCCGTGTCTCAGCCTGAATATTTTATTGAGTTAATCAGTGCAGTCCGAGGCTTGTAATGTAATCGCTCGCTATCATGTCTGTCCCAGCTTGCTGCTATAGGCTATTTAGCCTAGCTGCTAGCCTATGTCTCCTCTCGGATGTTCAAAGTAACTTCCCCAACAGCCAACACAAATGGGTGAGCTTAGCGAATATATGGAGAGAAAAAAATCGGGTCTGTGATGCAAATCAAATGAAAGAGAGCCAAAGAAGGCTGCACGCGGCGAGACAAAATACACATAAAAGTCCCGGAGAGTTGTTGAGAATCAAGGGGAGAATAATCAACAGAATGAAGCCGGCAGACGGTAGTCTCTGGCCAATCAGCGGCCGCCGTCTGCCGACGTCACCTTTTAGCTCGACTCAGCTCGCTTGGTCCCTAGAGCGAGGTGATACTAAAAAAGCAGCCGCTAGCAGGTACCAGGTACCATGAAATTGCGGTGGAAACGCCAAAAATGCGAGTTGAGTCGAGTCGAGTCGAGCTGATACCATGCGGTGGAAAAGCGCCATAACCCTCACCCTGTTATCTCTCATTCTAACCCTGACCCATGACCCCATGTCAGTGAGTCAACAGGCTGCCATGTTTCTCTGAACTCATTTGACCCTGATCAGTGTGTGTGATGTGGACCAATAACAGGTGGTTGCCCGGCTGCTGAGCCTCCCGCTGACGTACTGGAAAGGAGTTCTGGCCGTCCACTCTGCTGCCCTGACCCAGGAGCCCCAGCCTGGTGGGTGTTCTGTTGCCCTGACCCCTAAACGTTACCCTGTCCTGTGTATCAACTGGTTTGGTATATTCCTAACCCTCTTGTTGTGGCTAGGGTAACCCTTCTCATGAACATTCTGCATCTGATAAACTCCACCAGCTTTGACCATTAAAGGCTTTTAATAACCTAACCCGTTAATAACCTTAACCCTTTCCTTCCAGATCGCCTGTTTCAGCCGTTAACTTCTCCGGAGTTGAGAAGCAGAAGATCGGTGCGAGGCGCTACGAGCAGCATGTGAGACCAACTCAGTCCATTTACATGTATAACCCATTTAGCTAACCCTAACCCTATACAACCCTAACCCTATACAACCCTAACCCTCTAACCCATGTATAAGAGATCGTCAGGATTAATCCATGATCCATCATTGATCGTTAAGAATGTAGTCCATGGGGCGCCCTTAGCTCAGTTGGTAGGGCGTCCCCCCCCCATGGGACTCGGCCAGCAGCGGACCTGGGTTCGATTCCAGCCCGCGGTCGTTCTCTGCATGTCACTCCCCTCTCTGCCCCATTTCAAATCTGTCTCTACACTATCAATAAAGCATAAAAATGCCAAAAAAAAGAAAAAAAAAAAAGAATGTAGTCCATCATGTGACATTTTCATCGATCCGATAGCCTTGTGAGTCCTGAAGTGAAGCAATGCATTTCACTATGTGGCAGCACAGACTGTCCCTGTGTTCCGAATCGCATTCTTTCTACTATATAGTATGTAGAAAAAAGATTTAGCTAAGGGTTGGGGTTAAACCCTAACCCTGCATTAAACTCACCGTCCAGATGGAGATATAAACCAAGCCTTCCTTCATTCATAAGTTATCTGCTTGATACCAGAGGAAAGCGTTTAATAATGACTAGTAGCAGCTAATATAGATATATAATATAAACATTATGCTCCTTCTGCATCTGGTAGGAACCTGTGAATCATGACTAATGTGTTTGAACCTTTTGTCTTTGTGT